>CAJQUW010011250.1:0-109209 GCA_907163375.1 Prostheceraeus crozeri | reverse complement strand
TTTCTAATTAATGAAAGCAATAGCAGGTCATTGAGTCTACAAGGCTCATCTACAAGGCTGTCATGACACGGACAATCTATAAAATAATATCATTTCCTTCTGCTTTGCTATCATGATCAGTCAATTCCGCTCTAATTTCTTCAAAACTGCATAATTGTGTATATACGTGTTTCACATTTCGTTTCACATTCCGTATTTCACATTTTGGAACAATTCCGACTGCATCTCCTTTGAGTTCATTTAATAAAATCGAAAGTGTATACACATCGGGGATTTAATAAATGCGGAGTTACCACTCTACCTAACATACTTACTCTGTGGAACCCACTAATCCGCCATTCGAGCGGTTTCGGCGGACACCTTTATCCCTCACATGTGGCATTATAAACATTCTTCCCCACTCATCTTCACAATCATATTCCCTGTCTGCTTTTCAAACACACCTTAAATTCCTTGCGTCACATGTTTTGTGTAATTTTCCGAACCAATCTTAACCCTATATGTGTATCCAATGTCCTTGCTCCTTAGTGTTAATGTGTTCACTGTGTATTCCTTGTTGTAATTACTACTTTGTATCAGTACTATTTTCAGCATTGTTTACACACACATTCACGCTGTATTGTTGTATCCAGGCGGCCTTTGGAGTTCGGACATAGTAGTTGTACATCTTTCCAACGGCATATATTTGCCATGGCTAATAAAATGTTGATGATGAGTGCATTTTCATATAATTCCTAATAATCCTTTTCACAACATCTCCCATTTACCGATAGTATGAAAACGAGATTATGATTATTGCCTTATAGAGCATGTATATGCAATGTAAATAAACAACATAAGGCCTCTTCCATTCCTCTACACCCCGTCTGAAGTAGACACGGAATTCTCTATTTTGCTCTCTATTTAAGTGATTAGACGATTTTGCGTCGGCTGAAAATCTCTTACCACAAGGAATATGGACAATGATTTATGAATCAAACAGCAGAGAAATTCAAATTAATAGGGGAGAGGGACAAACAAGCAATTTCATCCGAAAGAGACAAAATTGACAATGAAAGAATCATTCTCCTGAACTATTTAGTTGTTGAGATGCGCTCGAGAAGACCTTTCTAAGAACTGCTCAGCTCATTAGACGAGATGACTTCAATTTATAATCAACCCTTATCCTTCAAGTTGAAGAGTTGGATAAGTTATTTTTAGGTTGAAAGATAATAATCGGTCAACCGACTAGTCATGAAAACATGCAGATCGGCTGATCAATTAATATCTAGTAATGTAAAGATGAGACTTCAAGTAAGAATTTAGATACTTGCTTTGAAATTTATACATAAAGGATTATATTAGCAGTCTGAAGAAAGTTGCTCATGTTTTCCGATATGCAAGCAACTTGAGATTAGCTATTTTAAAACGGAAGAAATTGCGTCAACGAAAAATTTTCTGAATTTTGGGTGCACTGAAATTAGGACGACAAAATAACAATTAACTTTATTCTAACACTTCAAGTTTGAAGAAATTTATTGAACATTGAATAGCACCCATGAAGATGCGTTTTGCATCTTTATACAAATTATTTATTTTTCCAACTTTCTATCCTTCATCATTCATTCTTTAATTCATGATACCATTTCTCCTAGAAATATGATATAACTTCAGGCGTTGTGCAAGGGTCTATCTTGGGCCTTTTTCTATTTTGTGTCTTCACAAACAATTACTTGCCTCATTCCGTACAAACAATAAAACAGTTAAGTATGCCGATACTATCTACCTTCCCCTGAAGTCAATTACCTAATGTCAATTGCCTTACTATGGATGAATTGCAAAATATGGAAGCATGGTGCAGCACGAAAGGATTGAAGCTGAGTCATGATAAAACAAACATGCTCCTGTGAACTTGATCAATTAATTTATTTATCAATTAATGACATCGACTGCATCAAAATCGTTGGCAAACTTAAGATTTTAAGTGTTACTATCGACCGCAATTAGGGTTTTTCTTCTCATGTCAACTCCATTAAGTCAAAAACTAGCTCACGCCTCCATGCTCTCAGACTGTTAAGGTCCCACATTTCTGCAAAAGAACTTCATTCAATATACAAGGGATATATGTACGTTCAATTTTAGAATGCGCCTGTCTAGCTTTCTGTTGGATAAGTAAGAAACTGTCACATCAACTTTACAGCGCGTTGATAAAAGGGAGCACAATATTTTTATTTTCGGCGGAACCTATGATTCTTGTCAGTGTTCGTCAAATAGCATATCATCCAGATCCATTTTGAAGATATTGTTCTACAAAATCAGAGACAATCCGGATCATATACTGACTCATCTTTTCACAAGTGAACTGCTGCGATTTCAACTTTACCGTACGATCTTCGAACTCAACTGTGTTCACTTTCATTTTTTCTCTACATTACTTGTCAAGTAAGGTCCGCGATCAACTTTAATCTGCGTTTTTTCCTGTATCTACTGTTATTTCATGCACTATTCGATTTATATTCATTTTGAAGATATATCATTAATACTAAATAGAATGATGGACCATTCAAATCAATTATATTTAATAATTCATTGCATGTGCTTTATCAGCTTCTACTATATTTTCTTGAAGGTTTGGCAGCTTGAATAAAATCATTTCAATTGTCGTTATTTTCAATAACGCTAAGAGCGCGAGCAATAAAAACAATAACAAAGAAAAACAACTAAAATGACAACAATTGATCAGTCTGCGTCTGAGTATTCATGAGCTTCAGATTCTAGTTCTTGTAAAAATTTTATCAGCAAAGCTTCTCCAATGCGAGTATAATTGGTATGTAATAGAATGGAGAACGACTTCACACTTGGGAAATGGATATGTAGTGAGATTTCAGAGGCTGGTCTGCCGTTGACATGCTCTTTGATCCTAGTGTATAAGTGGCTATATATAAGTATATCTCTATACCCGAATTGGAGAAGCTTTACTGATAAAATCTAACAAGAACCAAAATATGAAGCTCATGAATACTCTGACGTAGGCTGATCAACTGTTGTTATTTTAGTTGTTTTTCTTTGTTATCGTTGTTATTGCTCGCGCTCTTTTTGAATGAACTTTCGGATGTATTTAAGTCTTTGCGCATGTATCACTTTTGCTGTTCACTGATGATGGTGCATTTCGAGTTTTGAAACATGTTTGTCAATAGAATTATTTGATCATGCAATCTCTACGGCAATTTTCTTTATTCTAAATAATGATAGATTTGGCTTTTCCTCATCGCCTAGAAATCATTGAGAATTCATTTTGCAGAAAACCGCACGATTAATCGAGCAGAATCGATTAACTGCGACCGTCACTGCTAAGCTGCGGTAATAAAGCTTTCTTACGTTGCATGTCTGTCGGTGCCGAATTTGAATTGATAAAGAACACAGATTCGGTTAAGTTTTTGTTTCATACAATTTACCTTTTCATGCAATTATATGAGGATCATGTAGAATATTACAGTAATCAACTTGCAAGCTTTGAGTGCAAGGATTTAAAGTCATTAATTACTATGCTCAAAGTTTGTTTTCCGTCAAGTGTGCAATTGAAACAAAAAATGATCAGATTCCATTAACTTTGCTTCTAATCTGAAATCATCACCCTTTTCCCGGCAGTGACTAGAAATAGGGTCGAAAATAATTGAATTTGAATGTTTTCATCAATGCTTTAACTATCCAACATTTGACTCTTGAGAACTTTACAAACTTGGCGCGTCAAGGCATTTTTCCTCTATTACTTCATATTACTTAGATTTTTCTAAGAATTTGATGACCGTTTTCTCTTGATGCGATCGCTGAGACGCTGTTGTTTTTCAGTCATAGAAACGATTTTAGATATATGTAAAGGGACAAAGACATCAAATTCCATAAATAATTGCTTTCCCATATTGAGGTCTCAATCTCCTGAAATTTAATGAATGTCTCAGTTGATTAGAATCAGATTTTGATTATCTTCGAGAGAGAAAATGTTCTAGTACCTGGATTTATGGCGTTTGATCAAAAACTCGTTACTTGGGAATTATCTGTGTCTGAAAAGTCTAGACGGAACTCTCAGCATGGTTCGAAAGAAAGTGTATGGAAGAAAAGAAAATATGCTTATAGTTTGCATTTACATAGTACAAACAGGGATTGGAAAAATCAATTAGTTGAAAATTAATTTTGATTCAATTGATTTTAAAATCCGTTCAATTATAAAATATTACTTAAATAGAAGATTAATTGACAATTTTTTGCTTGAACAAGAAACCTCTGCCTTCAATTTCCACGAACGACGAACCTTTATCTGGAAACTACTGCAGTTACAGACATGGAAAAAGTATATTTTTTAGAGTGGCATTAGCTATATCTTCAATTTGATAGCAGTTTCGATTATATTGAATGAACTCCTCTTGTTGCGCAGTACGACGTGTGAGATGTCCAGCTTCTTGCTGATTTGGAGACCTTAACGAGGAATTGACTGATCACGATAGCAATACAGATGAAAGAGTAGTATTTTACAAATCCGTCGAAGCCCTGATTACATTGGAGAGGCAATGTTTTTAAACTAACATCGTTGACACTGCATTGCCTTAGTCTTGACTTTAGAGCATTTTCTTACGGTTGAACATGTCTCAAGCCACCTGACACTGAAAGATATAATATCACAATCAAAGACAAGGATAATAACAGAACTTGAAATATGTACACCTAAATACATGCAGGTTTGTTTATATGCAATATTATTTAAATAAAAATGAAGCTGAATTTAGTGAATAATATAATCCTGCTTACGAAAACTGGGTTAATCCACATCTACAAATGTAGCTGAATTCTAGCCACATGGGTACTATGATACTATAGCTATTTATAACTCAATTCTATACGACCCCACAAAGCATTCTGTTATCTTATAATTTAGACAAGTGTCTTATCTTAGCAGATCCATATAATGTGGTGAAAAAGAGCTGTTGACTAAAAAAACTCGGAAATTGAGACAAGAAAAAGAATAAATTTTCAATTTTTTGCATGAGAACCTAAATTATTTCCGGTTCATGAAATTTCCTTGATAATCAACTTAAATATATTGTATCTAGAGCTTCCAAAAGAATCTTTATAATAATTGACCTCAATCGTTGTGACTGTCCGCCCTCCTTCATTTCTAGAGTATATATTTAATTTATCCGTTCGTTGATATCATATAGGGCCTACATATACATATCATTCATATTGCAATTTTCTAAATTATTTGTTTGATCTGCTGTTAAGGTGGAGAAGTTAGTTCTACGCATTTTCAACTCTTATGTAGCCGTTGAGGTTATTTTCGTGTCAGCTGATTGTATTTGTCAAAGACTCTTTACAAGTATTGAGTGCAACAGGCAGCATCCGTTCCGCTCAATATTTGAGCAGCAACGTCAAACAGTGTGACCTGCAATACACTTTCTCTTTGGCTTCCAATGACAAAGAGGATGAGATTTAAACAACAATCAAATTTTTGCTCGGGCCAGCATCGTGTGCGACTTTGTTTCGGACATTACTCTTTGGTTTAGACTTGATTGTATTTGAATATGTACTGTAGTGTCCTCATCTATTCCATGAGAACTGCGAGACAAAATAGAATACCTTATCTTATCTCAAGCTGAAGCTAGTGACAACTCTTTCAAGTCTGTTGCCTTCATAGAGTAAGTATATATTAGGTAGAGTGTCGACTCAAAAAAATGTCAACATACACTTAACAAAAGATTCAGTTTTTTGTGGAACGAAAAAGATATTTAGCTCCTGCGTCTCAATAGATATTTGATCAATTTTTAAAAAGCTAAATTTTTGCAATTATTTCTTTGTTTATCAGTGCCTCTGTATATGTAATATGAAACTTGTTGGATATCATAATAAATGAAAATTATGAGCAGGTGTCTTGATTAAGCGGAAATGAAGGTGATTATACAAGAAATTTCATGAACCGCATTGTAATTCAAGTATTCAGTTGAGATCCTTTTGTTCTTGACTGAAACTTCAAGTTTTTGATTCAATTTTCATCGGCATGAGTTTATGATTCACTAAATTTATGTTTCATTTCTTGAATCTGAATAGTGATGTGAGCCCACCTACATCTTTTACAGTTAATTATGATCATTGTCTTTCATTATTACATTTTTCTCTTTCAGTGGCAGGTAGTTTGTGATATGATCACGCTTAAGAAAAACACTCTTATTAAGTGATAAGGCTGAGCACTAAAGTGACCCATCGCATTGCTACGAATTGCTAATTTATGAAACATTGCCTCTCCAGGATTGTCATGACACGGAGGATTTGCAAAATGCTATTATTCCTTCTGTATTGCTATCATGATCAGTGAAATCCGCGTAAACTTCACCAAACAAGTATAAATTTGCATATCTCACATTTGGAAATGAGTCTCGAATCGAGTTCATTCAATAAAATCGAATCTGCAAACACATTGGCGATTTAGTTGCTACTGAGTTGCCACTCTGCCCAACATACAGGGTGGGCCGTAAAGGACCGATGAATTCTCTGTAGTAAAAGAAAATATGCTTAGAAGAGTTAGGCGATGCTTATGTGTACCGTAATTTAGCTTCCTTCCATTGACTAATTGAATGAATAATATCTGATGTGTTTCATGACACATGCGTGCAGATTAATTAGGTGATTTTCGCTCAAGTGTTTGCTTATGCGTTCGTCTTTATTTCGTTCATTATCACGAATGATGGCACATAAGTTGGATGTACAACAGCGAATATTCTGTATTAAGCGATATTATTCTACAAACATTATTCTCTTTCGTTTGTCGAACTTTTCAGGAAGAACATGGAAACACTATTAGATGGAATACGATTAAGGACCTTATCGAAAAATTTGAGGAAACGGTAGCGTTCTTGATAAAAATAGTTCCGGTCGTCCGAAATCATGAATGTTGCTTCGAGTCAACAAATTGTTCGAGATAGGTTGCATGAACAACCTTGTAATTCAAGCCGGCATCTATCTGCTGAGCTTCAGATTTCGCGAACGTCCCTAAGACGTATCATTAAAGATCTAGGGTTCAAGATCTGGAGACCAAGATTGCTCCATCAACTTCTCGAGGATGATTATGATCGCCGATTAGAATTCTGTGAACATTTTGAACAGGCTTTCGCTAATGACGTGAATATCTTGTGGACCGACGAGGCCACTATCAAACTCAATGGGCATGTGAACAGACATAATTGTGTCTTTTATCATGAAGAAAATCCTCATGAAGTGTTTGAGAAAAGTGTGAATAGCCCAGGATTGACTGTTTGGGCTGGAATTTGCCCTAATGCTGTAATTGGACCTTATTTTTTCCCAGGTGCTGTTACTGGTGAAACATATCTTCACATGCTTGAGACTTTTGCATTACCGACACTTAATGAAATGGGATTGCTCGACGGCGATATGTGGTGGCAGCAAGATGGAGCTCCACCGCATTATGCTCGAAATGTAAGAGATCGTCTGAATGCCGTTTTTCCAGACAGATGGATGGGTCGGAGAGGCGCACTTGAATGGCCTCCTCGTAGCCTAGACCTTTCGCCCATGGATTTCTCAGTTTGGGGAATTGTTAGAGATTGCGTGTTTAGCGATAGAATTGAGGGACTAGAACATCTCAGGGAGAGAATCATCAATTCTTTCTCGAGGTTTGATCAAACTCTTTGTTCTGCTATTTGTTCATCTGTTCGTGAGAGGATCCGAGAATGTATCGGTGAAGGAGGTGGTCATTTCGAAAATAAGAGAACATAAAGTTCGTAAAGTTTACGTGGTTACTTCCTATGTTTAACTTTTTTGCAATATTTGTTATATTCCAATGTTATGTTGTGTTCTTTTTATCGAAATAAACTTTATTTTATTCTGTCACACAATCGTGCTGCGTTTTCTTTTGAATTAAACGGTTAGATTAATGAATTTAAAGATTTGAAGAAATTCATCGGTCTTTTACGGCCCACCCTGTACTTTCTATATGGTTGTCTGTTTTGGACACCGTATGCAGAGTTGTACCCCGGTTCAGATTATAATCTTAAAACGCAATTAATAATTGAAAACATTTTTTTTACATGGAATGCAAAATATTCTATTTGTTCAAAACAAATTGCAATGTATCGGTTTGTCCGGTGAAACCAGGAATTATCAGTCCAACCAAGAATTGGAGACAGCCGTTGATGGACGATTTGAAACTTTACTCTCCACTGTAAAGGGTCGCTCGGAGTCTGCATTATTTGACGCAGGTGATTCATTCTCAAAAGCGCGAAATTCGTTGTTACTGTCCTTTGTTTTTGGTCTGTCGATATTTGAAGGAGGGGTCCAAGCCAACCAATCATCGATTGTAGCGATAGCTTGTTCATCTGGTATCTCAAATACCGGAGCAACCCGGTGAATCATTCTGAAATGGCATAGTTTGACATGTTTTCATAAGCAGATGACTTCCTTTGTCAGTTGATTCATTCGTGATAGGCTACTAGTTCGGCAGTCAGAGCTAGTTTCTGCGGGGAACGAGGCCGAAAATGAGACTTTCACAGAGCAACGTACACCCTATCTGCGCGTACCACGAATCTGCGCGTCTGCCGAGTTGGTTCTACCTGGTTCCTAAAATTTAATTACATTTTAACTAAGAACCGCAATCTGCGTCCCATAGGGTTAACATGTGTTTTTCTTGAATCCTGTCTGACAAGAAGAGGAACCAACTAGAACTCGGCAGATGTACAGATTCGTAGCAAGCATGGGGTATACATCATTCTGTGAATGTCTCATTTTCGGCCTCATTCCCTGCAGAAACTCGTTCTGGATGCCGGACTATAAGCCTTTATATTTCCTTTCAAATCATGAGAATTAAACGTGCAATTGGCTGCGAGCAATTATATGGTGATCACACTCCTAATCCTCAATGATGCCTTTGAATAAACTCCTATTATACATATCTGCAAATATTTTATTTATGGTCGTCAGAACATCTTTTTGTGAAAGGCTTTGAAACCTTTCAACTACTGAATACTATAAATTGAACTATGCGAGTTGCCTATACTTTATGCATGCACATTTCTCTTGAGCACATAATTAATTTCGTTTTGCACAAATTGAATGTAAATATTTATGCCTTTCTTTAGTGATCCCGGCAAAAATTGCAAACATATTTCGGTATATAGAAGCAAAGTAACCTATCCTCGAAACTTCGGTATCCTTCCCTCCTAACCAAAATATGAATAGCAGCTTCGGGTGAAATTGAAACTGGACTTCATTTATCAAAATCCAAATAGCAAGGATTTCTTTGTCGTAATCAAAAATCATAATAGCGCACTGAACTACTTTGAACAATTTCGTCGAAAATAGCAGACTACCAGAAACAGACAAATTTATGTAAATGGGTTCAGCAGTACAGAACTTGATGATTGTAAAGCCTAAATGAATTTAAATTTAAGCATGGCTTTTAGCAAGAAGTCGAATTCGCGTATCGGTCTCTTATTTTTGTCCGCACATAGACCTATCCACAAATAAGGCAACTTAATAACGGCCTCTGGCACAAGATAACATCGACATATCAATTTATCGGAGTGAAGTAATCTGGCATTCATTCATTCACTTTTGGCAGTTTACCTCAGAATAATGCACATTTTATAAATGCAAATTTTGTTCAAAAGTTTCCAGACACCTTAGTATAATGAGCTACTTCCGTATCAAATGTGAAATGCACTTTTACCCACAAAACTGGTATAATCAGGTTTGGACATTTGTTTAACTCAATGTAATTAATGGCTCAAAACATAACTGTGTATTTGTATTTTTTCGATTCATAATAATAACCAAGCGAAGCCAATGGTTGAAACCAGTGTTTCTCCGTGCTACACAAATGAGATGATGAAGAAAAAAACATGCATTTATGAGCATAACGCATGGGGCTCCAATCAGTCTGACAGACTATGATTTGGATTCGACCGGTGGTTAGTCGCAATCTGCTGACCCCAGTCTCTCTCTATTGATGTTAGATAGCACAAATAAGCAATTAGGAATAGATAAAGGAATAGCTTTCTCTTAGATACGTATTCGGAAGTTTTATCGAATGTCAGAAGAATCAAATTCGCAATTGATGAAATGACAGTCAATATTTCTTGAGGTCTTTTATTTCTTTTTCATTGGCAACAGGGTCAAAATTGAGAATTGGAAGCGGTTATTAATTTGATAAATCATTGGCAGTGGTATCCCAAAATGGACATTGCCTTCTTCCATGGATAATGTCATAGCAGTTACTTAATCTGACATTTTTTAATTTTCCTAATAGGCAAGAAAAAATAAAAATTTTATACAAGTAGGGAGATATCCTATCCATCTTGTACGATATGGGCCTAGTTGGATGATCAGCGGCTGGCATTTGTTATGAGTACATATCAACTTTTTAGTAAAGGTAAAATCTACACAATATAAATCACACGTTATTGCATGCATTCCACAGAGTTTCAAAGAATGACATAATGCTTTATCATTTTCAAATAAATCTGGATTGACCTAAATATCGATTTACCTTTATTAACACACAGTGATTACTAACAGGTAGCTGCCATGCATCAAAATTCTTATCAGGACGCTAGATATCGAAAGAACATCATAATGAATTCGATTCCAATGTAGGCCTATTCGATACACAAGTTGATGAGTTAAGACAAAATATGATTCTCTTTAGCAGCATAATTCAGCAGTTTTGATCAAGATGGAAATTATAAGAAAAGCTGCTGATGACATATTTTTGTTGCATTTTTTTTCACTGACGACACTTAGAAAAAGGATGAAAGCACTGAAAAATTATAGAGGAACAACTGAAACATGTTCATTAAATAACTGTGTGCTGTCTGATGTATTTTGAATTGTAGATAACTTGCTTGACATCATCCTTTTTAAGTGAACAGATAGTCTTATCGATGAGACGTTTGATAGTGAAGATCTATCATCAGCAGCTTAGCTAATAGTTTCCGTCTTGATTAAAAAGACGAATTGCGAATTTTGAACCTGTGGATTCACTTTTAGATTGCTCTTCTATTCTCATTTCACATTGTTTGATGCAGACCAATCGCTGTCATGTCACACTCAATTACAAACAATTACAGTATCACAGAGACCACCTAACTTCTCAGCAATTTGATGTTGAAAGATGTAGATGCTCAAGTGCAAGCATTCCGTTTTTCAAGCTCAAATTGCCGCGTCTCAACACGTCACATCATTTGAGAGTGAAGTCATCAGAAGCGTTTCAAACCATTTGAGACCAAAGCCACCTTACTTGTTACGCTTGAAAAGTAAAGTTTCCCGTAACAGATACAACCAAAATTGTCTCTTCTTTGAATTTCGCTAAGCTTCGCTGATGATGGTGAACAGTGGAGTTCAACCTAATTTCTACATGTCTTTCTTCAATCAAATTCATTGTCATCATTTCACTAAAAATTTAGGAGACAATCGCTTTCAGAACACAAATCCCATGTAATGTGGGTCTATTATTTCCAAGACAGTTATATTTACAAATCTTTCTTTACTTTCAAGGCTAAAAGTGCAATTAGGAAAAACAGATTATGTATTTTTTGGATTGGTTAGGCGCATGTAGCGTTGTCACGGTACGCATGCTAAGAAAGTATTCTACATGGGGCTTCATTTCAAATAACTATGGTAGCACCTGGGACTACTTTTTACGTGTAGTAGGTACATGAAAATTTTTCTAGTTCTCGTCATCAGTGGACAAAATGCTTTAGTTCTCAAATGGACACTCAGAACATGTTCTATTATTTATTGAAATTCATCAACAAAATCTCCTTCATTTATTAGAAATTTTTTCGTAGTATGGTACGCATCTGTCGAATTCTTATCTCTACATACATGACGGTTCAAGTCAGTTGAAATCATAATGGCCAGACGACCATTCAAAAGATCTGTTGTTATCAGTCAAAATGTTTTTACTTTAATTAACAAGAGGAGTATGCTTCATTGGTGTTGAAGTTGGCGAGGTTGATATCAAGTTGATGGTACCATTGTGACTATTTCTTGTAATTAGTTGTTGTTGAGTTTCCTTTTACCTTACTATTCAGAATGCTCGTAAGTTTGGACAAAAAAAACTCCTTTGACTTCCAAGTTTTGCAAATTGAAATTCACGAAACTCATTTAATTGGTTTCAATACTATTTAATTACAAGAGAAAGTCATTGTTTGTTCTGTTTATCATTTCATTGATTTGCCTGGATGCAAAGTAATATGCAAGCCAGCACCTTCTCTGCTCTCAAATCACTTGGAATGAAATCACAGCGTCTACACACTTCCAGAAATGTGAGGTGATTTAAGACTGTGATTTTCAATGCTCATATTCAATTTTCATTGACATGGCGAATGGCGCGTTTTATTATCTTTTCAACTGCTTGTGTAAGATTATGTTACATCGAAATGCATGTATTTTGGCGAGCGGCAACCAATATCTAATTTTTCATCCTTCACTGAGTAATTTCACCGGAATCGCCGTTCTATTTTGGGTTGGGAGGCTGAGAGGTTGGGGTGGCAAAAATGGTATAGATGCTGTGTAATATAACGTGTACTAAGATAATAATGGCAATTCTGAAATTCAGTAGCCTAGCAAAGACATGAACATCTACAATAAAGATTGTGCATTTTGTTCTTTCTTTTCACTTGAAAATGACTATGAATACCGATCCGAAATAATCATATATTCAATGAAGATAAAGATCACTAAATAATTGATTGTTCCAGCCACTACGAATTAATGGAATCAAGTCACATTTCAAACTCTACAGAAAAGTGCACAATAGGCTATCCGAACTTTGCGCGTTCGGTGAAACTGATTTTTGACCTCAAATGCGGTGTAGAGAAAGTTTGTCCGCTTGAACATGCTGATTTTAGCCTAATCTGTAAATGTTTCAATTTTCACTGCGGATAAAATTTCCTGGGAGTGTGCTTGTTGTTGTGACTTGCTGTCTTAATCACTCATCAACTAAGTGGCTTTCGGTTGTGTATTTCATTGAAAGTATAGTCAGGACGCGTAGTTTACAGGTTACAGTAGCTTGATAGTTCCAAAGTGTTTCACAAAAAAGAGATTGTCACGACTGCAAATAAAATATTTTACAGATTTACGTGAGTTTAGTCAATGATGTAAACCAAGGATTAGGAGTGTGGTCGTCATATAACTGATCGCAGCTAATTGCTCATAATTGAGCAATCTCAATTCTTATGATTAGAAAAGAAATATGCGTACCGGTATTATTAAGAAACGAACTCAGTACATTTGTTTAATACAGCGACATAAAAAACGACCCATGAAATAGAAATTCATTAGTTTGAAATGGACATTTAGTGTTACAATTATACAACTTTATTACTGCATTACTGAATGAATAAATGACATTTATTACTTCACAGGTGTAATTGTTTGAGTAGGCTCGATATTTGAATACTATCCAGTGTACATGGTATGCATTTATTTTCGTCTTTTAGAGTATAATGTTGAATTCTATATAAAAATAGTATAATGCTGTATAAATAGTCTTCTCTTTTTCGTCTGGATATGATTTATAAAGGCGAGAGATAGAGTCTTCTTTACACTATAGTACTTATGCAGTGCATGTATACACACATGTGCAGCATCTTTACATGCCAATTTTCATAACTATGCTACAATGTTCTCTTTAACTGCTTCACAATTTGTCTTGATTCATTATGGATTGCAACGAATAACTTTTCTCATCAGCTTTCGCAGCAAAATCAAAAATAAAGCGTTGATTGTTGTTCAACAAAATATTTTGCTGTAAATATCTCTCTCATACAAATCGCGGAAAAAGAAATGAATCACGAAATGGCTGACGTCATACGCCATGGCAATGATATTGAATCTGCGAATTGAATGAAATCATCATTCATTTCTAAAATTGTGTATGCATCGTGATAACGTTCTAAGTTGTCAGAGAGCCAAGAGCGTACTGACACACAAAATAGGGCCTACCATGCAGGCAAGCAAATCTGATTGAACTGATAAAGAAAGAAAGTAGCGCCTTCCTCGCATAATTAGACAATCATAATACAGGAAACATACTCTTTTTGTAAATGAGCCTTTTCTGACACCGGTCCGACTGATAGCTGCTGATTCTTGTCTTGTTCAGACCGAAAGATCTTATCCTTGTTAGGAGGAACATGGTGTGGGATGTCCAATCATGTCGCTCATAATGTGAGGAAAATATGAGAAACTTTAATCATCATAAATCCACACCACACTAAGGCAGTGAATATAAACTCACCTCATAAAATGTTTCATATGAATTATAGAACAATTTAATGAAACCTTTTTAAACTAATGAAGTGAAACCGTAGAAAGGTGCATAAAGAATATCTAATTGTGACAATATTGAGGTCCAGTTACGCTTCAGTCGCTCAAATGTTTTCATAGTATTCATTTACGCTTGGTTTGACTGCTTCACTGGTCTTTTCGTATTTGAAAGTGCAAACAGGAGTTCAATCCACAAATGAAAAGTGAATTTAGTAGGAATTCGAACCAACCTTAAATGTAATATTCAATTGATCCTTTAAACTTAGCTAACACAATGAATTTGAAATATTGCGAAAGAGATTTTCAAACTTTCAGCATCAACAAAGGGGCAACAAAGTTTTGAATGTGTACTTGATGAATGAGTGGGAAAAGAAAGGACAACATATATTTTTGTATTTAATTTTAAATACATCGATTTAGTCTTTTGATCTTTAAACACAGACTTCTTTAAAAGTTCAGCATTTCTCAAGGGTCGTGTAAAAACAGCTTTGGTTAAAAAAGCTGGGCCCCTGTACGTTAGCCGTTGAGAAAACTGAGAAGTATGAGTTGATTATCAGCAATCGATCATAGCAGAGAGATGTGAATATGAATCGTTATCTGTTGATGTTATAAAACCTGGTTGGCAGCGTTTTTATGTTTTATCATAAGCACTTCTGAATTTGTGAATTTTGAAAATATTTCCGACACGATAGTCAACGGAATTCAATGATCTGATAACATATCTTATGTATGGGTGCTGGAATATTGCAACTCACTGGAAATTCTGAAGATGTCATATTTACTCTTCTGCCTACTAAATTCAGCGCTGCATTTATGAATTGCCAATTCCATTCTTGCATTATATGCGCTACAAATAGGAACACATATAGAAGACTTGCATGAAACATATAATTATCAACAAATTGGGGTTGTGACTTTTGGCGCCACAGAGTTTTAACCAGCGATGAAGGCGGGGCATTTTCCTCTCACTGTTGTGAATTTTTTCTTTATCCTTCTGATGATGACACTACTTCATAAGACGCATTAGTTTTGTTAGCAAAAAATTTCCATAATCAGTATGACAAATCCTTGCTTACTATCCTTAAGCATCAGCTTATTGATGAAACAGTGTACAGAGCATTAAATTCTTACTTTATTGTCATATTTTATTAATCAATAGGTAGTTTAGTACACAAAATCAAATTAAAAGTTAAGATAATCACATGAAATTATATGCAAATATTAGTGAGAAAATAAATCAAATACGTTGGTGAAATTTTCGAAAGATGCACGTATGTACAGATGGTGGTCGTTTATTTAGGCCTTTTCATTGACAGGATCTTTTCATGGACAGGTCGCTTCATCAACAGGTGTATGATGCTAGTTCAAGAGTATCATGCATCCATTGACAGTTTAAGACACAAACTTAATCGATAATTCGTAGACATCGAGCCATGATGTCTTTGAGTTCTATCATGGTCTCCTCTGACTCTGGACATAGACATAGATGACGCGACCTGTCGATGAAATGATTCAAATCCATGATATGTGCATCAAAAATGATAGTTCAGATAATATGGAATACAGTATTCACCAGAATCACAAAACAATTTCGATAGTCTATTCGAGGACTAACTTAGACTGCATGGGGATGAGAGGACTAAAACTAGCTATGTATAACATTATTCAAACTCAAATTCGACAAATTTAGAAAGCTATTTGGAAGTTCATTTATTTGTTTGAATAGCAGAATCAATAAACTTAATGACTTATGAACTGCCAGTTTGTGAATGTCAGCCGCACGGAAAAGGCAGGATAAATAAACGCAGATCATCTAGTTGTGCAGTATATTGTAGAGTCGATGCCCAGGGGCTAGCTCAGCTGGAAAAACTAACCAAACTTCTTTCGGAGTTTTGCTTGTATGTTGGCCCAAACAGGCAGCTTAAAGAATTTGCCTCTTCTTCATCGAAGAGCAACTTCACTATGAAAGCGCGAGACTAGTGCAGCGACACACTTATAGTCCGGCAGCCAGAACGATTTTCCGCAAGGAACGAGGCGGAAAATGATTTACACCCTTTGACAACTACGAATCTGTGCGTCCGCCGAATTCTGCCTGGTTTCTCCTCTCATCAGACAGGATCAAAGAAAAACATGAGTAAATCAAATGGAAGGCTGATTGATTTTTTCGGTAGAAATGAGATTTTCAATGTTTTTTCAAGTTAAAAGAAGCACTAAGTCTACAAAAGTTTTAGCATGGAATTTCGTCAAGTCATTTCTTATCATGTGTCTGTGTATGTGTCATCATCATGTCTGATGGATGATGTATGCGAGAATGTGGTTAGGTGAGGCCAACATTGGCCAAAATGTTATGTCTGCCACTATAAGGATGCTTGCTAAATCTAAATGTATGTAGCCGCACGAGCAAAGGCACATGAAAATGCTACGAAATGCTTTGAAGACATTCCATGTCAAAATTATGACTCTATGATGTACACAATTATGTGAAAAGTCTAATTTTCGGTCTCAATCACTGCAGAAACTCGTTCTGCCAGCCGGACTATTAGCAATGTCTATTGCTACCAGAAAACATTCAACAAAGTGTGAATGATTGACAAGATTTCACCATGTTGTTTTTCACATTCATTATAAAATAAAACTTCGATGAAGCGTCTGGTCGATTAGCTACATCTTCTATTCTAGATATTATAAACTAGTATGACCATAGAGTAATAGTCACCGTTGTTTTAATGTATCATTTATTAACTATGTAATTCATGAATATGATTTAAGTGGAACTTTCAATAAAGAATTTAACTCGCTGTTGTTAGTTTTGGTTTTATGCCATGTACTCGTCATTTAGTTAGAGTCACAAAGTGGCGTCAGCGAGCAGTTATACGTTGAAAATTGATTTATAAAGATTTATAAATATTATTTTGTATTGGAATTTACACAATTGTTAATTTACACAAGTAAATGAAATGTCACTTTTAGGAAAGCCTCCTAAGAATTTTGAAGTTACTGGAGTTCCAGAAGATTTCCAAAGATGGATTAATGGTTTCGAGAACTATCTTAGGGTTGTTGAGATAAGTACCAAGCTGGACTCTTCTCAAAAGCATGCTTTACTTCTGAACTGCATCGGTGAAAATGTCAGGATATCAGGATTATCTTATGATCTGACCAGTGACCCGTATGAGCATTTAGTGGATGCTCTTTCATCCAACTTCCTTCCAAAGAGTAACCTCACATACGAAAGGTATCGATTTCGCAAATTAACGCAAGAAAGCAGTGTCATGTCGTTTGTGAATGAGTTACACTTAGTAGCCAAGAAGTGCGACTTTGAGAACAAGGCTATCGACTCTGTCTACAACCAGAATGTGCGAGACCAGCTAGTTTTGGGCGTGAAATCAGACGAGTTGCGCCGGAGATTATTGTCGGAAGACACTTTGACACTCAACAGAGCAGTCAAGCTGTCAGTAGCCCACGAGAGTAGTGTTGCGCGAGTAGACGAGATTGAGGCCAAGGAAAGTACCGGTACCCCTCCGTCCTCAGGTTCAGGAATATTAGCTGTTCGATCACGTAGCAACTCTCCAAACGGTCGATTGGCTAGGGATTTTGGAAGAAATGTTAGGTTTCATTCGCCCCGTAGACAGTACCCTGAAGAGAAGTTGTGTCGATACTGCCATAAGCCAGGTAATTTTCAGGCAAATTGTTTTAAGCGGATGAGAGATCAGCAACAAAATGCTGGAGACTCCAATACAAATTCCAGTCGCATAGCTTCTCTTTTCCATCTGCCAGAAGGGGCAGAACGAGGAGAATTGAAAGCGATCTCTTGTGACTTTTATGAAACACCTCTCACTGCAATAGTGGACACAGGAGCGTCTATCTCTCTTCTTTCCCATGAGTTTGTTTTGAGATCGGGATTACAAAAAGGGCTAAGGAAAGCTAATCATGAAGCAGTTTTACCGGATGGCAAATCACTGAAATTAAGGCACGCCATTACCGGGCCCTTAAAGATTGGAGGACTGATTGTAGAGGGAGTTTTCTACGTTTCTCTGGCCGTTCCGTGCGATTGTCTGGTAGGTATGAACGTGCTGGGTAACTTTAGATCCATTCAGTTGAATAATGAAGTACCCAATTTGGTATTAGGTCTTCTGCCTGAACCGTTGTCAGAATTTTCAGACGTTTTCGACAAACCACTTGGGAAAGCTTGTTTTTTGAAGGACCCAGAACCTGTTGTCGAGGTGGAAGGCGATGCACGTCCATTTCAGTGTAAAGTCAGGTCGATGAGTCCTCGAGATAAACAGATATGCCAAGATCAGGTCCAACAGTTGTTAGTAGCAGGCATTATAAAAAGGTCAAAATCCCCGTGGCAGCACGCACCTGTGATCGTTCCTAAGCGTTCAGGAGGGTTTAGAATGGCTATTGATTGTCGGCCGGTAAATCGAGTTTCTAAAGGAGATGCCTACCCAATTCCAAACGTCCAAGAAGCACTGCAACGTGTCGAAGGTTGTCGATTTTTCTCTACGCTAGACTTCTCGCAATTCTATTATCAGCTCCCCTTCACCGCGACGATCAAGAAAAGACCGCATTCAATGTTTCAGGCGATCTGTACCAGTTCCAGAGACTTTCTTTTGGTCTCAAGAATGCAGTTAGCTACTGTACCCGCGTCATGCACGAACTATTCTATGACATTCCAGGAGTATCAGTTTACGTGGATGATATCCTTATTCACGCTCGAACTAAAGTCGACCATGATGATGCTTTACGGAAAGTCCTATTAAAAATTCGCGAGAGTAATCTTAGCCTCAATGTGAAGAAATGTTCATTTCACAAGAGTAGTGTGTCGTTCCTCGGACATCAGATCACTGATGGTAAAATCGCACCAGATCCAGAAAGAACACGAACTATTTCACAGTTTCCAACTCCTAAGAGCCCCAAACAACTACAGCGGTTTTTGGGAATGTGTAATTATTTCCGCAACTATGTCCGAGATTATGCACAGATTTCAAAAGAATTATATGAATTAGCCTCATCAGATGAGATTATTTGGACAGACACAGCTCTTACAGGTTTTAACAGACTAAAATGTAACTTGACCGGAAGTGTTTTGATTTCGCCTTCTCGAGATGAGGAATTAATATTGAGTGCGGATGCTTCTCAGGATTGTTTAGGTGCATGTCTCATGACCAAGCTAGGACAGCCAGTCTCATTTGCGTCCAAAAAGCTTACGGAAGTCGAGACTCGTTGGAGCACTATAAACAAAGAAACTTATGCGGTTGTATGGACAATGCAGAAGCTAAGACCATTCTTATCAGGGAAAAGGTTCATGGTGATGAGTGATCATCATCCGTTGAAATATTTACTTCAAGCTGACAACGTGAGCTCTAAAGCACACAGGTGGCGTGTGATGGTGGCTGAGTTTGATTTTGATTTTCGTTACATACCAGGAAAACAAAATGTGGTGGCTGACACACTTTCTAGAATCTATTCCGTGGCTGAGGTAGATGAAGAAGGAGGAATTTGCTTAGAAGCATCAGAACTGTTGAAAGCACAAAAGGATGACCATGAATTTAGGATTCTATTCCGTTCCATACAGCGTAACGATTCTCACAAACCGAACGGTGTTAGCAGTGATCTATGGAGGAACGATCTGTCCATAAAAGACGACTTAGTTTGTGTGCGGGATAAGATTTTAGTACCACGCAGTAGCAGGAATAAGCTACTTACAGCGTTGCATTACGGTCATCAAGGGACAGACAACATGATTAGGAAGACAAATGGAGTTTACTTTTGGCCGAAATTTAGACAAGACGTAAAACGATTCGTAGATAATTGCAGGATATGTTCTATGGTGAAGCCAAAATTCGTGAACGCTCAACTTAAACCATATCTCTTGGATGCACCTTTGCAGATGTTGGCCACTGATTATATCGGCCCTCTACCCTCAGATAGTGGATTCCAATGCATTCTCGTTATTATTGATGCTTTCTCGAGGTTTCCAGAAGCTTACCCCGTCCGAGATATGTCAGCACATACTCTTATAGAAACATTCCGTGATTTCTTTGCGAGATGCGGTTTCCCGGACTCTATTCTCTCCGATAATGGCACTCAGTATAGAAGTAGGGAATTTCCTAAGCAGTCCAGAAATTCCCTACTTCTATACTGAGTGCCACTATCGGAGAGATTTAATGGTAGTTTGCAGAAAAAGATTAAATGCCTACTTCTTGAGCAAAACTTAGAAAGGAATCGCTGGAGACATGTCCTTCCAAAGGCTTTAATGGCTAATGACACTAATGAGACAACAGGCTTTATACCTAGTGAACTTTTCCTTGCTTTCAAAGTGAAGGATTTATCTTTACCTCCCCTTAGTGACCGCCATATATCGGTTCACCCATTCGGAATTGCGGCCCAGAATATAGCCAGAAATCGACACAGAGCCAATGCCCGTCGCCGGCACGAAGATCGTGTTTTTCTCCCAGAGGTTGAGGTCATTGTGAAAGCACCTAGTACTAGGAAACTTGAGTTACCTGGAACTCCTGATAAAGTTGTTACACAAATAGACAGGTTCAACAAGGTAATCGTATCAGAAATGAGTCCACCGCTAGATTATCACCCTTGCCTGCACGTTCCCGGAGCGGGTCGAGTCCATCGACCGAACAAGTTGGTTCTGAGAGAGCCGTTCTCTCGGAGTATGGACTTCCCTCAGAAGAAGAAAGGCCTATTGTGGACGGACAACTACACGGGAGGAGAAGCGAAGAAGCCGAAGAAGCGGAGAACTCGACAGCTACAAGTGGAAGGCCAGCGCGACAGAAGACACGTCCCAGTTACTTACAAGACTATGAACTGCATTGATCACACTTTCTTTAGTGACGGTGACAATGAATTGCGCGCCAATCTTTGAGCGCTTGTGATGAATATTCGTGGATTTGAAGTGTGATGACAGTGAACTTTCTCATCGGTGTCCTTTCCTGAGAAGGGGCGGGATGTGATCATAGAGTAATAGTCACCGTTGTTTTAATTTATCATTTTTTAACTATGTAATTCATGAATATGATTTAAGTGGAACTTTTAATAAAGAATTTAACTCGCTGTTGTTAGTTTTGGTTCTATGCCATGTACTCGTCATTTAGTTAGAGGGTCACAACTAGTTTCGGCCATTCCTAACCGCACTGACGGCGCTTGTATGCTGATACGAGCGTAGCTACGGAAAAACGGACGTGAAATGTTGTGCTTAATGGTTCTGAGAACATCTTTCTTTCCAAATATAGGAACCGGGCTAAATATTAGGTCACCAACTTGATCCCTTGACGTGATCATCCGGTTCCATCATTGACTCCGATTGAGTCAAAATGGCAATGTTTTGGGAACAACAACAATCAGGAGTTTATGGAAAGAGCAATTGAATGGGGAGAGAGAGACTATGCCTTGAATGCATGAAATCAACTGATGCCTGAATAATTAAAAAAGCGACAGTATTACGAAAAACTATGAATGATATCAATCTGCATTCGCCAGAAATCTAATGCAACTGTAGACATTGAACTATAGATATCAGACAATTTTACAAAGATAAAATCACAGATTTATATTACTGAGTTCTGAAGCATATTAACTCATGATAAAAGATACTTCATATAAAATTATGAATAATGATTCATCATGAGTACAGGATAAAACGAACGAGGGTAATTAAATGTAGCATTCAACGCGCATCATGATATAAAGGAGGGAGTGTTCCTCCCTTCACACCCATTCATTGAGTGTTCTCCTCCTTGAGGAAAATTGACTCCTCTGCTAGGCGTGTACTATAATCTTTTACTGCTCTTCATATGAACTAAAATTACAGTGCCTGGAATGCTGTTCAAAATGTTAAAGCACAGACGATCTTATAAAGGTTATGTACTCATTAATTCTTGATTGACAGTGTACACTGTATTCTATGTGCTGCAAGAGCTTGAAATTATAACGAGAGATAGAGGAACTCTTCTAGTTACCCTTCTCTCTATCGTACACTTCAATTGCATATGCATGATCATTCATCATTCATAATTTCATATAATGTATCTTTTATCATGTGCTAATATACAGCATGTGTCTCTATGAACATGTGATTTTATCTCAATAAAATGTTCAGATATCGCAAAGTCTATTTAAATTGAAGGTGAAAAACAGGAGGCAGTTTAATGGCGATGGCATGTTCAAGAACAAAGTATTTTTCTCTCATTTTTTTATTTATTTCCGATGTGCAAAGTATAAAAGTTAAAAACGCGACGACGTTTCATGTCACAGACACTTCGGGGTTGGACCATGCAGTGTCTCAGGAGATATCTTAAATATCAACTGCAATGAGCTCGAGATGCATTCACTGGAGATCAGAAATTCGGTAGTTCATGTTTACGGCTAATGATGGGCTTAAGTCTGTAAGTTTGGCGAGCTTCGCTGATTCTACAGTCGACAGCATTATCACTTTTGTCTAAAATATCTATTGTGAGGTCATCAATACACAGAAAGTCATCTCCCGAGTGTTCGTAGTATTCGTATTGTAGTATTGTAGTTTTAGCTTGTAGTTGTAGCATTGTAGTTTGTATCGTTACAGTGCTCGTAAAGAGAGTTCTTTTTGCTCTTGCTGTTAATGTCGCGCTGGTGCTCTTTGTATCTATCAATGAGAGGACGGTTAGCACGGTTTTCCTGAATCTATGATGAAGGAATCTCAGCGATTTATTTTTTTCTTCCTCATCAGAACAACGGTTAACGACATTGTGTTGACTATTTTTCAAATAATTTGATTTATGTGACTAGGTATCCAAATTATCAAATCAAATTATCTGAAAAATAGTCAAAACAATGTCGTCAACAGTTGTTCCGATGAGGAAAGAAAACATAAATGGCTGAGATTCCTTCATCATAGATTCAGGAAAAATGGTTTCTCTAGAAACGACTATAACCGCAAACATAGGAATAAAAGGAAAAACGATATCCAAAAGAAAGTCAGATGCAAAGTCGACTACGTCAGCAAAATTAGCAAAACAGTGTGACTTACCCATTCAAATTGTCAATAAACCTGGATCTACTTTGTCTAGTGTTATTAGTTTCAAAAAAAGTTGCAAAACACTCGAAAATTGTGCCCTTTGTTCCAAACTTCCAAAAAGCTTCGCTTGTTCTAACCGGTTTGTGGGGTATAAAATTAATTGTAGTAAATGCGACGCTTTCTATATCGGTCAAACTAACCGTCTCTGATTGATAGATACAAAGTGCACCAGCGCGACATTAACAACAAGAACAAAAAGAATGCTCTTTACGAACATTAGAATAAATTTCACTCGGGAGATGACTTTCTGTGCATTGATGACCTTACAACAGATATTTTAGACAAAAGTGATAATGCTGTCTACCACAGAATTAGACAACTCGTCTCTTCTTCTGTTTGACTCATAGAAATAAACTGTTTATCTGATGTTCGCTAGAACGGAAATTGACTCAAGATCGCGGCACATCCGGGGGAACTAAGTTGGGGCATGAAGAACCAATAAAAAGTTTCGATTTACTCATGTGACTGATTCTAACCCAATGATGCAGACATTGGCTGATGCATCTAAGTGAAAATGCGTGCGATTTATGTGCCTGATTTATGGTATTAAAAGTTTCTTTTTGCCCACTTTGTACGTTCCTGCATGTGCCATCGTTTTGAATCAGTTTGCACTTCTAGCAAAGTGATACGCTTAAACAATCTAATTCTGTGTGAACTACCGAATTTCTGACCTCCAGTGAACGCATCTCGAGCTCATTGCAGTTGATATTTAAGATATCTCCTGAGACACTGCATGGTCCAACCCCGAAGTGTCTGTGACATGAAACGTCGTCGCGTTTTTAACTTTTATACTTTGCACATCGGAAATAAATAAAAAAATGAGAGAAGAATACTTTGTTCTTGAACATGCCATCGCCAGCAAAGTCCAATGCTTATAATTATTTTTGGATTTCTGGCTATATGCAGAAGTTTGATGCAGAAACTATTTGATTCATAGTTTTACCGCTAACACTGTCGCTTTTTGATTTTTCAGGCATCAGTTGACTTCAGGCGTTAAAAAGACTATAAGAGGGTTAAAAAAAAGCGTTATTCGAACTATTTGAAAAAATCTTTTTGAGAAAAAGGCTTGGCCAAACATTTGAATCACGAGCTCCTACCTGACTTTGTTATCAATATGAAGTCTGAATCCTTTGTATTACTTGTCAAGTTATTCAGAAATCGGCTTTGTCTGATCATTATGTTCACTTATGCGATCGGATTCGTCAACTTGATTCCAAATCTGAAAGCTCTTTTGCGTCACTATTACAAAGATGTCTCGCGGTATTTCCATGTAACTCGTCACCGCTGTATTAGAAAAATTTATAAGATATACATTATTAAGAAAAATGAAATTTGTTGCAAATTTGCTTTATTTTACTCACCTTGTGCAATGAGTGATAACTGCAACAACCATTAGGATAAATATTAGCAAAACTGTCATTGGTATCAGAAACCAAATGTAGCAGGATACCTGAATATTGGGGAAAAGAACTTGACCACCAATTGTAAGAGACCTTGGAATTGATAATACTCCCCGGAATATTTCATTACATTCTTTTTCTCCTGAGATGGAAGAAAGAGTTTTCTTGGTAAATATCATACTTAAGATTACAATATTGCATTCATAATTTGTTCCAAAATGAGCTTTCATTTCACAACATCTGCATCGAGACTGAAGCAACAACATCGAAGCCATATGAATATTCTTGACACGACATTGTTTAACTTATGAAAATTATTGTCTAGAGAATAATATCCACAAAAATTCAGTCGATAGAAAATTTTTGAATATTCTGACGACTTCGATGTTGTATAGAGGTAAAAAATATTCGATGAATATTACATTGTTTCAATTTTCTTCTGACTGAATTTTGATTCATGAACAGAATCATTGCTTTTAATTTTGTAAATCAATAGAGACAAATCCATGATTGAATATTTCTTTGAAATCTTGAATTTAATTCAAAGTCTGCTATTTCACTTTCTGATTTCCCTATTTGAAAAAATAGACTGTTTTGTTGACAAGTTTATTGCGATTGTGACTACATATCAAATACAGTTGTGTACATGTCAATACAAGTGAACTAGGCCTGATTATGATTCCTGACATAATATGAAATCGTGATTTTTCAGTTTTGCACCCATTTTTGAATAGTCCTACATGCACTAGCCTGCTGATAATCTCATCAAGAAAGTGAATGAGAGTTTTCTAAAAGCATATACTCTTTGTTATTATAAAATTTGAGCATGTGTTTTCATTGCTCACAGCCATATATTCTCATCAACTGATGAATTCGTGATTCAATAGTCAATTTTTCTGCACAGCTTATGAGAAAGTTTCGAAGGTAGATACGAGCGTGTATTTGCACCATGTACTCATTCAATGTTCTATTGAACATACACGGTAATGCATTTATATCCAGAAAGTTTAAAATGAGGAAACAACATTTGTCTGTCAAAATTAGTATCTTCTCTCGATGTATTTTATTGGCTTAGTGCGAATATAGACTGAGGAAATATGAATACCACTCATCTTGTTTACGAGAGCTTATCATTACCGGTACTTTAAATTTTAGCTCTGCAGGTAATCAAAAACAGCTTGCAAGAGCTGATAGAGAGTTGAATATGATTCAAATGCTCCGGGCATCATTCATTCTTGCTTTTTAAGAGAATTCACTTGGGTTGGAACCGGCCGGGTTTTTTGGCGGCTGAGACCGAGCCGGCATCAAAACCGCCCGGTTGGGGATGGGACGTCGGCTGGCGTCTATATTCCGGTTGGTTAAGGCTTTGATCGTCAGACATTATTTGGTCAACTTATGCCATTAGACATCATTCAATTTTAACTACTCCGTATAAGCGAGAGTTACCTATTACAGTGCCATTATTCGCACCTTGATATCATGTTTTGTAAGATGAGCAGTAATACTCGTATAATAACTTATTCACTAGTCTAATGAGTTGTTGTCCTGCTTTATGATTTTTGATAATGCTATCTACAGTTTCAATGACAATCAAACACAAGCAAAGTGAAACATGTAATCAAAATAATGACTTAAGCGAACATTGATATAATAATGACATTGATACGACAATAATAAATGCTTATATCTGTATCTCGCCTCAACAAGAAAGCTTAAATAAGCAGTCAACAATTAAGTTTAATATAATAAAAGTTTTTCCAACGACAAAAGCTCTGTGATGAACAATTTGATTACCGACTGAGTACTGATGTTACCATGTCTGCAACGTGCAATCTTGATTTAAAGTGATTTACTGAAGTGAGATTTACTTCTTCACTTGTGGGGAATTCCAGTGATTTGCAGCGTCAATTGAGCACTCTCTCCACTACAGTTGAATTTCAGATACTTTGAGTTAACATTAATGACCGCGAACTGACGTGTAAGAGTCTAAAATAATGAGCTAGTCAAACTTGCCATCAATTTTTCATTTCAGTGAGTGTCCCAAGACCAAGCGAGAGTGTCGCTGTACCTACGTCAATCAAAATTTATCGCGTTGAGTTAGCTTATCAAACAATTTATCCACGATCCACTGTCAAATGTTCGGGTAGTAAGGTCCTAGGTTGCATTGAAATCAATTACTCATTAAATCTCTAAGCTCCACGTGCTATATAAACCATCCCTTTTCGTGAAATTACCCAAGATCTGGAATCATTTCATTAAAGGTAGGTTGAGGAATGCACAATGCTTCCAAAATTTATACAGGCTAGAATGTATGATTCTGGAAACTTTCTTTGAGATAAAGTAGGGGTTGAACTACTGAAGAACAGCTCGCAATATTTATATCACAAAACATGCGTGTAGATACTCTCAAATTATGTTACATTTACATGCTCTTAGTGTTGTAATGATTGACTAAGCAATTTATTCCAGCCTGAATGTCGTCAACGGTCGAAATGAGTCTAATTAAATCAACCAATTAAATAATTAATTAAGTTGAGTTTAATTAGTTGAGCTTAATTAATTAAGTGGTTAGCAGACGCAATTTGTCAACCCAAAATGTCTATAAAATGTTTGCAATAGCAGATTATTAAAGAAAGAGTATAGCATAGTCTATATGTCTATACCACAAGATCAATGTGCTTTAATCTTATAAAATACATTAGATTAGGATTAGATAAAACAACAAACTGCTGATACAGATATATACCAACAAATGCATTTATGCGCATTTTTGTATACCAACGGTCTTGGCCGAGCAATGAAGACATACGAGCATGTGTTCTGTCGCGATTGTGAGCAGTTATCGAGATTCGACGGCAATGGAAAGAAAAAGTAGACCGAAAGATATCTGGATTATGTTTTAAGTAAACACAAATTACACTGAAATATTTTCATCTTCTTTTCGATACAAGTAATTGCAGTCTGTAACCTGTTAAATTGTTTTTATATACTGGTGTAGCTTTAGTCCGGCCGCCAGTGCATGTTTCTGCAGGCAACGAGGCGGAAAATGAGGTTTCATAGAATGCTGTACATCCCATGACTACCAAGAAATTGTGTGTCTGCCGAGTTCTGCCTGGTTGCCACTCTCGCAAGACAACGATCAAAGAAAGACGCAAGCAAATCCACTAGGACGCAAATTGCAGTTTTTGATAAAAATAAAATTTTTTATGTTATCTCTGATTCTGAATATCTTCAAATCATTTTCTATCTTGTTCGTGTACCTTTGTTTACTAAGTTAAACACATTCAGACTCAAGCCTCCAATGTCAGCGAGCACAACATATTGGAAAATTTTAGTCACATTTGGTCACATTCTCACATACATCGCTGATCAGAAGTATGCCGACAACACATGCACAGGATGGGAAATGACCTGAAGGCATTCCATGTCAAAATATAGGTCTCTAGTCTTAATGCTTCTCACATAATCAAAGAAAACATAGAAAATCTCATTTATACTCCCTTTGGATTTACATGTGCTTTTGTTTGATCTTCTCTAACAAGAAGAATAATAGTAGCCTTAGAGTGCACATCATTGTGTGAAAGTCTCATTTTCGTTCTGGTTTCCTGCAGAAACTCGTGCTGGCAGTCGGACTCCGCAACATCCTACAACATCATAGAAATTGACAGCAGCATAATCATCTGGCTACAAGGAAGCGCTTGGTTCACGCCAATGATAAAAATGCACTTACCATGTATTGCGGTGACAAAGGCAGTTCTCACACCTTCAGAGGCAGAATTGTAAACACAAATAGATGCAACGTATTCGTGTCCAATTTCATCTGTCAGGTACAGGATAGACGCTTTCCGGATAGACAGCTCATAATTAAAAGTTTGTTCAATTCCGTCTGTTGCCTTCGAGATCCGAACACGATAGCCTAAAATCACATCAATTTTTTTATTTTCAACTACCACATTCGGTACCTGATATCATTTTCTGACGGTCATACCTGTAGGTGCTTGAATCTGTGCTGCTCCTTCATACTTCCATTCTGCCTCAAAGTAGTATTTATGCAAGGAGGTGTTGTAACGAGGAATAATGAATTTGAACATTGGAATTCCAGCTGATGACCTGACGGAGGCTGCAATTAGGATGAATGCAGTTAAAATGATTATCACTCATTTATCTCTGACTTTGTTCATTGACAATCTAAATCCGCAATATTAATCTGTTAATTGTATCAACAAATTTATCTGCAAATGATTTCTCACACTCTTTCGTTAAAGGCCATGGCATTAAGTGCTGCCTGCTATTATCAATAAAAGTAGCATGAGAGAATTTTTTAAAATTGCGAATCCTCTTTCGCGAGTTTGTTCAAGCGCAGGAAAGAAATGACATTAATTACAAAAAGTACTACATCAAAACATTACTTACAATACTGAAGCAGTCTTTGTATCATGAAATACTAGCATTATTAGAGCCGTATTTGACGGTCTCAAAAATTTGTTGTTTATTGCAATAATTGCATGACTCATCCCAATTGTTCGCAACCTATTTCATGGACGACACTGTGTCGTGGATTGAATAATACTCAAAATAGACTCACGTTAGAAGCTATGTACATTCGGCAACATGCAGGCTCGCTAATGAATGGAAGATCTAAATATAGACACTGTCATGTAACGAGTTCATCCAAATTAATGTTTCTCTTTAGCTGTACTCAAAGTTTGTTTAAATAGGTCCACCTTTTACCACTCTCTGCTTTACTTATTGTAACCTTGACAGAGCCGCAAGGCGAAATACTGGTTATCATAATAAATCAATTTAGTATCCTCAGAAGGTTATTTTTTCATCACACTTTCATTTCGGATACGAGGATCACCTGATTTATTTGAAATACTAGCATATTCTTGCTGTATTCATGTATATTTTTTCTAGTTTGAAAATTCATGCTAGCGTAAATTAATAATTTATATCAACTTTGCGTAGAAGTGGATCAAACTCAATGTCAAATTTTTCTTAACGTTTCACAAGGGAGCACTCCATCATACATAATTTGTAATCTTTAACTAGCGACAATACAAGAGAAGGGTTTGACGAAATAATGGCTCTTTAGCACTTGGACTGGGTGGCTACTGACTGCACTCTTTTCGGACACGAAAAACGCAAAATGTTTTCGGTAGTAAGAGTGAAAATTTTGAGATTTTGAAGATATTGAGGGCAAAAACATTTATTAAATGTAAAGTGTCCTAGAAGTCCCAGTGATATAACGACACTCTAATAAAGTTCATGAATGAATGCTAATTGGGTATTTCACTGAAATCACGGCGATAAAAATCACAATTTAGCAGTACAATGATTTTTTTCTCAATAACAGAATACAGTCATTGATTTGCTTGTTTGAATCAAGGAAATATAATGTTCAGTTTTATCTTCAAGATTTTTTTGCAAAACTCAGATTTATCATAATATCATCGACTTACCGACGTGGAATATAAATAGTACAGCTGCACTCAATCCTTTGGAGAATTCTGCAATGAGAGAATTCGGCGATTGTATACTTGTTTACTCGATTTCTTTAGGTCGTCTTAATTTAGGTTCTTACTAGCAAATTTTCTTTCTGTTTGATATACATTACAATGTTTTATGATGCTTAAATAGTACGTACAAAATCGCTGGTATGAAAACACAGGAAAATTTTTCTATTTTAAAAACTAATCAGATATTTTTTTAAACATCAGCAGCATGACGTCCATAAAAAATGAATCATTTGATTGCTTGAAAAAAAATCCACTGCATGCTGACATTTCTTGAGTTGACACTTACACGTACACTTCTACATACACAATCTATGCCCAAAACGTTTTAGCCATCATTTGTTCGTTATCCAAAGTGCGCTTTGAAGAAATCACTGCCACATTTGGGGCAATATGCGATTAATTTAACAGACGGAAACTAACTGAATCCTGGCAGATTTTGACCCTTGTCTATTGTTCTACGCGACAGAAAGCGATAATTCTCAGCTGAAGAATTAGCTAATACAGTGCACTCCGGATAAAAGGGACGGTTTAGGAGCAAGATTTCTCTCCTGCTTATCCTAAGTTCCCGTTTAAGCGGAGTAACAGGTTTCGAGCTCATTTAAACCGAAATAATTACTAGTTACGCTAAATATTTGTTGTTCTGTTGATAGTAACGCTTGGACATAGGCCTACAGGTTCCCACTACCATCCCGTTTTAAGGCTTCAGATAGAAATGGCTATTTTCTTGAGAGAGGAAATATCAGCGTTTTCTCCCTCAGCTATGTTGTACAGCCCGAGCGCAACGAGGGATGGACAGATAGCTAAGTTGGAAGGGAGCTACTGACACTGTCTTCCTAAATTCGCGCACAAACGGCATAATGGCATGGATTTATAGATCTTGAAACGCTGAATACAAAAATCAAATTCTTGAGTGTCACGCCCAGTTGCTTTCGGTTATAGGTAAGGTTATAGGATTACCGTTGGAATCCAATGGTAAAATTCAAGAAATATCTATGGATTGTGAAACACTTGGCAATTTTCTTGCATTTTCTTTTGCAGAAAAGAAACTATTTATCAGAATACCATGACATTTGAAACATGATAGAGTTCAGAACATCAGCTTCTATATAAAAGTTAAAGTGAGTCACATGATTCAGTATTTGATGTCTGAGAGCCTCTACAAAATGAGTAAAATCGCCAAAATTAAGTCAAAACATGAAATTTGTTCATTTTGTAGAGGCTCTCAAACAAGTTATTCCTCTCGAAAGAATGTAGCTTTTTATTTGTAGCTTATAGATGTATATTGTTCATTATAAAATTGATGGTTGTATCGTGAAATCTATGAATGAGTTAAACAGGGACTATATCGATATCTTGGTAGTCTGTGGCTGAACACAATTTGTTTGTAGACTTCTATAGTTTTTCATAGAAAAAGTTGACTACATAGGATAGATATCTTTTCACTGCCACACGAAAGGAAAAGCATTTTATTACATGTAAGTACTTTCTAAAAAGTTGTAAAACACGGAAAACATTGTTGAAGCCTGTTGGTCAACAACGAAAGGAAATCAAGCATCTATATAGGCTAAAGAAGAAAAGAGTCATGTCACTTCAGAGGCCCTGATCAGTTTAACCTCATTTTCAAGAGAGAGCGCGTTTTAGCTGGTTGACATGCTGCGCTGTAAACTGGTACGTAAATGAATTCTTGGAAATTCTGCATAAACAGATGAATAACAGTTGCTTGTAAAAAAAGTAGATGCATTAGACTGCTTTTTGAAAATCCAAAAAGAATGAAAACCCAAACTGTCTCAGTTTCCCATAAAGATCATTCGGTCTAGCCCTAGGTTCTATTGAAATAAACTGTGGATTCACTTAATTGTCGAGCAACGTAAGTCCCAATAAGTACACAATGTAAAGTGCATCCGAACTACCCTTGAAACTGCATAAAATTGTACTCATGTCACGAGCTTAAATCGAGTTAAGTAATATGTCAGCACTTAAAACACACATGAAGGCCGGCTGTATTACATTCTTTACCAACATTTTAAGTTTTTTGACCTTTGAGAACGTCACGCTCTGAAGCACTATTCACGATATAGACCTGTTACAAATAATTTTGTGCTTCACTTGATGCCTGAAATCACGTAAGCTCAGATATTTGCAACACAAAGATGAATATCTTGCAAAAATATTAATTACAGCCTTTTAATGTGTTATGTTAAGGTTGTTATGGTATGTTATGTTTGCCACTCGCGGCAAATTCTTTTGTATGCAAAGCTTTTATCTTCAAAAAATGGTTGGTGGTTAAGTGATTTTTAGCAAGGCAATTTAGGTACGGTACATCATAAATCTACATTAATTAGTTAAGTCGACATCAATTAGTTACGCAGCGTCTAGCGACTGTAATAAGCACAGAATTGAATATTTTGTTTATCTGCGCGCAGATGAATCTAATTCTGTGGCAATAAATTATCAATGTAATCATTTGCGATTTCAATTTCAAGGTCGTTTCATTCATTCGGTAGTCGGGTGTGATTAATCGTCAGCCTTGTGTTTACGAGGCGATCAGTGTGATAAGGTGAAGAAGTCCTAACTTTTCTGTATTTCAGATTTGTTTTCAAGGTATAGTTATCGTAATTGATGTTAGCATTTTTTACTTCAACAACTTGGGTTAAATATTACTCTATTTTTTGTGGAAGCAGGAATGACGGAGTTCGCATCTTCCAAACGCTTTGCTCAACACGTCCCCGACTGGCTGAACGAAGGAAATCGTCAGAGACCACGATCGAAAGTGGAACCGGATAGCAACGTCACTGAACAACTAATATAGAAACGCATCACTTTGTCACCCTGTACATTTGCCATGAAGATAGAGGGCGAAACATGCCGCATTTAAAGGGAAAGAAAAAATTGCTGGCAGATGTCTTTCTTTATCATTTGATCACAGAGAAACTGCTTTAACTGTTATTGTGGTTGAGCCTTACTTAACCTGGAATACTCACATGTATTTGCTGTATTGGGTGCATGCAGTAGAACTCGAACCTGCAACCCAAGGCTAATTAGACCTGTCGTACAGACCAACTGAGCTACAGCTGGCTTTCGTGCGACTGAGGAAAATCGACTAAGAAGATGTTTCACAAGATGCAAGTGTCTCCATCCAGTATGCGTTAGTTAAAGGGAAACGATGAGAAAATATCAAAGAAAATGAATGCTTTGAAATTAAAAAAAAGCCTAGAAGAAAATTGTGTCCTGCTAATGCGGATGAAAGTGGAATACACACGGCCAAGTCCGTCCGTGAAAAACTGGATTAGCAACAGTAACCGCCGACATGAAGTCAAAAGAAGAGAAGGGGAACTGGACCTGCCCTTGGATACGCGGGACAAGGGTCATCAAGATGAGCATAGTTCACAGTGATCCTCATGCATGATGCAGAAAGGAAGTTCCTTCAACTTCTTATACAAAGACGATTTCTGAAGACCAGGGTTGGAAAAAATTAATTGATTGGAAACTAATTCCAATTAATTGTTTGGATCAGGTGCCTATTATTACAATTAATTGTAATCATTTTTAAGTCAAAAAAGTGATTTCGATTATCACAAGCCATTCAGTATAATATCCAGGCCTGCACAGTCGATAATATATTCTGAAGGCTTACTCGCATTTAAAACGAAGAAAAGTTTGACCTGATGTGAAACTTGTACTTAATAATCAAAAGCATTCATTTAAACTTCAATTTAAAAGTCTTTAACTAAAGATATGCTTCACATATTCCAATAATAGTAGATAAATTCAAATTATGGCAAAACCTAACGAAACACGGTGTTTGAACTGGAACATAGTAGGCTACACTCATTGAATAGAGGAAAACATAAGTATCAATCATCAGTCATTGCTTGATATTGTTATCAGTGCATCCTTACTCTATGAGTGCATCTACATGTTTTGTCATGGAAAACAGTTCAACTAGCATGGTGATGCAGAAAATGCATAGGCCTACATGTGATTACAAGTATGGCAAGAGGGGTGATACGGACACTTTTTGTCTACGAATCAAATTCTGCTAGAAGTGTTGACCAATGTGCATAATGTAATACATGAAAATGTACCTTGTTGTATGTAGTTTCCATTCGATTGTGTTTAATTGTGCTATATATTTTTTTGAAACACTGAAGAGTCATGGTGATATGGACAGCAATAAAGAATCGTATTGCTTTTACAATTAGATATATTTGATCAAAAAAATTCATCTATACGATTAATAAGCCTAAAACTTGCATTCTATGATTAATTTATAACTGTTTTGAAGAGCTATCGCTGGAAGTTCTAAATCATGATTCGCAACACCAATTGTCTAATGTTTCGCAGTTTATGCCAAGCTTTGTTTGCATTTTGCCATTCCACTTTGCAGCATGAACAATTCATGTCGATGTTGGCCTAAATTGGCTATTTATGTAGGTGTCTGCTCTTCAGTTTCTACTTTAATGCTTTTTTTAAGTTGAAGAGCGAAGTATTTTAAATACACATTGAGAATGTCTGCATGGACATGTCTTCTTCCTATTAAATCGTATTCACATTTGAGCTTGTGTTCTCTGTTCTGCAGAGAAGTCATGCGGATGCTGTGAACCTTGATGTGTGCAGGGTGTAGCGCTTTCTTTATAAACTAAGTTTCACCTTCCAGATAAATTGGTGCTTGCAGGGGTTTGCGAGACGCTCACTCTCAATCTCTACATTTTGTCAAAAGGCTAATAAAACACAATAAACCAATCTGCCAAAATGAATCAAGATGATGATCAACAAACAAATTCAAAATCTCGTATCCTTTACTAATAATTTTGTGCCTTGATTAGATCGGACTTTTAGATCGGGTGATATGGACATGTAGATTAAACGAAACTTTGCTTTATAGAAAGCTGAAAATCTAACTTCAGTAACAAAATTAGTTTGCACGAATATTTTCATCGCTTGACTCTATTTTTGAAATTATTTGGGAAAGTAAATTCCGCTAAATTCCGTGAAGGCCAATTGAAAGCTTTATTTTGACCAAAACTGTGCATATGCGTCGATTTCTATTCAATTGTTATGTTATTTAGTTGACTAAAGGCTTTTATTTCGAATGATAATCTTTCCACATTCATTGTCATCAAATCTGGTCCAAATGCACGTTAGCAAATTACAATTGATAGCTGTATGATGAAAATATGAAAAACGTATCATGCATGTCCTTATCACTCCGACTTCAAAAAATAATTTCAATCACCTCAAAATCTATGAAGCTCGAATACTACTTGCAATTTACTCTACCATATGAACAAGATGATTATGACATAGTACTGGGAAACATGAATAATTATACACAGAGAGCATTAATTTTCTAATACTTTGGTTTGACTGTAATCAGAGTCACTTGTAAAATATGTTGTTTCACAGAAAGCGATACAGAATATGTCAAAAATTGCAATATCAGATAATAGTACATATCAATAATTATTTTCAGGTAATTTTCCAGCTACATGTTAAATTTCATTGAGTTTCAATGACTGGTTCTCATTGTCTATGCAATTAATTGATTGCTCATGTGATCAAATTATGGTAAAAAAATGACAACAATGAAATTGCAATTAATTTGATTTGCAATTTACTTGTAAAATTTTATGTTTTGGTTTCCCGCAAACCTGAGTTATTTTGATTTTTGCTCATTTACTGTGCAACTGAATGAATCTTACTAAACTATACTGATGATATAAATGTAATGATTTTCAATTTCATAAAATATAAACATTGTTCTCTTTCACTAATTTTTGACAATCCCGACTGAATGAGAAAATGAAAAATCAAATGGAAATGGAAAATGAGATTTCATTTCAGTAATGTCAGAAATAAATAAAAGTGCTATTGCATTTCTCGAAAAGTGTTTGTAGAACACTTCGAGAGGAAGTTCAGAATATTGGATATCACATGCTACTTGCATGGTCTGTCGGATGTGCTCGAAGTACACTCGATGAAACCTAGTAGACATTGTGACAAATGATGAATTTCGAAAATTGTGCACATAAATGACAAATGAATTATTTGAAAAACAGGCAAAAAGAAGATCGTGATCGAAAGTGACATATATTAAATGCAGAAAATGTATCAGTATATGCCTTGCGAACAATAGCTAAAATTATCATGAGTTTTGTCATCAAATATGTTGCAACAGTTCAAGCTAGCATCAGACTACGGCGCACGCATTCTCTTATTCTCTAGGTTTCAATACCTATTATAGACCTTTGCAGAAATTTTATTGCTGTCTGTATATAAAGCAAAAGTCAAGTGCTCCGCAGTGTGTGAAATTTTACGAAACTTGATTTTTTTCATTTACGCACTTGAATTGATACCTTGATTTTTGCCCTGATGCATGTCTATTTCATAGAATTTTTTTGTTTCGAGAAATATTTTCAGACTACTGCAGCGCTGACAGTCCGATGCCCCATACAGAACGACTTTCAAATGGAAAATACTTGTACTTTAGCAAAAAAAGATTCACGACATGAACTTCGTCAAAAAAAGTTGTGCGAGTCCACTCAGTGTTGTCTTTTCGAGCTGCGACAAAAACGACATCACTGTTGATGATCATGACAATCAGAGTATTACACTTCTGTACTGACATTCTTGAAGCGCTTTAAGAGTGATGAAGATTTGTTTTTGATGTCATATTTCAGTGGATCGTGCACAATGTGAAAGTGGTCTATTACATATGAGATGATTTTTTATTGAGCAGTAAATAAAGTGATCTAGCCCCGCTCTCTCTCTCTCCCTCATCATTCATTTCTTTCTGTGTATTGTTCGTCTAAATGTAGAAGGAATCAAAAGAAAGGGAATCTATAATATATATAATAATTTTCATTCAAAGAGAAATTTGTGAAGACTTTGTCAGATTAAAACAGTCAAGTTGACCAAAGTCAGAATTAGAATTTGCTATGAGTTCTAAATGGAATTTCTAGATGAGGATTCTAAGCTAAAATGCGCAACAGAATCCTGTTGGGCATTACTCAATTGAAAATGTATCTTGCATCTTTGAGTGGATTAGAGAATTTCAGAACAGTCCTCATTCATATCTCCCTGGGGACAGGTTTCATTGAAAGAGGAAATATTGAAGGCTGTGTTTTTCGAAACTGTCGCGCCATCACTAATTAAATATTATTGCCATATCACCCAACAGGTGCCAATAAAATGAAAGAACTTGCACATACTCGTATTGATGAGCATTTACTTAATGTTGTGTTATTTTTGTCGGCTTTTAGTCAAAAGTATTCTCAAATTTCAGAAAACGAACATTGTCATCTTTGGTTTGCAATGTTTAACATAATTCAAAATATCTGTGTGGAATGGAATTTGTGTCATCTCTGGGTAATCTTAGGAAGCTGTTATCAAAGCAAAGATTGGCACGAAATTTAATTAAAGTATTTGACCTCAAAGACTTTGACATCAACGGATCGACAATCAAAACAATCTTCACACAATAACTGATTGATTGTTTTGCGACCTTAGATGACAGCCTCTGTCATTATAAGTTTAGAAATAAGAAATTTCGTCAACAATTCTCTGCCAGCAATTTTTACTAAGGGGTCATCCATAAGGGACGTCAAGAAAAAATGCCTTTATAGATCCCATCTCCCTCGTGTCGGTATTTGTCCAAATTTGGCGACTACTCATCCAGAATGTGCTCATGTTTGAAAAATATTCTATTCTGTTGAACAGCATGTTTGCTAGCGAAGTTTGAAGCTTTATCTAGAATTAGTAGGTCCTATGATATTGTATCGAAATGAGTGATAAATGATTTTAGTATCAGAGCAAAAGGATAAAAAATGCTAGTTATGCTCATGCATTAGCCTATATATGTTGTATATCATATATATTATAATCATTATAGCATATCACTAAACAATTGCTATTTTGCAAATAGCAGCTTTTCGCCAACTCATTGGCGGAAGCCTAAAAAAGCGTAGCACTGTATAATTCATTTTGAGAAACCAACGAAGACTGATCAATCAACGGGTGCCTGTGAGGTTTTAAAATGTGGGTTTATTAACAAGTAATACACACGGATGTAGATTCTCGTATTTCTGCCTGACACTAATCGCATGTTCAGCTTATGCAGTTGTTCAATGTCATGCGTCAATCTATCAAGGAGGCAACTGATTCCTTGAATTTGCGGACTTATCTGCAATTGTATTTGCCTGATGCCCCCTAGTCCCTCCGCAGCATCTACCTTTCTACCTCTACGAGTGTCCTTTATGGATGACCTCCATGAATTGGAGATAGTGAATGTGTTTGCAAGTTCATGTATTGAGACTTAAAAAGTGCCAAGCACTTTGTAAGACTTAGCTCTGCCATTGACATAAACATGGCATAACCGTGATGTTCTTATGAGTTGGTGACCGGGATGAGTGTGGGCACAGATCAGAATTAATGAACAATTGTGATTAAAAATACCACAACCAGGCTTGACCACTTGCGGACTTCCCTATCGTTTACTCTTGAGAAAAACAGATCATTTAGCGATAGTGGTCACTCAACGCCGATAGTCAATATTTGACGAAGCTGCAAGAAAACACTCGAAGGTGCGGCGTGGGACCCAGAGTATCAAGTAGCAACAATCCAACAACGCTGCACTACCCTTTGGATGCCCTGGTGTGCTACAATGGATGTAGGCATGCAGGGACACTCCATTAAGCCGACAAAGATGTTCTTATGGGAAGGTCACAATTAAGCTTTCCAACTCCGGTTCATTTGCAATTATATTTATGCTGACTTCCAAAGAAAACAATCCTGTAAGCAACCCTCTCAGAATTTCAGAAAGCTGCAGAGGGAAAACTAAGCTATATAAGATTTACTCCGAAATACCTTCTGCCATTTACTAACATGTCATGAGTATTTCAAGATCAAAAGAAAATGAATTCTCAACGATGAGAGTGCGGAATCCTCATAGGGTATTTGCCTCCTATCAGTGGGCGCCCAGGTTTATTGGAACAGGAAAAATCAGGTTGTGGTAGTCTTTACCACTGTAGGAATTTTGTGAATTGCATTTGCTATATTCAATCCTTCCCTTTGGAGCGAAGGCATTCGACTGTGTATCGAACAAAATAATGGATAGATGGATACGGATGTTAAGAAACTGAAACAAAATCCGGAACTCAACTTCATCACTTGAATCATCCGCATACTTTTGCAAGTTCCAAATGAAATGCAAAACTGACTGTGAAGCACGATGTTTCGAATTTTTGAATAGTCCTGCTTTTCTGATTAGGCTTTAATGAAAATGATAAGCTACACTGTGGTAAACGAGGATCATGTTTATACACATATTACTTGGTCCATAGATGGCGATTTTGTGTTATTGTGAATTATTCATGCATCTGCCTATCAACAATGCATGCTTGTATTACAATTGCTTAGGTTGTAATCGGCTGAGGCTGGGACGTCGACCGAGCAATGATACGCTGAATGACTGAAAGACATGATGAAGGAGTGATGCGCGTAATGATTAATTTATTAATCTAATGTTATAGACCTCTAGGAATGTAGCAGTGAGAACAATCACTGCATTTTCAAAGTCAATCATTTGCATGTACAAGTAAATTGATAATAGAGGATGAAAACAATTACTCAAACGGGCATAAGAATGATGCAATAAAATGAACAATGTACGTGATTACTGACTGAGTGCCGATTTTGCGAAATGTCTTGTTAGCGAAAGAGATATGAAATTATTCATTGAAGCGAGATTTGTTTTTTCACTTGTAAGGGAACTGCAATGATTTACGACGTCAATTATGTATTTTATACACCGAAGCTTAAATTCACGTATTTTGAGTTTGCATTGATCACCGCGAGCTGCCGTGTAAGAGGCTGGAACAAGGGCCTCATTAAATTGTTATAAATTTTCATTTTGAGAATTCTTGTGGTGCCGGATAGGAAATAGGCATAAGATTCTGGCAAATCTATTTAATAAAGTAATATAGTTTTTAAAACTGCATGTATGAGTTAGTAATTTCAACGTTTAATTAACCCTTTCATGCATTTTGTGCCCTTTTGAGGACATTTCGACCCACATCTTTTGGGATAGATCCCAAAGCGGTAAAAAATTGTTACCAAAAGAAAGAGGAGATCAACAATTCTAGTAGCACCTCTCCCGACTTCGTACGATCCCCAGAATGCCCGCAATTTGCATTTAAAGAAAACCATTTTTTTCAAAAATCTTTAATTTTTTTTTAAGTATGACAGTCAAAAATATATTCTTTTTCCTCTTTAATTAATATAAAATTACTTCTGTGTGTGGGACAATTTGGAAGTAGTACATGAGCAAAATGCATTCTGACCATTTTTCTTTAAGAAGCCGTTCGCAGCAGTTATGTCACATAACATTCATGTGAGTGCTCATAAATTATGTTCCATTTGCATGCTCTAACAATGTTGTATAGTTCCTTTGATTGTCTAAACAATTTATTCTAGAATGAACGTCATCAACGGTTGATATGGACCTTATTCAATAAACCGGCCGGCCTGTGCGTAGTTGGTCGGCCTGTCTTCGGTTCCAATCCTGGTTTATATCTTAAAATATTCCACTTTGAATTAATGAGCTTATATATAATTGACTTTTGTTATTGAAACTGTAGAAACTGCGGAACTATTTGGCACGTTTAGAATACTGCTTAAGCGCTTATTGATGCCATGGGTATGAGGACTGATAGCTCACTAAGTTATCCGAAGAAAAAAGACTGATTAATATGAACTTAGAGTAAGCTCAAGAGAGTAGTGGCAAAAGAACACGAAGAACACTTCCAAAGTCTGCCGGTAAATATTATTGCAATTATTACAATATTATACTGAATGCAAATTGAAGTGACATGGAACTATTGCTAGTTACAGCTAGCTGTGAACGACGATACTGAACAATTTATCTCACGTATGCAGATCAATGACAGAAACAGAGTTGCTATTTTGCCTTTGAAATGTGTTGACGCAATCAATGTTTTTGTCAGCATAAGCAAAAAGCATGACCTTTTGAAAGACAATTGTTTACTACAGATCACATATGGATAAGCACCATAGAAGGAGCCTTTTGCACAATCACTGTTTTAGCAAGAGTCTTGTGATGGTAGATAACTCTGAATCAGAATGTAATAAAATTCGATTAATGAAATCATGAATGATACTGTCTGTACTTGACTTTTCCTATCTTAATCTCATAGATCGACGTCGCGCACTTCAAAACAATGTGCCAGCGATATAATCTTATTGAAGTCATATAAATCAAAATAATCCCGCCTACGAATGCAGGTTTACTACATTAATGAATTGAGCCACAGTGCTATTGAAAAAATACTGAATTAATTTTATTGACGCATTTGCAAGATGAGTGACCCAACCAGCATAAAGACAACTGTTTTGGCTGAATAATTTCAGTCCAAGTTAAACGTTGTCACTTCGTAATACGGCAATTTCGGTTGGATATCTAGATCTCATGCTGATAGTATTGTTGGTCATTTCATTCATGTTAGTAACATTGAAACCACTATGGCTTCTTTGCCTGGATCAGATCAGGCTTGCAGTAGACAATAGCCGTTTTTTCAAGTGATTTGAATTATGAAAATCAAAGCTTGAATTTGGATAGACGATCACCTATTAACTAGATATGTAGGCAATTAAAATGATCCGGCAATTGAATGGATATTGTCATGCGTATAATATGAAATGTTTCTTGACAGAATATCGAGATCTATTTCATGATGGGTTTTACGGTCGACCACCTGTAAATCTTAAGTAATAGTGAACCGCATGAACTCAGCATCCAGACATGTTCATATAAAGAATCTGATAGAAAATTAAAGATTCGAAAACATGGAATACGGTTGTTTATCTCTCATTGGTGTCAAGTCTTGTTTTACCGCGCTTGGTGAAAGTAGAAAATATTTGCCTTTCTGTAATAATGTTTGCTGTTTATGTTGAGATTTGTCTTTTTAACTCATGACGCCGTATGTCAACAACATAACGAAGATGTTATTTCCTCAATCAAAGATCCATGTCCTAGATGCATGTTAATCTATTTAGCTTACAGCTACGTTTTATCATAGAATGGCAAACCTCAATATGTGTCAATGAGTTTGTTATTTTTGATCAACTACAAGCTTGCAAAAGATGATTTATGAATATCGCTACTGTTCCATGAAACAATGTCGAATCCAGAAGACCTCAAAGAACATAAGCAGCAGAAGCGGGTGAGGTGACGCGCTCTCAATAGGTTTGGAGAATGGGATGATCACTTTCCTAGCCTTAGAGATTGGAAATATAAAAATGTGAAACATTAGCGGATTTTGAAAAGCGTGCAATTACCCTGCTCTATTAGAAGTCCGTTAGCATTAGTTGTGTGATGACTTCTGAGTAGTGCTGTTTTCGAAAATCGATTTCGGCAATAACTTTCCGAAGTGCATTTTAAAACAAAAATCACTGCAAATTCGATTTCAAATCAATTTATCAAATAAATTATCCTTTTCTTTTTTAATTTCGAATTTAAATAAAAATCATCATCCTCTAGGAATCTCAGTTGCAACTACATAAAATAAACTAAGATTAAGCCTACTGTACAAAATATAACTGTAATGAATAAATTTGTAATGAACTTTGAAGAAAAGAAAAAATAAAATACATGTGAAACTACAGTATGGGTACTAAACTTGCTAGAATCGACCTACAACGTCTCACCTGGAACTACTCCATGAAGAAAATGAAATAAGGAACTAGACTTGTTAGAAATGGACCAATTGGTGTCTAACTATTCATGAAATTTAATCTATCTCTCAAGAGGACTGGTCTGTGTCCGGTCTGTGTCTGAAGTGAGAATTTGGATTTCATTACTGTCAATACGAATTTGATTTCGAAAATGACTTCTGTCAAAATTATGGAAGCTCTTCAATGCTCCGGTTTCCTCCATGTTTCGGTGCTTAGGTATGAATACCTTAAGTGATTACTTGATATGATAGTCGAGAGCATGGTATTGTTGGTTTCATGGTCCTGTTGGGAAGACTGAATTCAACCGCATTATGGAGCAGCTACGATGCTTTACAGTGTCAGCAGTTTTCAGTCACTATGTGAACGCACTGTGTCATCAGAGTGCACTGTGTACTTGTATTTGGACTGTGATTAATGTCTTTTGTTTTCTTTTTTAGACACCATGTCAATCTATAGATGAAGAATTCGACATCATTTACATCATTTTCCTTTAATTTGAAATAAGTCGCCTAATGTTTCATCAAAATTATTTGATCTATGTCCCTGGATATTCTTCAATTCCAAAATGCCATATATTTGGACATAGGCTATGCACTCATCATATGCTAAACAATTTATCAAAAGTTTTGAAATTAGAAAAAAATGACATTTAGAATCACTGCTACACATATATTAGTGGATGAAATAAACATCCATCTGCTGAGATTGCTATTTCCAAAACAACAAAATGAAAATTCTCTAAAACTTATATGTTCATTTCAATAATCTCGATTACAGGCTCTTGTAATCGATATGCACACTGGCCATGCTGACCTCGACGGTTTCTGCGCTATCAAGAAAAAACAAAGTACACGGAAAATTGTTAAAAAACCACTATTTGCCACAGTTCTGCACCAAGTGTAGAACTTTGTTGAACGAGCACGATTCCTCAAACAAGGGTTTCGCATTCGCTTTCTCTGACCATCGCATTTGATCGTAAATTAAAATTCAATTTGTTTTAAAATCGATGGTTTTCCTTGCCTGAATGTGCATCTGATGAGGTCAATAGACTGAAGCCGATCGTGCTCTATCAACTTCTTTCTTTTTTAAATGAATACTTGTGTTCGAAAAAGACTATTGCATGATGTATTTGACTGATTTGAGTAGATAATTGCTGATTGAGAATTTCCACGACTTATTTCTGTTTTGGATTTTAAGCACTTCAGCCAAATATTGCATCAAATGATTCGCTTAAACTTTTGAAACTTTTTCCGATCATTAAACACGGTTTGATTTCTGTTTTTAAGACCTTTGGATATTACCTCCATTGTCACTCTTAAAACTTGTTGACTATTTCACGTATTTCTTAACTCAGGCTACATATGATTGTAATCAAATTTGTGATATTCTAGCATTATATCATGGATAATTAGATCAGAACTATCAGATATAGTCGAGGCTGCTTTAGCAGATAGAATTTTTAATAACATGGACCTCAATGGTAAAATCCAGAAATTTTAGTGTTTTTTACTGTGATTCTTGTCTTTTGCAGTTTGTGGCCAAAATATAGGTCTATTGTCAATGTTCAACACACCATTGGGTTGGTCTTCGTCTGCTCTAACCGAATATGTCTATCACTTTAAGTTTCATGCAGGTTTTTTGACACAAAAAATCACTTGAAACTCAAAATGCTTGCATGTCCACACGAAAAACACATATTTTTGGATTGCTGTACATTTGTACAAGAAAAAGAGATATATATTTAAACAGACTTTGGCCCAAAGAACCCCTACATTTAATCAAGGGAATGTCTAGAGTTGAGAAATTAAGCTCATTGGAATCAGAGCTAGGTCGGCATATATAGCTGTCCACAGTTTTTTCCGTAATCACATCGACGTCGTTTTCGTCATCACACCGACGCCTCTAAATTTGGATTGTCATACTTAATTAAAGCACATTTTAATTATTCAATTCTTTATTGATTCTTTATCATGACATTATTATAAGAATTTGCTCACAATTTTATCGGCAGAACTTAGATCAGTTTTATACATTGAATGCTTTGTAGGCCTACCAGCCGAAGACTCCTGTCTCTCGCATTTATCTAGCGATTCCGACCTATAAAGCGATCCATGAGACATACTAAAACAAAGCTTGAACAAAATCTTACTACAGAAAGTCCAACCACAGAGCAACCGAAAATTTCTCCTAAACCAACCCTAAATAAATTCTATAAACTAGTAACCCAAAACTCATTTTCATTCTAAATTAATTTTCGCGTAAACCGCGTGATGAAAGAGTGGTAATTCGAAGTCGATGTGTCCTAAATGGATCCCACCTACATCCTGCACTTATTCATGGATATCCTATACTCATCCTCAACTAAAACTTGCATAAATCTATAACTTTAACACATAAAACTCAAAAATTATAACTCAAAAGAATCTCATATAACCTACGACAACTGCCGTAGATCCTAAGACTTGATAAGCGCTTATTATTAGCGCACATTATCAAGCACAGATACTGGCATGCATATCAGCATAAATCTGCGTGAGGGATGTGACTAGTGGGGACAGTTGTGTCCCCTCTATTTGACATTCATATTGCTAGGGTTAATTATTCAAGAAGGTTTATTTTTCATGTGAATATGCGACACCCAACCATGAAGCATACAAGTAAGTACATTCATGCTGTTTTCAGCTTTTAGCTCTTGTTACTGAATTAGCATGACAGCTGAAAACAGTTTAGAAATCTAAATTTGGAATCGTGTCTATTGGAGGCGAATTAAGCATACTTATATAGCACCTTATTTCTAGATTTTAAGCTTAATGAATTCATCATGAACACGACAGATATAAAATTATGAGTGCATGTCTTCAGTGTCCTCAGCAGATTATTGGTGCAAAAAATTAATAAAAATATGCATATAACGATGCACATTAGCTTTCGTCATCACATCAACGCATCAGCGTTATCACACCGACGGCCTGAAATCACAAGCTCGGCTTCTAATAGTAATTAGATTGTGGTCTATCATCCGTGATGTATCCTACAAGAACCAAATACAACTACCAGGAGCAAAACAAATCAAATTTTGTAGAATATTTTTGAGTGGACAAAAAGGGGACCACTTTTGTTGAATTTTACCCTATATGGTACACTGTCCATGTTTAATTCAATTTCTTTAGATGATGCAAACTCCTAACGCTAACTTGCTGCTAAATTGTGCAGAGGATACAAGGTCTGAGTTTAGGGCACTACAACTAAACATAAATGTGACATCTGAATATATTAGATATTCTGAAAAATCCTTAAACGAAATCAATCTAAAGGCTTACCAGTCATGATGAAGAGACATATCAGCACGCACTTTACGTCTATGCTTCCTGTCTGATTGCAAGAGATGATTTATTGGTAAGTCCATAATCTTAGAAATATTTCCAGCACAAGTTCAGTCAGATTATTACACAATTTAGTGGCTCAGATGTAATGCATTCACATTATTCATCTTAGCGACTTAAAAACAGCGCAATAGATTTACAGATCATCAGATGATATCAAACATATGATCAAACAATCAGCTGATGCAAATACTTCGGCATAAGATAAGTTCTAAGAATTTCAATTCTCTGGTGTGGCTTAAAAGGAGCCGATGAAAGTTCTTGAAGAGCAGGGGAAAATTTAGCCCTGAAAGGAAATCCTGCTATGCCACGGTGGCTGAATTCGATACCAAGATAAGAGAATTGGTCATCAGGTCCAAGAGAACGAATAGGAACACCATCATGAGTGCAAAAGTCAGTAGAGCTCACTACACAACTTTTGATCGGAGCGTTCGAGCGAAGATGTAAACGGAATGATTTCTTCACGTTTAAAGATAAGCCAACCTTTGAGATACCTTCAGCTAGGCCATCAAGTTTTCTTTGCAACATCTCAGGGGAGTCAGCAAAAAGTAGCAAGTCATCTGCATAAGCTAAGGACGAAACAAAGGAGGACAGGAGGGATACACCAATAGATGGTATTGCTTTATTATTTATATATCTATCTATATATATATCATATATGTCTAATATACTTTTCTATTAGTCAAATCTTATATTTTACAATTTGATCATGTTTCAGAATGCAATATTGCAGTATACTCCATATGATTATATTTTGTGGCATTTCTATAGTATAAATACGTGCCTATGATCTGCATGCAACCCTGGAGTATTAGAAACATGCTGTAGCACCGGTCACGTCAACTTAGGCAGCCGTGTTATCTTAGGCAGGTTGAGAAATAATGCTACTGCGTCGCTATTACTTCATCAAAAAGCTATCTATGTTGGCATTCAAATCGCACAACGAGCTCACAATGTGCATCACGACTTGTAGTCCGGCAGCCAGAACGGGTTTCTGCATGGAACGAAGCCTTAAGTGAGACTTTCACAGAATGATGTGCACACTATGCCTATTACGAAACGGTGTGTCTGCCGAGTTCTAGTGAGTTTCTCTTCTTGTCAGACAAGATCAAAGAAAAACACATGTTAATCCAATGGGACGCAGATTGCAGTTTTTGGCTGTAATGAAATTCTGTACGTTTTCTCTGATTAAACGAAAAGTACTAAACCCAGAGTCATAATTTTTGACATGGAATGTCTTCAGGTTATTTCCTATGATGTGTATGTACTCTTATCATGCATCTGATCGGCAAAGTATGTGAGAATGTGGTTGAATGTGGATAAAGTTGCTCAAAATGTTTGTGTTTGCCGACATTAAGAGGCTCGCCAAATCTAAATGTGTTTAGCTTTATAGACAGGGGTGCATGAACATCATAGGAAATGACCTGAAGACATTCCATGTCAAAAATTATGACTCTGGGTTTAGTACTTTTCGTTTAATCAGAGAAAACGTACAGAATTTCATTACAGCCAAAAACTGCAATCTGAGTCCCATTGGATTTACATGTGTTTTTCTTTGATCCTGTCTGACAAGAAGAGAAACTCACTAGAACTCGGCAGACGTACAGATTCGTAGTAGGCATAGGGTGTGTGTCATTCTGTGAAAGTCTCATTTTCGGCCTCGTTCTCTGCAGGAACTCGTTCTGGCTGCCGGACTATTATGCAATCTACTATTGCAGCATTAAGTTGAATGCTAAGACTTAGTCTTGGTCAATGCTCTTGGTTGAATGTCCTATTCAAAGAAGCAATCTGTCATATTTGATTTATGAATATTTGATTCGTGAAGACATCGACGCCTTTCTCATTCAAATGTTGAAAGAGCGTCGAGGTCACCAGAAAGAAAAAAGAAAAGAAATTTACTCCAGGCGAAGAATCATCTTTGATGATCTATCTGCCAGCAACATTGATGAAAAATTATTTGTGCGTCATGCTCCATTCTTTCAATCTACTGAAGCTGATTGGATTCAATGTCAGACATACAGTCTCTGGATTTATGGTGGTTACAAATTGCATTGGTGGAGCATATAATCCGTCGATTCTGTTTAATCCATGTGTAAAAGCTCGCATTTTGAATTCTACTGATTTATTGTGTAGCCTATGCTGTATAGGCCTAATAAGAATATTGTATAGGCATAATCATCATGTCTATGCATGTTTTTTATGATATATGATCTAGAATTGTTGCTTCATTATTAAGTTTTTGATTGACAGCAAAAAGCATGATCTAGTTTTTAATGTGTAAATGTTCTGGACTTGATAAATCTAAAGTCGCATGACCTGCCTAAGTTAACCGGTTCTTATAATGCATGAACGTATACATCAAGCTGTAAATTATTTCGATATAAATGTTGGTGCGAAATAAATTAATGTGTATTATCTGAAAAAAACTACGACTGCAGTTAATGCAAGTTATTGGGTCATCAGCGCAAAATTAATGTTGGACAACCTTAAATGAGGTAAAATCGTGCCTGAGTTCGCCGCGGCTACGGTACCTTACTACGCCTGCAAGAATACAAATATTTGTAAGATAAGGGTATTGAGTACTTTGTGCGTCGCTGATTGCTATTTACGATCCCTAAATTGGTTGCAGTTGAGTGTAGTACGTCACTTACATGCATAAATACAAAAAGAGATATATAAGATTAATCTGTGCAAGGAATGCACAGATATATGAAATATGGAAAATTTTAACAAAGAGGAAGGAAGACTTACAGATACCCAAAGTGATTATGATTAGGTGATTCAGGTGATTATGAATAGACACAATATTTGAATTTTAAACACTCCATACGATGTCTGTAATGCAATAGATGATCATGATATGAATTCATATAACGCTGCATTCATATTGAAAATCGGGTCTCTTCATTGAAAGTTGTCACACAAAAAACGCTTGCAAATTGTTGCAAAATTCATGATATGAGGGAGTACAGACCTAGCTTAATGATGCCTGATTATATCGATATTCTAGCACCTCCTTCAATGTGTTTTAGTGTTGAAATCGCGACATTGCAACACACGAGGGGAGGAAGTCATTGGAATATTTCACAAATTCATATTTCATGATCTTTCAAGAGACGTTGCACCAATCGCGGGACTGAAGCTCGTAATATCAAACTTCGGCGGCAGAAAATCATTGGTAGATACAAATTGACCGACATTTGATTTAGGCGAAGGCGGAGCATGGCAGCTCCTCTAACTTAGAACTAAATTTTCTTATCATCCTTTCAAATTTTGTTCTGATTGTCTATGAATCTCAAAGCTGATAGCCAGTGCGAAGTAGGTGCGAAGTGGGACCCACGGTCGCAACAATCTGCCTCAATCCACCCAGCACAAGCCTAACAGCAGCCCTGTACCACCCTTGGAAGCCCTGATATGTTCCAAAGGATGCAGGCATGCAGGGAAACTCCATTAAACCGACAAGGGACAGACATGTAGCTGCTTCAATGTGAAGGTCCACATCAAGCTCCTTAGCCCGGGATCGTTTCCACTGCACCATGCTGACTTCCAACGAAAAGAACCCTGTCAACAATCCTCCACATTGGCAGGGGCTCAATGCCCTGACACCTGGAACCTCAGGAACACAATGCCATCTACAGGGGTGTCTCCACAGTCTGGGCAAGGTTGAGTCTAATCTTGGGTCTTCTCTAATGAAGTGGGACAGCAATTTCCAGAATATGTTTGGAAACCATAATTGAAATTTAAAATTGCATGAAGATATTTTGAATCATACCATATTGTACATATTACTATCCAGTTAATATGTATCCAATGTTCATATTAATTACTATTTATTACATGAATTCGTTATTGCGGAATTGAAGCAACATCGAAAATTGGCGCATCAGTCCTGCGGCATGTGCGGTAAAGATTTTTTCTTTGTTTGATCATAAAGCTATTTATTGTTACTCTGTAGGTCTCGTAATTTCTCGTTCATGCTAAGAATTCATACTCGTAGATGCAGTGCGTTCTTGTTTTGTAAATACCTGTAATCAATTTTTGGTTTATATATGTACAGCATATGTAATTTTGTCGGTCATTCAGCTATACTTAGGGTGTAATGAAATTATGATATGAATTGCTTGCATCATTGACTTAACAAATATGCAATCATTGATTTATTTAAAGTATTCAAACCATGACTAAACTATTCCTGACTCTAGCAATGACCTTAAATGATTTATGGTGCTGCAAAACACTGTACAAAAAAGACTACAAGTACGATGAATAGTTATTTCAATATGTCCTAATTCCTAAACATAAATGCTATCGACAGCCTCGTATAAGATGAAAATAGCATAAATGTAGATATAACGATATTTCTACTAATCGTAAGAAGCAATCATCAAAGAATGTTACTGCATTAAATGCAACCGATATCTTTCTATTTCTAATACACGTAGCCTAATAGTAGAATAAACAATATGGGCCGAAGTTTTAAACTTCCAAGGCAAGAGGCTATATGAAGCAAGTTATCTACGAATTGTTGTAGGATACCAATATAACAGCATAAGCGCTATACAGGCATCGGTTTCATGCATTACATTTTTTCATTTATTATTTGTTTTATTTCACGCAAAATGATATATACAAAATTCTGTCTAACACAATATGCATTACATCTAATGAAATGGATTAAATTCACAAGGAAGCCATAGGTAATCAATAGACACCGACATCTTAGGTGAAATTTTTTTTGTCATTTTAGGTTTTATCTAGGTGAATAATTTTACAAATTTAGGTTGTACATTTAGGTGAATGAAAAATCCATCAAAATACCTGGATTCATTGAGAGCGATGGTATTTTTTTGTCTATTTTCATGAATTGTGCTTCTTTCGGTAACTAATATGTAAATAAATACCGCGACAATAATCTACGTAAAAATTTTAAAAAAGAATTAGAGAAAAGAAAGTTACAAGTAAGTCCTACATGTAATCGCGATTCGGAACGATTTTGTTTCAAACTATAACAACTGCACACATCAAACATTAGCAACTATGTACATATGCTTTAAAATGTATGTTGACAATTCAATTGTGCAATGGTGTATGTGTCAAACAGATCAAAATTATTCGTATTTCAAATACAATATAAGCTCTATTAATGTATATAAAAGAACTAGAAACTATGACCAGAAACATGTGGTACTGCCCAGAATCACTCATCAATGTCTTCATTATTCCGATTATAAAAGTAATTCATTACCACGATTTTCTCTGTTTTCCAATGTGAGTAGATGAGTTAATCAAATGACAAGTTTTAGTCGTAATGACAGTATTTAGATAATTTAGGTGTTTTTACAAAATATCCGGAATTTAGGTAAAAAATTTATTTTAGGTGATTCACCTAAATTGTCGCTGTCTAGTAATCAAAGTATAGTTTAAAAAGCTAATTAAACAACTACCGGTATCACATAGACATTTACGGTAGGTATATATCAAAATTGATGATAGCACAGTTTTATCATAGAAAGACCAATCGTGTGGTTGAAGTATCAACATACATGTAACCTTACATGTAGTTGGCTTGCTATGACAGGATATGGTCAGAAACTTAGGTAGAATTATTCCAAGCAAAAAGCAAATGATCTCTTGGGTTCTCACTCTTGGGGGTGCCCAAACTCTTGGGTACCCCCAAGACTTCCCCAAACGCAAGAGTAACCCCAAGACCCAAGCCCCAACCTTGGTCAGGGATCAGGAGCCCAAAAAGTACCAACCGTAGCATCTGCGGCCGAAAATCATTCGTAGATTTCAAATTGACCGACTATTGAACTATCTAGCTTTGAACTATGATTTCTTATCATCTTTTCAAATTTTGTTCTGATTGTCTGTGAATCCTAAAGCTGGTGTGATGAGATACTACGAATCAAGGATGAGCAAGTTTTCAAAATCATCCAATGATTCGATTTGCCACAGACCAAAGAAGCGTCTAATGATTATCAAATCAAAACAAAATCCAGAAACAAGCCAAGACTATGTTGCAAACAATGTCAACACAGGAAATCAGAAATTTTATAATTTGACATTTTCCTGACCACCATTCTTCATGGATAATACACTATTTTATCGTTCCGAAAAGTCAGACCATCTTTCATCCCATTTTCGTCTTCCATTCTACTTTTCGGCATCGTTGGAAGTCTCAGGTTTGTTTGAATTTGTACGGAAATACTTCAATACACGACAGATGCATAGTGAAATCAATCAAATGCTTCATCGCAGCCATGTCAATCAACACCAATCCTTTGACCAGCAATGCTAAGAAATACGAGGTCTCCAATAGCTAATTTGATTTGTAAGAGGCCATAAGGTCTTATAGTCCGGCAGCCAGAACGAGTTTCTGCATGGAACGAAGCCTAAAGTGAGACTTTCACCGAATGATGTGCACTCTATGTCTACTACGAAAAGCTGTGTCTGCCGAGTTCTAGTGAGTACCTCTTCTTGTCAGACAAGATCAAAGAAAAACACATGTTAATCCAATGGGACGCAGATTGCAGTTTTTGGCTGTAATGAAATTCTGTACGTTTTCTCTGATTAAACGAAAAGTACTAAACCCAGAGTCATAATTTTTGACTTGGAATGTCTTCAGGTTATTTCCTATGATGTGTATGTACTCTTATCATGCATCTGATCGGCAAAGTATGTGAGAATATGGTTGAATGTGGATAAAGTTGCTCAAAATGTTTGTGTTTGCCGACATTAAGAGGCTCGCCAAATCTAAATGTCTTTAGCTTTATAGACAGGGGTGCATGAACATCATAGGAAATGACCTGAAGACATTCCATGTCAAAAATTATGACTCTGGGTTTAGTACTTTTCGTTTAATCAGAGAAAACGTACAGAATTTCATTACAGCCAAAAACTGCAATCTGAGTCCCATTGGATTTACATGTGTTTTTCTTTGATCCTGTCTGACAAGAAGAGAAACTCACTAGAACTCGGCAGACACACCGATTCGTAGTAGGCATAGGGTGTGTGTCATTCTGTGAAAGTCTCATTTTCGGCCTCGTTCTCTGCAGAAACTCGTTCTGGCTGCCGGACTATTATGCAATCTACTATTGCAGCATTAAGTTGAATGCTAAGACTTAGTCTTGGTCAATGCTCTTGGTTGTATGTCCTATCCAAAGAAGCAATCTGTCATATTTGATTTATGACTTAAATTTTCTTTAAAAAATGGAGACATACATTGGTAACCTGATCTATTCCTCTTTCACAAACACCAATTAAGTTGAAAAATTAAAATTTTTTAATACATGATGCAAGAGTGCTTTGATTAATGTCATGGGCCCTTTGACCTTTACATTTTCAAAGAAAGCTGAAAAAGTCTTTGATATTCCTAAGATCTTCTGGCGACCATCTTATCATGTGTATGGTCTGATGCTTCCAGAATCATTTCCCGTGACTGATTACCATACTATTACACTAGACTGATTAATATATGGCCGCAGTAAGTTTGTGATAAAGATGATTAATGAGTGATATGTAAAAGTAAGTACATTATGAATTATAAAGTGCATGAACTTGCTGCGCATGAGCAAATTTGCAAAACACACAAAATAACTTAAAGATCTGGATCACATACGCTCTCTTGTTTTACGGCATATATAAATTGAATTTTATAGTTGAGATTAATCACTGAATGAAATGGCAATACTTTATTGGATTTCTAATTCAAAAAGGCGCTGACGTTACGCTTGGTGATTGCATTCTGAATAGATTTCTATTTGCACCTGCAGAAATAACTGCTTGCCACTCCTATTAAGTGTCATCAAGTCTGCAATATAACACAGGAGGGAACGCCTACTAGATTTTGTAAAATGATGCCACAGAGTAACCTTTTTAATAGACATCTTCAAACTCTAAACAATTAGCTTATTAGTTATGAAGCTAAATTTGAATACAATTCAATTCTATGTCAAGATTGTAACCGGGTGCTTGGATTGAAGTCTCCCAACCTACCAACAGCAACCGATTGAATCAGCAGTGAAAAGATGTCATACTAAACTTATCAAGAAAGTCTGGAAATGCATTTTAATTTTACATCCTTAAGTTGGTATAATTGTAAGATGTACTAATAAATGAAGGCATTCACTAGTTACGGTACATGCATGCCTACTTAGTATATTTGTTAGAAAGCTGTATTTATGCAGCCTAAGAAAAATTTAAAGCCAGGCTGTTTTAATTTGATTGTTTTACACTGTAGACATGTCGGTACGCTGTCATCTATTATCCACCTATGCTCTCCTCTGCGTTGACTGATTATGCATATTTGTTTTAGTGAATTCCCTCCCTGAGGAAGTGCTAGATCGTGAAGCGCATATCCTGACAATGCACATACTTTTTAAAAAAATTTCCATTCTATTTTATGAAAAGAAAGTTTGTCTATTCACTATTGACATCTTCATTATGAAAATCGCGATATAAGCTTAGATATAGAAATGTGACTCAATTTGCATTGACATGATAAAAAGCTGAAGATGGTAGCATGATAGCATGCATTGAACATTGATCATAATGGTATGGTAGCACTAAAAAAGAGGAGTTGTTGGATTGAAATAATTATCTGCTCATTCACGAAGCAATGCGAGTTGGATAGTTAAACGACGTTTGGGGTTCTTTAAGGATCTCAAGCTGCAAAATGGGTCTCTGGTCTCTTACTGACTTGGCATGATTCTATTACTCTAAAGTAATGGAGTCATGCCAAGTCAAGATGACGATGAGATCATATTTCCAGCTTCGTTTTTTTCTAGAGAAAAAATAAGTCCGATTGATTATCCTAGTCTATTAATCTTAAATCTACTCGTTTCAGTATGAATGAAAGATAAATTATGTAAATTGAATGAAAGATTGGCCTCACACTCCAGTTTGAATAGACTGTCTATTCAAACAGGAATGTGAGGCCAATATTTCATTCAAATTTATTTACTGGATGTGAAAATCAATAATATTTTCAAAATACATAATAAGATATTCTTTTGCAGTTTTGTGAATGTAGCTCAATCTACTTTGTAATAAGATAATCAGAAAATGTTCTCACAGCAAATCAGCTTCAAGCCACGTTTTATCACCAGAAAGATCCATACAACGTAAACAGTTAAAACATTGCAGCAAAAAGGTGAACTATGGAAATTAAACAAGCCCCAATCCTACGTTTTTGATATAATTTACATTCATACACACATCAATAGGTTTCCAAAGAGTACCATGATGCTGGAGTTAGAAGCAAAATTTCAAGCAAAAATTATCGAACTGAACTGATTGATGCTGTCAAGGCAGATTGCGTTTTATAATTGAGACGGCAAAAGTGATTTAGAAACCTGAAGGTGACAAAGTCAAGTGTATAACAGTTCGTCAAGCTGTCCTGCTGAGGACAATGAATGTACATGTACAAGCTTGCGAAGAGACAGGCGAAGGCAGTAATGGCCATACACTAGGTGACATGCCACGCTCAATTGCGCGTAATTCACGCGTAAACTACGCGCAATTACACATGACCCCAAACATCCCTGGCTATGCGTGACATTGCTGCGACATCTGTCGGCAGTCCTGTTATGAAGACTTTGCGTCTCATGTGTCTGCATGTATCAGAGGCTAAACAATGTGATAGGACCTCAATTTCATGCTCAGGGAAGACAGAACATGCTTCGAGGCTCATCCGTGGTTCATGTGGCAAAGCATACCACTGTAGACGACGCGCAAACTATAAACGCTCGCCCGCGTGTATTCATAAACATTCCCCATGTTTTAAGAGCATCAGATCAAGTGATTTCTGACTCTTAGTGCCGCGCGTATGTACGCGAGTAGAAGAATAGAATGTCTTTAACCACGGATGAATGGGGTGCTCCCGTAATTACGCGTGGCATGTCACCTAGTGTAGCCAAGTAAAACACAAGATCTCTGCCAAAAGTTGGGCACCCCAGAAAGGGTAAAGATCTGGTGTACCGTATTACTTCTGCGAGAGATGACATGAAATAAAATCCATGAAGGGTTTTCTCGTTAAGGATGAGTCGTGTCAGGTTATCACGGCCGCATATGGAGACATGGATTTGAATTCTTCAAACTTGATGGAATCTTGTCAATTTGAAAATTCTGAAGACATTCATTGACATGCGCAAACGATGAAAGGCTGTTTTCGCGGTTTATCAGATGTATTGAGATTCTCTCCTTCTAAGAATGAGTTCTCGCAGCTGCTCCATTAAAAATCGAACCTCTAATAAACTAAAGAGTTTGAACAATTTATATCTATGAGTTCCTGTGAGCGGCTTTGTATTTCTGAGCTCGCTGGCTGCGCTGAGTGTTGAGTTATACTTCATTCATACATCATTCTGAATCAAAGATATGCGTGTTTCGCAAATACACTTGATTTAGTCTGTCGATGAATTATATTCCATGATAGATGTGTTTGGCTGAAAAATTCGGAGATTCGCGGGAGCAAATGAGAATTTCAGAGGGCTCAGCCCTCCCCACCCTCCTGCTCCTTATGTGGCTGGTCTGTATCTCGACAAATACAGCACAATACCTTCATGCACAATTAATTTCTTCTTCATAAAAAGAAAATGGGAAATGTAACGAGCAAACGCAAAGTAACTAACGAGCGAACATAATTCTACACAGCTTTTTTTACGGAATATGGAATTTTTCAGTGAACAAATGGTGCGTGCTTAATTGATGCCTTATCTCCAACAACTTAGAAGATTTCTAAAATCAAATTCTACATAACAGAGCAGAGGTTCAACACCCGTTGATTTAGTAGGTCTACATAAACAAGTAGTAAAAAATGGATTCAAAAATTCTGAATTTGATTCCCTTGAATAACTCGATCATGGAAAATTACGACATCTTCACACTTGCTTCCACGATTCTCGATTTCTTTACTCAATTTCTTGAACAGTACTTGCTGACATTGAGTTCTATCTGCGTTGATGAAGACATCCCTATATTCAGGGACAGTTCGCAATTTCTTAGCTTTTCTAAGGAGTGTTCTTTGTTTTGATGCTCTTGAGAACTACCTTTATGGGCCTATTTTTCCCATTTTTCTGTTTACAAATTCTGTGAACGTTTTCTATGTCATTAGAGCCATCAATATCCAGCCCTGTTCCGCCTCTACAGCCGAGGCTCTATTGTCTATCCCACATCTGATGAGTATAAAAATATATTTTCATGTGAAGGGTATACGAACATTTTACTACTTACCAACTTTAGTTGCTACAATATCCCACGATTTCGCCGGTTGAACTTTTTCGCACCTGTCGTTTTTTTTTTTTTACACATGTTTTTGGATAAATGATGATATCCCACAAATCTACCACTCGCCATAATCTGTTGATATTAGCAAGATGCGTTCCCACAGGGAGTGTAGTCAGTAGCTGAGAGCATTTTGAGAGGTCATGTTCTGTACGAGTATCCAGAACATTTGAAGTAGACTCTGTAATACCTGAAATCATCACATTCATTTTCCGTTTACCTCTTTTAATTATTTCGTTCACTGCGACTTCTATGGCCTCAAATTGACTGGATTTCAAATCTGAAATTTCGTTGTCTATCTCTTTATCTCGCAATCTCAAGTGCTTGTTCTCATCTTAATAGATTTCTTGGAAGGATAGGCTGAGCTCTGCAACATTCTGACGGATTTGAGAGATTTCGTCTCTCAAAGAAGCGACAATACCTTCACGTGTATTGTAAATTTTTCTGGATAAATCTTTCACGTGACCGTCAATAAGAGATTTTATATCGTTCAGCATTATGGCAGATGAAGAGCCAGAACGAGTACGAACTCCTTTAAGGCCTGCTTTACACTGGTAGTTAATGTGCTGTGCAGCCATAGAAATAAACTGTTTATCTGAAGTTCGCTAGAATGGAAATTGACTCAAGGTCGCGGCACATCAGGGGGAACTAAGTTGGGGCATGAAGAACCAATTAAAAGCTTCGATTTACTCATGTGACTGATTCTAACCCAATGATACAGACGTTGGCAGGTGCATCTAAGTGAAAATGCGTGCGATTTATGTGCCGTTATTGTGCATTTCATGAAGCTTAATTTCCATTCTAGAGGTTTTATTGTTGTCAATTTCTATGTGTGCAGCAGATGACGAAGATGACCTTGTTATGACGTTAATCGTAATTTCTTCTGACACTGAACATGACGTCAGTGCTGCAGTGGCAGTTCAGCAATTAGACAGAAATTTATTTCTTTGAAACGTGTTGCAATGATAGAGTCATCTGATTGGTAAATTTTCTCTTTTTAATCTACCAGATCTTGTCACAATAACGTGACAGGTCATCGTCCATCATGTCAACATATGTGATTGGATAGTGCAGCAGCTGACTTGCTGTTCGCAATGCAAATTAGGTGCTGCACATTTCTGTTTCATAGCTATTTCATGTTGCGTTACAATCACGTGACGGGCGTGTCACTTATATGTTTCCCCCTCAGCGACAGCCAGTGTAAAGTAGGCTTAGGTGTTTTATCACTCATTGTCTCATTCATACAACGTCGTGACACGTGAATAAGAATGACGTCACAAAAAATCAATAATCAAAGAAAATTTGGACAGAAATTCCTCCTACAATTGACGAAATCAGCTGACAAGAGAATGTACTGACAATTACAGCGCTACAAGAAAAATGTAGACGGTTGACAATCCAGACCTAACTTCTGAGAACAATAAGGACAAAAGAAGAACGCACTGCAGTGGCTGCAAATTTCACGATTCACACTAAACGATCATCACTTTCGAAGGCAAAGATTGAAAATAGCCCGTCGACAAAAATGTATCCTAAACAGAAAAATTGGCAACACCAGGATAAAGAGCCTCATGCCACGACATCGATGTTGCGAAATCGATGTGACCAAATTGCAAAAAATGCAAGAAATCGTACTGCTTCACACAGACGGGAGAGAGACACGATCGGATTTTCTACTGAAGGAAGTTGTCAGAGGAACAAAAGAACAATTTTGAAACAAGGTCTCATTGCCCTTTTTTTGTTATCTAAATGCCTATTGCACCAGAATCTTGTCTTGTATGTTTGTAGATCAGCTCGTTTGAATGAGTTTAAATCATGTTACTGTGGTTATGTTTTTATCATTGTTTTAAAAATTCTGTTTCTAAACATATGTCTAAGTCGTGTTTTCAGAAATCAATTTTGCATGCTTTTAAAATACATAATTCCTTTTAAAACTGAAATTTAGATAGGCCTACCAGCAATTGTGAGTAGCTAGTCTATGCTGTAGACTTGTTGAGAGCACTTTGATATTATAATCACAGAGAGTGCATATTTTGTGCAGGTGAGCCAGGTATCCTACATATACATACATCAATGCCGTGCTAGAGGGGTGCGATTGGTTGCAATATTATAATTATTGAGTTGCTTCCATAGCAAATAAAAGTAGCATCACATACAGTAGGCCTACATATGACAATAATTTACCCAGTTGTGCCCATACAAATTAACGGATGTTACTTTTTGAGTGCTAAGCCTAATTCATGCGTCAAAACAGCTTGAATAACAATAGCAACTGCGTCCAATAAAAATCTTTTCGACTTCGTAGAAAGTCAGAGGCATTGAATTCTGTAACTTGAATAAAGACTCCTGATCATCAGTAATGGAGTTGTATTTTATAAATAAGATGAATGTTTTCTCCATCAATCAACCAACAAACCTCGAATCAATAAATGCAATAAAAGAAATCCAATTGATAATTTTGAGTACCGTATGCTTATAAAGCAGATGGAGGAATACTAAGGAAAGCTGTCATTGTCAAATACATCCGTAATACAGTAGGCCTGAATTAGTGTTACACAGGTAAACCAATTCATCAATATACAAATGATGATCGCGGTTTGCGGACAGCTCCCCTCCCCATTCTCGGCAGTTCTGTATTACATTTTCAAATAACCTACATGTAAATTGCATATTCTGAGCAATCGCCTTGATCCTCAACAATCTGGCGAACAAAATATAATTAATTGCAATCTATTTCCTTCCTCTGTCTTTTAGTGTTTATAGTCTACACAACTTCAATCACAAACTTATGCATGTCATTTGAAGAGGTTCGACAAGGATCTCTTCCGTGACTTATTTGCAGGTCTGCCAGTTAGCTGTCACTTCGTCATTCCGATATAGTAAGAAATGTTCCAAAATTGCGTCACCCAGACAGATAGCGCAATCAAAATTTTAGCATGCAGATTACGGTCAGATCTTCTGAGAGGAGATTCTCGTCCTTATTTCTTCATTGAGTGGCTTATAGTCCGAGCATAATATATCACCAGCAAAAGCAAGGATATAAAATTGACGACTATTTATGATTTGGGTAACTATTGCCGGTAACATGGATTTTCCCTGTATTGTAGAAATAGGCCTATCATGCCAGCTGCTATTAGAATATCTCAATGTTTTTTTTTCTGATGCATGCGTGTTTGTTCGATGTCATTATCTGAATCTGTCAAGCTAGCATTTTCCTTCTGTGATAAATTATTGAACCCCTGCTTCAAGATTGTCTGTAGCAAATTCAGCTAGTTAAAAGCAGAAATTTCATTTCTTGAAAATACTTTCTATTGATACATCACAATCTTTGAACCTATCAACAGGTATCGCTGTCCGGAGAAATATTCACAGTTTATGATCAACTGAAATTGATCGCTTTTCCACAATATGCCGCCAAATTAGCCTCTCGCAATGCCTCTGATACAGTCTGCAAAATAAGAAAAAGTAATCAAGAAAAATCAAGATTATCGGAAAGTTGATAATGCATCATATAAGGAAAACATAATTGTACACTGATTGAAGAGCAGATGTACCCATTCTAATGCATTTAGAGCGAATGAGTATGTTCGGAGGAGTTTGTATATTCATTATGTAGCCACTTCTATTATAATCAATACATCAGAAAAGTGCTAGCCAATAGTCCTGATAAAAGCTTGGATAAATAGGGATACAGACATGTACACACCGAAGATAGCTATTTCTTCCGAAAGCCCCTTAGCCATAACTACGCTGAGCATTCGATTGAATGAAATACTTATGAATATTCTTAATCGGCTTGATTACACAATTTACCACAAATCAACACTCAAATTTGTAAATGGGGACACAATTTATTTTGCACTACCAAATCGTCATCTATGGGGTAAAGAGAAACTATGCATGAAGGTTCTCTTAGTAAAAGAGACTAATGACTAACAAAGTAAATAAAACTCTTTGTAACTAAAGCTCTTTCTGTTGCATTTGGCGGATCATCAGTTCTAGGGGTTGAAAAGCCAGTCCGAATCCCGTCGTTGGTGATCTTGAATTTTGAAATTTATCTTTTAATTTGATAAAACTCATAATAGAATGAAGCTGCATTGCATTTACTATGATGTATCTTTGCTATCAATTTAAGAAGCTTTCTTTTTCTTTATCGCGGTTAGCAAGCTTATCACCAGTTAATGATAAAACAATCTATTTCAGAGCCTTATGCCTATCTATATTTGCATCTACATCCTTGTGCCGGTGATTCTCCTCTCCTACTGTATGATGGAATAACCAAAGATGAAAAGTAATTCACGCACATTGGTAGACGGCCCGCCCCTTACGAATTAATTGTTACGTGGGTTACCGATGTATGGTGAACTGATCAGGCAATCATTTCTATAGACTGAAATCACAAGATGCTAATGATACTGAGCTATCTTCATCTAGGCGCTTGTTTCGATTTTGAATAATATTTATAACAGTGTAGATCGTATGCGATGACGTTGATACGAGTATTGCGAGCTTGACCTCGATGGTGAATCGATTACAACACGGGTCGGCAACCTGAAGTTAAGGTTGCCGATAAGGTTGCCTGGGATAAGTTAAACCTTCTCTCGGTCACAACCGCTAGAAGAAACTTATCAATATATTTTCTGAATCTCTTTGCAATTCTACAGAAGCCTGTGGGCTTGCAGAACCGTAAATCGGCAACTCTTACAAGTTCTCCAGCAGTAAATTGGCAACCCACAGTAAATCGGCACAGTTGCCGATTTACGCATGGAAGATGAAATATTTTTCATTACCTGTGGCAGTTTGAGCAACAATAAAGTTTTAATCGAATGATCGAATGTTTCGCTATCTCTTCTGTGAATTTCAACATTTCCCGTCGCCCGGTTGCCATTTTAGCTCATGAATTTGTGAATGCGGAAATTGGCACTTACAAGTTGCGAAAACCTGTTTTTGATTGTTTAAGTACTCTAAACCAGAAATGAGTATTAAAACAAAGGATGACTAATTATTTGAATGTAATCATTCAACACGTGGGGGAAACTCCAGCTGATTTGATTCGACGAAAGGATAACTTGCAAATGGGAGATTTGTGGTTTGCTAATTCATTAATATGAAAAGAGAATATATTCCGCCAGCTAGACTAGATAATTTGCATAGCTGAACTCAAGTGGAATCATGAGCGAATATAGATGTAGGCTATGATATCGCACGTAATCATTATTTCCATTTGTAGATCCGCACTCAGACCATCCAAGCAATTCTACGTATAAATTTACTAAGATAATTTATAAGATATTCATAATTAGATCAATGCAATTAAATGACAGCCATCATTTTTGCTGTCAATGTGTAGTAAATGGTGATAATTATCACTATGTGCAGTGATCAATCGACAAAAAAATGAGTTTCTAGCAAATCAATTATCAAAATTGTATTATGCTAAAATTGTAATATATGATTAAATGCCATAAATTCATTTTGCCATCATTTGAAGTATCAGCTGATTTTACAATTGTATAGCAATAGGCATAAAATTTCAACATATACATACATGTTGAAACATATATATATATACATCACATTACAGGATATAAAGAATATTATTAGAAGTGTTGTTGATATATTCTAATAATGTAGCATTTATGGCCTGTGTCAGATAATACATAACATCTGAACATATGATTATACTTAGTCACATAAATCTTTGTGCGTAAACTCGTTTTAAATTGATTATTTAATACTGCATGCTTATATAATTTGTTGTCCTTTTCACATATATGTCAGAAAATTGCAGTGTTGAAATTATGTAAGTTGAAAGGCAGTGATTAATCCCACGATATTTTTCATGCGAATAAGTAAATTAATTCCCCTGAAAATGTTATTCCCACGGCATCTTTCGTGTGGATAAGTAAATTCTACTAAAAATGTTATTCTCACGAAATGTTTCGTCCGGAAGTTGTATACCTTCACTTATAAAAGACCTACAATTACAACTACTTGGCTCTAATCGAAAATGCTAATTATACAATGTCAGACGCGTAGCTAGCATTAAATTTGTGGTCGGGTACATTGGAAAAAAACCTTCTTCCAATAAATAATAGGGGCCAACCAGCTATTTAAAGTAGGGGCCTACCTACATTATAAACCCTGCAATAGTAAATAGGGTCTACTAAATATCTACCCGTAGTTAAAAATTGGACAATTTATAATAATGGCTATTTCTTAACATTTTGGTCCTCAAAATTATGGCAACCAATGAAGTAGGTAGAATGGACTTACATATTAAAAACGGAAAACTGTTTTTTTGTACTCGGCATGTATACTCTGTCCAAGTGTTCAAGTATACACGAAACGCATCTAACTGAAAAGTTGTTTCTGTCATCTGGATAATAGTGAGAAATGATTTAAATAATACCAGTAATATCAATTTTGATCAAACGTTCACGATCCACACTGAGTCTATAGAGCAAGTCGGGGTAAGTCGGACTCATTTTGTAAATCAAGCTAAGATTATTTCACGTATACGCAGATTTGGAAAAATCTTTTCGGTGTAAGTTAGCAAATGATCATCACAGGAGAGAGAATTGATAATAACTTTTTGACCTCAACTTTTTCATACTCAACCTCAACTCTACTTATACTTTTATGTGAGAAGGTAGTTTGTCTGCAGTCATACTTGAATTTTGCAATAGTTCAGGTCGAGAGACCACCAAGCCATCTACGTCACTGAATTTGCAGATACAGCTCCCAAAGTCTTGAGTCTAGAGCAAGCAATCGATAAGATCTGACGGGAATCCTTCAAAGTTTCACTGATATGCAGCTTTCGCGTCTTCTTTTTCATGGTTCCGATTTGTGATTCGAGTATGATATACTCAAAACTCAGAAAGTTAGTTAAGCAAATTGAACAGGTATAAACACATGGAGATGGAATTCCACATCCTCGACACAAAACTAAATGTGTTTTATGTTTTACGTAAATTCGCAAGAACTAATTTATATTCTAAGAATTTTATGAACTAATTTACCCTCTTTGGACTGTGCCGTTTGCAAATAGTACTACTCATGAGTGGCTTTCACGTTCTATTTAAAACATTTGAACTACTCATGTAAATGTCTGTATAACAAAAGAAATAATGAGAGGTTTACGCCAGAATTAGTGATTTTACTATTAAGACATAGGTTTACATATCTTGACAGTTTGAGGCGATTTAGTAAACATTTAACCCTATCACACAATTTCTAAAAAAAATTGAATCTTGTTGGAATGACACATAGGCGAACAGTGACAGAAATTCTGTTAGATACAGTAGACCCCATTAACTATTCTTATGAAATTTTCTTGATTGATACCATCTTATTCCAGCTTTGAGAGGAGATGCGCAAAAGGTAAAAATCTATACACGTTTAAAAAGCTCACTGGGCTGTCCACCACAAAGACTATGAATGATTCATAGTCTTTCGTTACCATTTTTAATTTGAAAAAGTGCAAAAAAAATTAATTGTTTACTAATTTAAATTTCATTGCTCAGAAATTGATAGTCGATGACATCAGTCGAATATCATGCATTGAGATGGCACTCAATTTTTGACGTTTTGTCGACATGCAAATCCTGTACAAATGTGTATTTTCATGCTGAGTGTAACATACGTCTTGTGATGTCTTGTTTTTGCTTTCCGATAATGATGATGGAGCAACAGAACCTAAATATAGACAGCCTGCGTTACTCGTTAAACCTTGTTCTTTGGTTTCGGTTAGTACATGTTTGTGTGATTTATCATTATAATGATTGAGTTGTTACAGTTTGGGAATTGCGTACTTCCTTAAAAAGTTAATCAAGTCTGTTAATTTCAGTACCTTACGAGGACATTTTCGCGAATGATTAGCTACAACGGCTAATCATAATATCATCATCGTTTTCATAATCATTTTTATCATCGTCTTGGAATGACAACTTTGATTTTTATTTCGTGGTTAAATGCATATCGACTGGCTAGATCAGTCTCATTTTAACAATCGTGTAAAAGTAATTATTCTGCTTATGAACAATTTAATGAATATGAAAATATTGTAGAGGAATGACGGCTTTCGACTATGCATTCAAGCAAATCCAAAGATAGTTTAATTTAAAGATGTAGGCCGGATGCTATGCCCACATTTTTAATTTTACCTACACCAGACAAGATACAGAATATATATGTTTTCATTCAGTCGAAAAGAGAACAAATCTAGTAGATTCCGTAAGACGCCACCTATTTTGCATTAATGTCGCCCAGTGAAATTTCCTAAAAAAGTACTCCGCAAGCACAGAGTGCGATCTACGTACATTTTCAGATCAGGTGTGCAGATTTTTTCTTGAATATAGGCCCACGCAGGGCCTACGACATTTGCAAAACTTATCGATGTATAATTTTCAATCTAGTGTGTAAATAAAACCTTGTGCTAGCAACACAAAAACGATTCTTTAATCTGCTGGGCACTTCAATGATGTTCTTAAAAATATTAACTGGTTTGCATAAATATACATGATAACATCATCACCAAAATGGATATTTACAACTGTAATCTATTCCGGAAAATGGTAGTGCTATCTATTTCCATCAGCTATTAATGGATATCAGAAAAACGTGAAGAAGATCTATCATACCGTTAGAACGACATTCTTTCAACACAAAATAGCGACTGACATTAATTGTCGCGTTTATTTGGTGGATGCATCACGAGATTGACATCCAGCCAGTTCAAGAAACGCAGTTAATTTTCCCAATTATCAGAAAATGGGACGAAGAGGACGTTATTCACCAAACTTCTTTACACAAGTCAGAGCTCAATTCGATATATCTTCAGAAGATTCAGGGATATCACCAATATCACCTATTTATCGTCCAAAATGCAAATACTTCACTCTCCATACCTATCATACATACATGTATATATCCAATGAAAGTGCCAGAATATAAAATACGTGTCCTGCAAGAGTCCAGTCTCAGCAATACCGCATCCTTGAACATAGTTTAAAGAACACGTCGAAGATGCGGATTAAACAGACTTGGTATGATTCTGAAACCGGAGGCCTACTTCATATGAGGTCACGGCTTGAGTGTAGAAATCGGTTTGAACGGTATCGTCAGAAATTATCTGCAGCAGATTGAGAAAAATCGTTTTCTTTGATAAATAATTGCTAAACCTCAATATTAACTGGCATTTTCATGTTACATTGACAGTAAGTTGAAAGCAAGAAATATTCACACTTAGAACAATATACCGTCATACGTAATGATTAGAAGCGCTATCAATGAAGTGGGTTCCAGGAAGTTGTGTGATGTAAGAGTTGATTTTTGAGAATTTGTCTGAGTATTGAGTGTCGTCCTGCCGCATATCTCATACGAAGAATTTGCATTTCCTAATAGCTGGACATCTAGTGCACTGAATTGCATGTAGACTCAAGGAGATTTTTGGAGAAAAACTATAGGCCTACTCACTTTTTTCAACCACAACCAATTGACTATACTTGATCTATCGGTATATCTGTTATTGAATATATCTGACACTTTGAAGGAAAATATAATCCAAAGAAATCCTATAACAATTGAAGACCTCTAAAGAATTTTTATAGAGGAACAGCGCATCATGTTTCGAGAAAAATACGATCCTCTATTATTTGATCCAAAGGAAATAAAATATATGTGACAGTGGTGACTTCACGGGGAGTATTGAGTTGATGAAAACATTCGTACGTAACTTATGTAACTAATACAAGGTAATTTTCAAAAAGATTCCGTTTGTTTGCTTCAATTAAACCCCATTATCAAAAAGCGTAAAACTTTAGGACGGCCGATTTTTGAAAATATTCATGTTTTTAGAATTCTTTTACGATTCTGTGTCCGTATCCTTTTATTCTCTGTCCGTTTCGCTATGTAAGCTAAGTATTGTATCTTGATAATTAGCCACCAATCTACCGGTACCTAATTATGTTTCGTTGATGTAAGGCGCTGGAATATTTGGTCGAGTACGCAAAAATAATTTACTCAACCAAGTTTAATCTTTCATGCATAAATCAACGTAAATTATCATTCAAAACATAATGAAAGCCATTAGTGTCGTGTCAGTCTTTAAGCATCAGGAGTTCGAATCTCCTGTCTCAGCGCTACAGAGATTTCGGAAGATGCAATAACTGACCGACCTAAATAGCCTATTACAAACATAGTGAAATTTCGATGTGGCAAAAGATGCTGTCCAACATGAATTCTATCGGTGCGCATAGTGGTATATGCAGCATCTTAGTTGAAGCGTAAGTTTCAGCATGCTGCGGTAAGAATGTTGCTCTCAATCGCCTGATATATTCCGTTATGCAATAACCACAAAACATAGGTCATACTATGGTTCTGGAAATCCGCTGTCAGTAAATTCCTTTATCATTACAAACGTCAAGGTTGCTGATCCTCAACTCCCGGCGTGGGTGCCAACCCAATTTGAGTAAAAGTCAGCAGATACTCCGCAAGTTTAACTATCAGCCGAATGCAGTCCATGACCAATTGCTGAAACGCGGATACTCTGACATGAAGGGGCGGTGGGTGCTGGGTGGCATTTGAGGTTTTGACGGTGCAGTTTGGCAGCACCAACATGCATGCACCCCACTTTGCTTGAATGTTTTTCATTATCCCGGGCCAAAAAACAGATCACTCAGATGCATACTCGTAGTGCCCCGGTGAGATGAAGGGAGTGCTGCGAGCACATATCGTATGATCAAGTGGAAACATTGATGTTTGGATTCTCTTGACCGAGAGCTATATGCTCTTTTTACTTTGCACGAAATTACAGTGAAATGCCGTATTTTTGATAAGGCCTAATTGTGATCCGATGAATTGCATGAAATTAATGATTGAAAACATAATTTCAGTTTTACTACCCTTAGAATAGTCATGTTTGCCATGTATGCTTTTTGAAATTGGTTAGGTAATTTCTTGAATTAAACAATGATCGTTACATTTTTGACAGCAAATGAGAGATCTGGATACAGCGCGATCGTTGGGGTCTCCTGTTTCTATGATGTTCAGTATAATGGTCATGGAGACAGTCGTTAATCTGACCCTCGGTCAGTTTGTCTCTGTTCATGTACAATCTCATTCTTGAGGTGGACGAGTTCGATAGCAGAAGTTGTCAACACGCGTGCATTCTGTCACTGCGATAAACACTAACCTAATCACACCTTAAATCCCTCTCCTCTTCATTCGATAGGTTGAGGAGCTATTGATTGGCGAGGCGTGATAAAGACCCCTCATTACGCACAGACAATCACGCACGAGTAATCTTCAATTCAGTTTGAGTAATCGTCGTGCGCAAAAGAAGCATGCGTGCGTAAGACCGAGTCCCCTCACGAAATAATCATTTTAATCTCAAAAATAATATAAAGATGAGTTGTTCACTGTGAGGTTATTTATGCTGAGTAGATGAGAAGTTGAAAATGAAATGTCCTTTTCGGATGTATGATTTCGCAACCCTCATACGGAGTTGTGGACGAATACGGGAATCAGGCTAGTGTTTAGAGTCAAGTTAACTCAAAATGGCCAGACATCCCGGTTTTGCCGTGTCTCAGTTCAAAATTTCAGCTTCAGATATTTTTATTTAAATTTAGTTTAAAGCATAGTACACCACGTGTGCTAAGAATAGAATGCGTACGTATATTTGTAGACTGAAAATCATAAGCTGCATTACAAAAGGTCGAGTTACAAAGTCAGAAAAGTAGAAATACGTATAAATATAGTCGTAAGTATTTCTGTGGTCAGAACAATAGGAAAACATTCAAATGTACTGATTATATAAGGTGCATGCATAAGGAAAAAATGTTCGCAGTCTTCTCTCGGTGTGACAGAGGGGAATGAAAGTCAGTCATAAGAATAAGAATCAGTCATGGATCATAGCGAGGTCGAGGCAATAAGTCCTGAACCATAGAAAAAGATCTCAGTCTATATCTATACCATGAGCGCTAAAATCAAGTTCTATGTATTGAACGTAACGAGGTAAACAATCAATGATTGAACATCGATTGAAGAAATGCACTAAAAACTACTGAAAATGGGAAGGTATTCAGTAAATGACTGCATAATTGTTGATATGAAAAGCTAACACCAGAATATACACACGAAATAACAGAGAAATGTAAAACCAAACACAGCTGCCTAAATCGATTTACGTTACATTAGGCGAGAGAACGAAGTAAAAAAAAGATTCCATGATTCTCATAGTTTGATGATTACCCAACAATTTTCCTATGCACTTATGGACCCATTTTCTTACTTTGTAAGGTGACCCGGTTTTGGATTTAAAAATCTGGTCACCTTCAGTTAACTGAACCTGTGAGAAGACAATCAATTTAATTGGTTCTTCAATTACGTCTGTGGTGCAGAATTTGCCTGGCGTCAATCATGCTTGCTCCCGATTGCAGCGTGAACGTGAGTCATCGCTGACAGACAAGAGACACCAACACAATATTCGTTCTCTCTCGAGTCGCATGCTTTCAGCGATGGCTTTAAATATGGTAGTAACTCTGGGATGGAGTGACCTGCTGTGACGGTTGTATTGTTTAGTCCGGGAACCAATATAAACCAGTGAGTTTAGCTGCTACACGTTAGCGAATTCAAGTTAAAATGAATGTATCACAGAATTAAATATTTTGTTTGTCTGCTTCGGTTTGCTAGAAGTGTGATAAATACGAAACCTATTACCCATCGAAGAACCTATTAAGTGGGCAAAAAGGAATTCCTAATACCTTACAGAAATAGGAAAAAAAAGTCGTGCGTCGTTTGCGGATTAATGTGAGTTCCAGCTGAGTGCTTCGATTGCCAAATTTCCTTAGGATTCGAAGAATTCAGATCATTGCGCACAAGTTTTCTCCATAATGTTGGCCCCTCCGATCATTATTAAAGAAACTACCAGGCGTACGAAAATTAGTTCACTTGATGTTTTCACATCCATTCCTCGGCATTTCTCACTGTATAGTGCATTCAATGAATCGAATGTTAACCCGACACGATGTGTGTTTTGGTGTGTGCGTAATGATATCACAGCACGCACGCATCTCTCACTGGCTCTGGTGACAGCTCATTGTTTGCCATTTCCAATAGCAAGCGATACACGAATTATCCATTCGAGAAGGAACAAGGTGTCAAATTCTGTGATGTGCAATTTCGATATTAAGGTTACATATAACTCTTCCTTTCTAGGAAACCGAAGCGCGCGCAGATGAATCTAATTCTGTGGAATGTATACTACTACAGAATAAAGACTATACATGTAGAAAATCGTAATAAGATGGTCAGAATAATGATAAAATTGAAACGATGTAGAAACCTGCAGCCACGCAAATTTGCCTAGGAATAAGATGAATACACTGCAAATCATGCTCTAGTAGAGCCAAGTAATCCGTTTTCTTCATTGAGTGACCGATCTTAGACGATCATCAGACTGAGCACATTTCTTTCAGTTACTATGCTGCTCTTGTATTTCTCACCACGCTCATTAACTTATGAAAGGTCGTTGAAGATTTTCTGTAGCAGCAAGAGTTGACGATTGCAACTTAACAATTTCTTAAAAAAGCAAGTAACACGTTTGGCGATAGCATGAGCTGCATGCCTTTTCTACCGTACATTCATTGTTCTGAGTCACTAGGATATCTTCGTCTATCTCTCTCTTATTTCGCTTAAAAGTCATAGAGAGCTCATAACAGCCTGTTTGGCGATTCAGTGAGTTCTGATCTACACAGATCGCATTGTTTAAGTTACTGTGTCTTTTCTTATTGCTTCCAGCTAGCTCAGATGCTGCGGAGAGTTTGTTGCAGCTTCTCTAGCGGCACGAGTTGTCGATTTACACCTTCTACAATATTTTAATGAAACAAGTAACCAGTTGCCGATTCAGAGAGTAATGTTCAGCCGAATATCAGTCAGATCGGGTTGTTTTAAGTCATTATGATGCTGTTGAATCTCGTGCATCACTCAGAACTCAGAAGCCAGGGAAAGATTGTTGTATCTTCTCTGGCGGCACGAGTTGTCGATTTACGCCTACTACAATCTCTTAATGCAGCAAGTAACCAGTTTGCCGATTCAGAGAGTAATGTTCAGCCGAATATCAGTCAGATCGGGTTGTTTTAAGTCATTATGATGCTGTTGAATCTCGTGCATCACTCAGAACTCAGAAGCCAGGGAAAGATTGTTGTATCTTCTCTGGCGGCACGAGTTGTCGATTTACGCCTTCTACAATATTTTAATGCAGCAAGTAACCAGTTTGCCGATTCAGAGAGTAATGTTCAGCCGAATATCAGTCAGATCGGGTTGTTTTAAGTCATTATGATGCTGTTGAATCTCGTGCATCACTCAGAACTCAGAAGCCAGGGAAAGATTGTTGTATCTTCTCTGGCGGCACGAGTTGTCGATTTACGCCTACTACAATCTCTTAATGCAGCAAGTAACCAGTTTGCCGATTCAGAGAGTAATGTTCAGTCGAATATCAGTCAGATCGGGTTGTTTTAAGTCATTATGATGCTGTTGAATCTCGTGCATCATTGAGAACTCAGAAGCCAGGGAAAGATTGTTGTATCTTCTCTGGCGGCACGAGTTGTCGATTTACGCCTACTACAATCTCTTAATGCAGCAAGTAACCAGTTTGCCGATTCAGAGAGTAATGTTCAGCCGAATATCAGTCAGATCGGGTTGTTTTAAGTCATTATGATGCTGTTGAATCTCGTGCATCACTCAGAACTCAGAAGCCAGGGAAAGATTGTTGTATCTTCTCTGGCGGCACGAGTTGTCGATTTACGCCTTCTACAATCTCTTAATGCAGCAAGTAACCAGTTTGCCGATTCAGAGAGTAATGTTCAGCCGAATATCAGTCAGATCGGGTTGTTTTAAGTCATTATGATGCTGTTGAATCTCGTGCATCATTCAGAACTCAGAAGCCAGGGAAAGATTGTTGTATCTTCTCTGGCGGCACGAGTTGTCGATTTACGCCTTCTACAATCTCTTAATGCAGCAAGTAACCAGTTTGCCGATTCAGAGAGTAATGTTCAGCCGAATATCAGTCAGATCGGGTTGTTTTAGGTCATTATGATGCTGTTGAATCTCGTGCATCACTCAGAACTCAGAAGCCAGGGAAAGATTGTTGTATCTTCTCTGGCGGCACGAGTTGTCGATTTACACCTTCTACAATATTTTAAAGAAGCAAGTAACCGATTTGACAACCGATACAATGGCCTCCTTTCAACAGACATATCGCATTTCTCAGTCATATCAGACAGATCGCATTGCTCTAGTCACGATGTTGTTGTTCATTACCGTTCCTCTAAAGTACTTTAATTGAATATTCTTACTGTATCAGATTTTGACACAGCAGATGTTTCTAATTAATTTACTGGTTCATCACACAACATCAAATGTAAGCAATGATTCATATTTTAAATCATTAATTATTAGGCTATTTGCCATTTTGCCATATCACATTGTGTTAAATGTATTACAGTACTGAGGCTGATGGCAACCATTAGTACCCATTACTAGGAAACAATGTTTTGTCTGGTGAAATTTTACTTGTAGAGTACGGAAATCGGCAGCGTGAATATGAGTTCATATAATAATTAAAGTTGCCGATTTACGCATTTCAGCGTCCTAAAATATTTTTCTAAATTTTCAATTTTCTCCAAAAGTATTGATTCAATGCTTATGATTTTCCGTCAGAATATTACCCCGCGGTAGACCAATACTGTAGGCGAATTTCGACAATTTTGGCTGCGGTTTATCATTGTGCCAATTTACGGTCTCAGCAGATGTGTTGCCGATTTACGGCTTCTACAGATATGTGTGAAATCGCGAATAGTGTTTGGATTAAAGTTTTGAGAAATGTCGACAAAATAAAGTATTGTGTTTTGTACGGTAATAACTTTCACGCCCACAAATATTCAATGAAAAATATTGTCTTCCATCTTGTAAGAGCCTCTTTAGGTAACTGACCGCAGTTTCATGTTAATTATGCAGGCATACCTACCTTTTCATTTCACCGCTCCAAGATTAGTTTCAATCAAACAACGAAGCAAAATGCAATTATAGTTTCAGCAAACTCTATATGCAACATTATTTTTTCTACATATTACAATATATGTATAGCATGCACATTATGCATTATGAAGTTTGTTTTCATGAATTTCATTAATTGCCTTGTGAATTAGTTTCCAGTTTTTCTTCTACATTTTTCCCAATCAAACGTCGATTTCTTGTGAACTTTTCAAGCTTAGTCCACATCTATCATTTGAGCTTATGTTTGCACGTAATTCATTTGCACTCGTATATGCACTAGGCTTATCCGGTAACGGCACTGCATACTCATGTTATCCATCTAGACGAGGATGTAGTATTTCAATAGTAGCTTGATTTCTTTGATAACTCAATTATTTCTTTCAGGCTGTTTTGACATCAGTGGTAGAGGGGTGGATTCACACTTTCTATTTGCTATTCCAACCAGCTTTTGTCAAGAATCTAGAAATTTAATGCATCTCCAAGCCTGCAGGCTTACTTGATGTAGATATTTTATTCAATAACACAATCAATAAATCTTTTGTACCTCAATCTAAGTTCTTCTTTGTAACTGAATCGAAAACGGAGGATAACTTCAATTTATTTGTCTGCTGTTAATGTGGATTCTGATTCACAAAGAAGTAATCGAAAAAAAACTGTACAAAATGCAATAATAGATTGCTAAACCCAGCAAAAATTGTGCAATTAATCTAAAGCTAAAAACTAATTTATGCCTCTGTATTGTCTGTTTTGAAGAGGAACCGCGGCCCGCAGGCTGCCAACCTCTGGATTACTGCATTTCGATGTCTCATAGTTGGATATTCTGCTACAATTTTACACGAATTTCATATTGATGTGACGTTTTACGGGATTATGTCTTCTGACTCATTTATAACGGGAGTGCATTCGAATCCGCGGGAATTCGGTGCAATGATTGCCAAAGATGATTTGATGTGTCATTCGAGATATCTTTTCCAACATTTCTGCGCTTATCTTTATCTTGCTCAATGAATAACACACTGCAGTACTCGATTATACTTAATAGCACTTTATCCCAGTTGCACACCGGATAGTTGGAATTCACTATTCGGTACCGGATGTTAATAACAAATTAAATATCCATTTTTCAAAGGACAGTCGAACCTCACATTCAATTTTGGGTCGTATCTAAAATTTAACGGTTTGTTGACTGTCAAATCCTCGAATGTCGATAGAACAAGACGTACATTCCAATAGATGAATGAATTTTAATGTCATTGACAAATCTACAATGACCACGACCAAGCTTCTTCCAGGTCAAGAGAAACGTAAAATTTACAACTGCAATAAATTCTTCGGCCAAATTTGGATCAACGTGTCTGCTAAAAGACGTTCTTGTTTTCGATACAGATAGTTTGCCACCACAAGTGGCATTTCTTTAAAGTCAGTTATTGGTGTAGTCTTTAAACACGGGCTATTAATAAATAGCAATCACGAAATAATTGTTGACTTTAATGTTTACATTTCAACGGGAACAGTAAGTTGCTATTTATCAGAGCACATAAATAATTCAGTTAATGACAAATAGAGAAATTGCCACCGCCTACATTTCCAGATCAAAACAATATTTTCACATCAAGAGATGTTATAAATAGTCATTTTATTGGACTTAAGTCTCAAGTTTCGAGTATTTGACGAACTGAATTCTAAGGATGTTTGCCGTTGCTTCATTTATCAACCGAGAGATCAGTTTACTTCGATTACCCATTGATGTCTATGCAAACTCTTAATTTAACACAATATTTGCAAGGAGTTCCTTACGACAGAAAGTTTAATTTGAATAAATACTTCGAGGCTAATTATGGACGCGTCCTGATTAATTACATAAAAATTACTGAGAAATAAATTCTAACTTTCGAATGTCGTTACTCAACAAAACCAGCTTCAGAGACAAGAGCTGGAAAAATTAATTACACATTAATTGGCCTCATTTTTTATAGCAATCAATTAGTTTAATTGGATAATATGAACAATCAATTAATTGCAGTTATTTTTGTCATTGCCAAATATACGAAGATCTCTTCACAAAATGATTGCAGGATTGATGCTTGATTGATAAATGATCAGAAAGTTATTTCCATAGCACATAGGAGTAGTAAGAAAACGGCGAACACCAGATAGCGCAAGATGGCCGCCATCGCTGAGTCCCCCCCCCCCTCTGGTCCGCCAGTGTCGTGATGTGCCGTCGAGGTTCTGCTGCCGTCCCCCCCCCCCTCTGGTCCGCCAGTGTGTGAGTCTCGGGTGTCTGTGTCCGACCGCCTGGTGGACTTGGGCGACCGTCTAGGTTGACGTGGGCGACCGTCTAGGTTGACGTGGGCGACCGTCTAGGTTGTCTTGGTTAAACTGTGGTATGTTTTGGTGTGTAGTGTCGAAACGCGGCCTCGGATGTGAAAACGGAGGTGAGATTCGGATTCAGCGTGAAATTCTGCATCTGTATGGTGAATTTGAAAGCAATCGGAGATAAAAATTTTTCCGCTGACGTCCCCCCCCCCTTTGATCTAACTTTGGTTCTAGTGGACGGATTTTGTTCGTTCGACTTGCATTGGAAAGAGGATGAAACACTGCTCGACCGCATTTTTCGTTGCGAGTCAATCGGAGCAGCCGTTCAAAAGTTAGAGCGGTTACAAGATTTTAGGTCGGAGCTCACCTGAAAAAATCCTAAGTGTCAGAGTGACTTTGTATGGGAAAAATTAAAAATTTTCCAAAGTGTGGAATTTCGACCTGGGACCTTTACCAAAGTTTGTTTCATCAAATTTCGCTGACTCCCCCCCCCCTTTGATCTAACTTTGGTTCTAGTGGACGGATTTTGTTCGTTCGACTTGCATTGGAAAGAGGATGAAACACTGCTCGACCGCATTTTTCGTTGCGAGTCAATCGGAGCAGCCGTTCAAAAGTTAGAGCGGTTACAAGATTTTAGGCCGGAGCTCACTCTGACACTTAGGATTTTTTCAGGTGAGCTCCGACCTAAAATCTTGTAACCGCTCTAACTTTTGAACGGCTGCTCCGATTGACTCGCAACGAAAAATGCGGTCGAGCAGTGTTTCATCCTCTTTCCAATGCAAGTCGAACGAACAAAATCCGTCCACTAGAACCAAAGTTAGATCAAAGGGGGGGGGGAGTCAGCGAAATTTGATGAAACAAACTTTGGTAAAGGTCCCAGGTCGAAATTCCACACTTTGGAAAATTTTTAATTTTTCCCATACAAAGTCACTCTGACACTTAGGATTTTTTCAGGTGAGCTCCGACCTAAAATCTTGTAACCGCTCTAACTTTTGAACGGCTGCTCCGATTGACTCGCAACGAAAAATGCGGTCGAGCAGTGTTTCATCCTCTTTCCAATGCAAGTCGAACGAACAAAATCCGTCCACTAGAACCAAAGTTAGATCAAAGGGGGGGGGGAGTCAGTGAAATTTCAAAGTTTGATGAAACAAACTTTGGTAAAGGTCCCAGGTCGAAATTCCACACTTTGGAAAATTTTTAATTTTTCCCATACAAAGTCACTCTGACACTTAGGATTTTTTCAGGTGAGCTCCGACCTAAAATCTTGTAACCGCTCTAACTTTTGAACGGCTGCTCCGATTGACTCGCAACGAAAAATGCGGTCGAGCAGTGTTTCATCCTCTTTCCAATGCAAGTCGAACGAACAAAATCCGTCCACTAGAACCAAAGTTAGATCAAAGGGGGGGGGGGAGTCAGCGAAATTTGATGAAACAAACTTTGGTAAAGGTCCCAGGTCGAAATTCCACACTTTGGAAAATTTTTAATTTTTCCCATACAAAGTCACTCTGACACTTAGGATTTTTTCAGGTGAGCTCCGACCTAAAATCTTAAATGGCGTCTCACATGTAAACGAAGACAGATAGGAACAAGCCGATTCTTTCACTGAATTTGTCTCACTCTTAGCTTTCAAATGACACCTCACTCGACAAAATCCGTCCACTGGAAGCCAAGATCGAAGCAAGCTGTCCAGAGGGGGGGGGGGACGTCAGCGAAATTTGATGGAAAATGTTTTGGTAAAGGTCCCAGGTCAAAATTCGGAAGTTTTAAATTTTTCAAAATTTTCACCACACTGGAGCTCCCACACTTAGGAATTTTTTCACTTGTGGCATGTTACATGGTCATGTGCTGACACACCAACTTCCCGTGGTCATATGAGAATGGTTGAGGTGTCATATTGTAAAGAATGATGAGACAAATCGTTTGCAACAAACCGCATGTCGCTACGATGAATACTTTCGGAGATAGAGCCATTTTAAGTTTTCTTCCGAGCATATATAAACCCCCGACAACGCAAGTCTGATCACTTCATCGAAAGACGAGGTAAGCGACGGTCGTCGCTCTGAGCTCCCGATATCGGGTTGCAAAGGACTCTATCTTTTGAAGTAGGCAAGCTATCTTCTTACTTCAAAGTTTGTGTGATAGAGTTTGATAGTGTCTTTACTACTGATAAAATTTTTTAAAAGTAGTATGAGTAGTAAAATGCGGAATTTTTTAAAAATTCTTAATTTTCAGTTTTTTCAAAGTTTTAACATGTAGACTAAGGTTTTCAAGTATGCTGAGTTCAAATCTGCTATCAGATTTGAAATGTAACTAAGTCTAAGGCAGCTTTGAGGGGTTGGATCCCAGCTACTGATCACTACCTTTGACTCGGCGTTCCTGTTACCACTTCGGGGCAGTGACAATGATGTCTTCAGCTGTAAAGAGCGGGTATCGGGGAAGATCTCTCACTTCCCTAGTGATCAGTACAAGGCCTTCGGGCTGTCGACGGGATCTAGTGCCACTCACTACACTCAAATCTATCATTCCTCACTAAGTGTAAAATCATTCTTTTCCGTTTGCTATCAAACGTTTACGGAATTATAATCATTGTTTTCCCCTTTTCACTTCAGAAAATGGTTAACTACAACAACGCAAAGACGGCTTTTAAGCTTTGCGTCTGCTCAAAGATTTTTCGCAGCGATGCCTTTAAGAAGCATTCTTGTGCACATAAGCGAATGGTAGGGGGCATTCGATACTTTTGTAGCAGCCATAATGCATCTCGCCTTGTCGAGACGCTACCGGAGTGGCATGCCAAGCATAGCAGCTGCAGTCAACCAGAGCTGACTGAGGAGGCGAAGCAAAGTCTCTTCAGCTCAGAGTTGAAAGCTCTGGAGACTCAGTGTGCTATCGAGGCTATCACGTCAGCAAAGCCTCCCTCATCTTGTGCACCAGCAAAGGCTCTCTCGCCCACCCCGATTCTAGAGGCTCAGTCTGCTGTCGAGTCTATCACGACAGCAGAGGCTCCATCTTCTAGCATGCCAGCAAAGGCTCTCTCACCCACTCCGATTGAGTCTTCTCCGAAGTCGAGTAAATCCTCCTCCTCCTCCTCCTCTAGCGATGAGTCGGCTACAAGTAGCAGCGACAGTGAGGAAGAGGAGGAGGATAAAGGCTCGACGAAGGTTGACCTAGTCGAGAGTGTCTACCTCGATAGCGAGGTAGAGGCGGTGAGGGACGTTGACCTCGATAGCGAGGTGCAGCCGGCTAAGTTATCAACCAGTGGTGGGATTGCGGCTCAATGTCGCAACTTCATTATGCGCCCACCACTGGTTGATAACTATGACAAGCTGAAGAATGAGTTGGAGGTGTGGAAGAGGGACTGCTTCTTCTATAAAGCGAGTTCCGAGAACCTCTCGCGAGTCACTCAGGAGCTCAAGAAGACTCAAGCTAGTCTTTTTGAGAAAGAAGGAGAGCTCGATCGCGAGAGGTTCTCGCACCTCGCTAGTAAGGCTAAAGAAGAGCAGCTCCTCATCGAGAGAGAGAGTCAGGAGAAGGAGTTAAGAAAGATGAGGGAGGAGGTGGAAGGGCTGCGAAAGCAGTTGGGGAAGGTGGTGGCGACTAATCAGGAGCTGCACCAGCAAGTAATGAGTAGCAGTACTCGACGATCAAGTCGCCTCCACATTCCCCTTGACAAGAAAGGACGTGTGCCCGCAAGACCGCTCCTCTGTGAACGTGGCAGAGACGAGATGTGTTATAGCAGGGCTAAAAAAGGTATCGAATGCCTTCACTTTACATTCGACCACAAGGAGGCGATCACAGGATTCCTGTTCGAGCCACGTCCTGAGAAGATCTGTAAGTTTAAAACAAGTAACTTAGAGTTCAAGATAATAACTAACAACTTCTTTCTTTACAGATATCAAAGAGAAGCGACCACCTGCTTCCGTGAACGAGCCGGAGGCGAAGCGGCAAGCTTGAGTCCTTAAATTATCCCGAGAATGAACCATCGGCTCTCTTAAGGGCCACCATGGGGCAAGACATGATAGAACCTCCACGCGGTTTGCCCTGGGCAGTCTTCGGACTGGCGAATACTATCATTAAGTTGAATCTGCTATCAGTCAACTTGAACGTTGCAAATGAAGTTCGGTGTAATACTTCCTTTCGACGGGCGTTCCTGTAAAGGGCGGCGGTGAAACCCGTAGCTATGTATACCGCAAGGGACATTCGGCAATGGTCAATCTTGTTAAACCTCTCTGCGTCATGTTTGCAAGTGATTGCCTCTGTCTCAACGTAGTATGCATTCGCGCCAGGGCGACATTTAGCCAACTGTCGAAGGTTGCCTAAAACTTTCCATTGCATACGTTATGAGAGCCATGAGTTCTACCTGTCTCTATCAATGAGACGAATTGATGAATGGAATGAAAGGGAGGATACTCACGCAACATAACACACTTCTCTCTTCCGTAGTCTAACAAGCTCTTTACACATGGATCGCAGTCGATTGCTATCCCTGAAGCATTCTGATTCGCTGTTGAGCAATTCATTGTTGAAAACCCTATATAAGCTAGAAGATTGTAGCGCTTCTCATTCAATTTGAAGTCACGATGGAAGCCACATCTGCCGACAACATTCCCGTCTTCATTGATGAAGATAACGCCATTCCCGAGTTCGTCATCCTCGACGAGTGGGATGAGGATGAGAAGAAGGGGAAGATCAAGAGGATCATTTGGACGGATGAGGTGTGGACTCCAAATACCACCCGCATCCGAAAGGTGCCGGATGCACCAGTACGACCTCGGCGGTATAGGGTTTATGACAATCTAAGCGTCATACCCCTTGACTATTCAAGCCAATAGTCAGCCTAATCCCGAGAATGAACCATCGGCTCTCTTAAGGGCCACCATGGGGCAAGACATGATAGAACCTCCACGCGGTTTGCCCTGGGCAGTCTTCGGACTGGCGAATACTATCATTAAGTTGAATCTGCTATCAGTCAACTTGAACGTTGCAAATGAAGTTCGGTGTAATACTTCCTTTCGACGGGCGTTCCTGTAAAGGGCGGCGGTGAAACCCGTAGCTATGTATACCGCAAGGGACATTCGGCAATGGTCAATCTTGTTAAACCTCTCTGCGTCATGTTTGCAAGTGATTGCCTCTGTCTCAACGTAGTATGCATTCGCGCCAGGGCGACATTTAGCCAACTGTCGAAGGTTGCCTAAAACTTTCCATTGCATACGTTATGAGAGCCATGAGTTCTACCTGTCTCTATCAATGAGACGAATTGATGAATGGAATGAAAGGGAGGACACTCACGCGCCACACGCAACATAACACACTTCTCTCTTCCATAGTCTAACAAGCTCTTTACACATGGATCGCAGTCGATTGCTATCCCAGAATCATGTAAGCTATCTTAATTTTATTTAACACTATTTCATCTACCATTATCACCCATATGAAATGTTATAAGATTTGCAAGTTAAACTAAGCGTGCTACTATTTCCAAATGAAAAAGTATACATGGTTAAATTATTCACTAAAGCCCCATTCAAGTAAGTCAGTATGAAAGCAAAGATAATACGAAATAAACATTTATTATGGCATGTATTTTAAAAGGTCTTCATCGTCAATATCGTCCCAGAGTCTGACTTCACATAGATCACAAAAACAGTTGAGCTGCTTTAAACGTTCTTCTGCAGCGTCCCTCACGTTGTCAATGTACGCCCACTCCGCCACGGTTCGCGGTTGGGAGTTAGGGTGTACCACTCCCATATTTGATGCAACTGCGACTTGCTGGTCATCTCCATCACCCCTTCGACATCATATTGTAAATATTTCCACCGTATGCCTGTTAGGTCGGGCAACTCCTCTTCATCGTCCTCCGATAACTTTCGTATATTGTCGAGATTGTATGTCTTCTCCACCTTCGCCTTTCTTGGTGCATTTGGTGTAACGAGCACCTTTGCTGATGTGCATGGAGAGGAGAACTCCAATGCGGCATTTGGTGTTGTTGGAGGACTTGTCATGTTGTCTTTGAAATGCTGACTTTGAATAATGATAACTTTAACATTTTTCTAATTCTTAAGTATCAACAAGCAACCAATCAGAATGAACAGCCAATGAATGATGAGCATGAAAGGATATAAGCAAAGTGACATCCGTGTCATTTCACTCTGTCTTTGAGACGTATAAGTGAAGTATTCTCTAGCGAATTCTGCTATTATTTGAGGTGTACAAGTGAATTCCAAATTTGAGACATATTAATTGAGTGAAGTCTCTATCTTATTGAAGCATCAACCTTAAACTTGATTTCATTGAAATGGTAAGTTGAAGATTTCCTCTCTCATCTCCCTCAAACGTGTGGTTCATAGCATCTTCCTCAATTTCAGGCATCAACTTCATCACCAACGCCCTCCCTTCTCGAGGAAAGTTTAGAGTTATTGAGTCAAGGTAGGTTGCAACAATACACTGAGGCTTGAACAGAGATGATAGAATGATTTCTCTTTCAGGCGATGTGAGTTCCAGCTCAGAACTGTCGCGACATGGTAACGAGTGGGAATGTGCTGACTGTGGGCACATCTTCACGAGGAAATGGGATCTCACCCGACACATCAAGCGAGGTGTTTGTCGACCTAAGCCGGCATCAATCTCCGGAGGTGGGGATGATTCTGTTAACGTCGTCTCCTTTTCTTGCGACTTGTGCGCTCAGTCTTTCGAGACACGTTTTGAACTATCTTCGCACAGACTTCAACATACACACACGAACGATAGCTACACCAACGGTACCTCCTCTATCCAACTCACTGAAGTGTCCATAAATAATTTAGTGAGGAACTACCAGATGGACTCCTCAGAAACCATTGCTAACTTTGAGGAATGGTTTCATCAAAATTCATCATTGATAGAAGCGCTCTTCAACAATTTAGACAATTTTAGGATGAAGGCGCTCATCTATCTTAAAATAAAATATGTAAAAATCGACCACCATACTGGACAAATAATAGAGAGGTTGGAGTTTCACATACCCTCCTCTCCTGCAACCGAGGTTGTAGACTATGAGTCTTGGATAAATTTTCACATCCAAGGATTAAAATTAAATATTGATAAATTTAACGAGCGCGATAGCGGTCTCATTTTTGACGGCATTGAGTCCGCCTTATTTAAAATCAGTTTATTAGGAAATCATAGTGGTCGAGGCTCCTTTAAACTTCCAAAAAATTTAAAAAACAAAACAGCAGTCATCAATGTCGATTGCGAATCGCAATGTTTTAAATATGCTGTCCTCTCCATTCTCCACTATAATGACATCAATGCGAATCGAAATCGTACATATAGCTATAGGCAGTGGGAGAATGAATTAAACTTCGATGACTGTAATAGTGACGATATGAAAATTAAAGATATAGAAAAATTTGAAAAATTGAACAACATTAAAATAGTTCTCCATGTTTGGGAAAAGGGATTGAAGGGTGTGCGCTACAACTCGCGTTCGAGTTGTTATGATCATGTTGTCAACCTTTTATTAGTAAGACAGGATGATAGTGAGGAATGGCACTACTGCGGCATTCCCAAAATCTCTCGCTTATACCACCACTTAAGAAATTCTACCTCATCAGAGATTTATTACTGTGACAGATGCATTCGGAACTTTAGGAGTAAAAACAAATTTGAAACTCATTATGAGTGGTGTAAGCGAGGTAAACTGCAAATGGAACGCATGCCCAAAGATAAGGAGTTTTCATATAGAGAGAATGGCGATGAACTAAGTCCTCTTCGTGTCATCTATGCTGACATCGAATGTTATATCGATGATAACATCCATCGACCAGCAGCCATTTCCTGCTATGAAGTATGGCATGACCATTTCCAAAATAGAAAAAATAAAATGCACGTCTGGCAAGGTGAGGATTGTATTTACCAATTCCTACAATTCCTCGAACAGGCTGTAAAATTTCAACAAAAGTATGATGGTGAACTCTATCGCAGATCATTGCATATGACAGCAGATGATCAAGCAAAATTTGATAGTTGCAACGTTTGCCCCAAATGTAGGAAAACATTTGACGATGATAAGATTAAGAAAGTGCGCGACCATGACCACATCACTGGTAAATTTAGAAACGCACTCTGTTCAAAATGTAATTTTTCGCTGAGGATGAAGCGGCGTACATTACCCGTCATTTTCCATAATTTCAAGGGCTACGACAGCCATATGATAATAAAAGGAGGTTTAGGTCAAATGAAAGAGTGGAAGCTTGATGTAATAGCACAAACGAGAGAGAAGTTTATGGCCATGACAGCAAAAGTGCCTGTCGATAAAACTAAAGAAAATAAGACGGTCTATTTTGATATAAAATTTTTAGATTCCTACCAATTTATGACTGCATCACTGGCCTCTCTCGTGCAAAATCTAAAGTCTCTTCCACTAACACAAAATCTTAAGAAACAATATCCAAATCTAACCGATGAAGTCATCACACGGAAAGGAGTCTTTCCATATGCATATTTTGATGCAATTAGTAAACTCGGCGAGACTTCTCTTCCGCCCATAGATAAATTTAAAAATGATTTGAGCGGCGCAGAATGTAAGACCGAAGATTATGATCATGCACAAGATGCATGGATAAAATTTGACTGCCATACATTTGGTGAATATATGATTGCCTACCTTAAGTTAGATGTATTTTTGCTGGCTGATGTATTTCAGGAGTTTCGACGAGTGGCATTAGAAGAAGATAAGTTAGATCCCGTCCACTTTGTCAGTCTGCCAGCCATGTCATTTAAGTCTGCTTTTAAAATGACTGGTGAGACCATTCATCTCTTACAAGATCCAGAGATGTATAATTTATTTGAGCGAGGAATTCGCGGTGGTCTCACATTTGTAAATAAACATAGGTTAAAATCAAAAATAGTAGGTAATGACCAGACTCATCTGAAGTATTATGACCAAAATAATTTGTATGGTAGTTCATTATCCAAACCGCTACCTCACTCTGAGTTTAGCTGGTTAGATGATAGTGAAATTCAACATTTCTCCAACCCTTCCAACATACTAGCAATTCCAGATGAAGGTGAATGGGGATATTATTTTGAGATAGATCTAATCTATCCAAATAATATTAAACATAAAACCGTAGATTTTCCACTCGCACCCGAATCAGGTGAAGTGAGTAAAGATATGTTTTCCGACTTTATGAAACAATTTCATAAAGATTTAGAATCATGTGGACAACCCAAGTATAAGCCTTGCCGCAAACTTTTACTCACTCAATATGATAAGGAAAACTATCTAGTCCACTTTAGCATCTTAAAATTTTATTTAGAAATGGGCATGATTTTAAAAAGAGTTCACCGCATTATTAAATTTAGACAGAAAGCCTTCCTCAAACCCTACATAGATAGTAACAGTCAGAAACGTGCACTAGCCCAAAATAATTTTGAAAAAGATTTTTATAAATATAAGAACAACAGTCTATTTGGTAAGACGATGGAGGATGTTAGAAAGCGCGTAAACTACAAACTAGTTAATGATGATCAAAAGTATCACAAATTGATCTCATCACCTCTATTCATCGATAGAGACATAATCGATGAGGATCTTGTAGGTATTAAAATGATAAAATCTGAAGTTGAGTTGTGCAAACCCATCTATATTGGTCAAGCTGTTCTAGATTACTCCAAGCTTGAAATGTATCAACTCTTCTATAAAATACTAAAACCGTGTCCTCTCGTAAAAGAGGTTCGTTTGTTGGGTGGTGACACAGATAGTTTCTTTTTAGGTATTACCACTCAAAAAGATTTAAATTTTAATGAAGTAGGAAAATCTTTAGAAAGATATTTTGATACATCAAATTATCCTGCTAATCATCCACTATACTCCATCAAAAATAAGGCAAAACTTGGCTGCTTTAAGGATGAGACAGCAGGGAAGGAGATAGCTGAAATGATTCTCCTCCGCCCTAAAATGTATTCTATGAAATTAAAGGATAGTGATGATAGCATTAAGCGCGCTAAAGGCATATCAAGATCATTGGTCTCTAACATGAAACATAAGAATTTCAGGAAAGCCTATAGAAATAAAAATATAACGTTTGTCAATATGACAATCTTAAAATCTAAGTCGCATGAGATCAAAACTCATACTTTTAGGAAACGGGCGCTTTCAGCATGGGAGGATAAGAGGTGCTGGCTAGAACACAACATATCTCTTCCACATGGACATCCTGACACAAACATACCACCACCCAAAAGAATTAAACTCACACTACCACATTCAGGAGACGTCTTAGCATAATCATCCTTAACTTAGTATTTTGATGTTGATTTCTGTAGATAAACATTGTTGTTTTATGTATCGCATGAGATTGTTTTTTCCTTGTGAATATGTGTCCACATCTGTACATTCCCCATGTGATGACTTTTCCACTGAAAGACATTTTTCCTATCCCTGTATATTTCCACCCTTCACGAAGTAAAAAGACTTTTTGTATATAACAATGTTTATTGAAGTGCGCTCATGTATATATTTTCAGTGGATGTTGTATAAAGTCTATTCCTTCACATTCATGTACATATTTCAATAAATGTTGTATAAAGACTTCACTTTGTTTTCCGAAACACTAACGTTATGAGGGATTTAGTATCTTTCACATGGATGCACTCTTGTAAACCATTGGTAATTTTGATAGCAATAGAGGGTATAGTTTGTTTGACGACGGGATGATAGAAAATAGATTCAAACATCTTCTCGACTATTCCATATGAAGCGTCTTTATCATGAATGAAATCACGTAAAATGTATTCTTTTTTCTCACCAACAGAAATAGGTAGAATCAAATCACTTTGAATGTAAAGGTGCTGTTCATGTTTATCAAGTGTCATTGGTGTTTCTATACCAATCGTATGCGCAGCAGCAAACACAGTTTGTAGCATTGAAAAACCAAAGAGTTTTTTCAAATTTTTACTCAATTGACATTGAATGTCATCACCCAGTCTCAGAACAACGCGTTGATTTTCAATTGAAAACGAAATGTGGTGTGTCTTTACATCATATTTACTTTTCATCACATGCTTCAACTTCTGTTGTATATAAGGATTTACTACATGAATGAAGCTTTCAACTGTATGATATAGACGCGGCATTATATTGATAGCAACTTTAGATTCTTCATAAGACTGGTAAATTTTCTTGATGCGATCGCCATAGATGTCCACCCACCATTCATCATTAACTGAATCAGCTTTAGTGTGATATTCATGAGAAGCATATACCACACCGCTTCCAATAATAGGTGTATAATGTCTTACAAAATGACGCAAGGTTGGAGAGAAATAAACTGTAAGTTTGTCATTATATTTCTGAATAACCAACTTATTTTTGTCCGCCATAATTTTCTCTCCATACTTCTTACCCACAGTCTCATTCCATCGTTTTACTAACTCAATAAGTGATAAAGGTTGAACACCACGCTTTTTCAAAATGATGCGTTCTTCGCATTCTACAACATCTTCATCAAATATTTTAAATCTATAATGAAATTTGTTGATTCGATTTGAATAAACTTTTCTAACATTTGCAGTAGCAATTGACGTTAGATGTAGTCCATGACCAAAACCGAGATGCGGATAGAATTCACTATCCAACCTCAGCGTAAGACCTTTAGTAAAAGAATGAAAGCGGAGGAACTGTCTCCCACTCCAATGATAGATAGTAAACTCATAAGCTTTCTGATTTTTATTCTTCATGATGGAAGTATTACCACTGTTGAATGCCTTAATAATTTTCTCATTCCCAAATGGCTCATAAGAATCTGATTTTATCTGAATCCATTCATAGTTCCACTTTCCATCTGATGTTAAATTGTATGGGAACTGAAATGCATTATTCATCGTTATTCCATCATGGGTGCGAGGAGTCAATATCATTTCTTCCAAATCATTCACATTCTGAATATTGCTATCATAGCAAATACTAGAAACGCCAACCCCCATTCACCTTCTAAATGCAGTGGGCGATTTAATTCTACTCGATAGTCTGATGGTTTATTTTTGGGAAATTTATTCATAGAAGCATTACTGGGCAAGTAGATTAGAAACGAGTCCTTATTTTCACTTTCCATATTATTCACATTGGAAAAATATATTAGCATACGTTTGCATTAACTCTTCATTCGGAAATGGAGTGTGATACTTGTCACAGCATCTTTATGAAAAGGAATCAACGCACCAGCATCGTCATAAATGGCAATATCAATTTGTGGGATGTAGTTTGATTTCAGCTTTGTATAATGCACTTTCTTGAAAGTATGCTCAGATAAAATACTGCAGCTCTTTGGCTGGTATGGTATCATTGCTAACAATGGAGCTTCAACATCTCCCACACGTACATCTTCACCAATATTGGAATATATCTGAAAATAGTTAATACGACGCGATAGCGACATGTCTGCGCTAGCTTTGGTTACAGTACCACTTTTAAAGATATTTTGGTCAAAACCCAAAATGTCCATTAGAGTTTTATCCATAATTAGTTCAATACCTTTTCCACTTATAGTGAGAGACAAAGTACCTTCTTTTTCAGAAAATGAAATATGTTGGTCATTAATCACTTCATTTAAATAATCTACAACCAATTTAACTGAAGTAATGATGCGAGGCATCAGCACTCTTGTTTCATGTAAGATACCACCGAAAGGCTCTACACACTTTCTGTATAAAGATACGCTCCATTCTGTATCAAATTGATTTGACCTTTCACATGGTAAATGTTGCATATTAAATTTTCCATGAACAGCTGCAGAATGATGTCGCAAGAACTGATGAAAATCTTTTGAACAAATTAATACTAGATCATCATCATTTAATTTACTTATTGCAATATGATTAGATGATTTAATATAAGTCAATGTTGCCACTTGTTTACCATCAACTCGAAGGAGATAATTAAATTTCTTCAATAATGTTTCAGGAGTCATGTTTGTCTTTCTTGGCTTAATCACAATCTTCTTCACCAACGTCTTCTCATTTTTTGGAATAAGATCTACATAATAAGCTTCCTCTCGATATATTAACTGTTTATGAGCACTTATGTGGTAATTAACGTTAAAATTATCATAGCTTGTCAAGGCGCTAGCGAGGTAACCTAAATCATTTCTTAAACTTGGACTTAAACCAACAATCCAATCTTTCTCAACTACATGATGTATATAAGTATAATCATCATTGTGTGGAGTAAATTGGGCAATATGTTTACACGCTTTATTCAAGAAATCATATATAAACTTTTTACATGATAAGAGATCTTTCTTTGGCCACTGTGGAATGTATACTCGGCAGCCCTTTTCACATTGGTAAGCAGCTGTACGTCTCATATTAATAGTCATCACCTCATGATCAAAAGTATAGACACAGTTGCTATAAACAAGTTGAGTGACACCCACTTCCCAATTCCCATTTAGCTGTTGTGCATGATCAATGGGAGTAGAAAAGACTGCGGCTCGATTACTAGTAAATCTCTTTGTAGCCGCATTGCTAAGCAAAATATGATAAAACGACATTTTTATATTGCTAATCTGCAACTTTGCATAACATCATGAAGACTTGGATTTTGGACTCTCTACAATATATCAGAGTTGATCGTGATGGAAACGTACATTTCAAAAATTCTCATGGTCATACATCAAGAGGAATTACATTAACATGGCGACAATTTGTCAACCTCAATGATATCATGAGGGATTTGGAATATTTTGAAACATTAAGATTCATCTCCCTGGGTGATCAAGTTTGGCTTCAACATTACAGAAATGAAATTCAAATCTACCATTCTCATTCCGCAAACTGTTTCTCATTTCGCAAATACAATTGGGAGAAGTATAGAAGATACATACATCGCTCCATCATGACATTTATTCGTCGTGAGTTCATCGCCCTACTATGCAAATCTTAATCAGACATGACTATCACGCACCATGAGTTGGAAATTAGATTCCCTACAACGTATTGAAACGGATCATGATCGAAACGTCTATTTCAAAGATTCAACTGGAAATGTGAGAAGAGAGTTTGCTTTATCTTATCGCCATTTTCAATCTCTACATCATATCATGAAGGATTTAAAATACTTCTATATGAAAAGACATTCACGTATTGGAAATCGCATCTGGTTGCGCGTCAACAATCGGCGAATTCAACTCTATCATTCCCAACTTCATACTAACTTCACATTTCATCAAGGTAGTTGGGAAAAGTATAAAAGGAAGGTACATCGCTCAATTTACTCATTCTTTCATCATGAAGCGCCATCGCTACACCATCGTCAACATTCTCCGTCGCTTCAGACTCTACACCAAAATCGATCTCACAACATTACACCAACAGCTTCCAAACAGCAAGTATTACCCGGGTCGTCCTCAAATGTTAGTGGTGAAGATGAACAATTCACGGAATCTTCAACTCTTCCCAAATGGGACTGTACAGATTCTCGGCGCCCTTTCTCATTCATCGCGCAGTCAATGCGCTTAGAGCTACAAAGACTACTACGTCGGATATGGAAGAGGGAGAGGTGTGTGATGTCGAATCTGACTGTGGACAATATGGTGATCTCTACTCAATTGAGTGACAGTCTATCATTTTTGAAGATTCGTACCAGCAGTTACAGTTTGTGTTATGAACCCGAACTTTTTCCTGCAGCTCTCATTAGTTGTTGGTTACCTGTGCATGTGGCAATCTTTCATAATAGTAAAGTGATCATTACTGGACTAAAATCTCATGTACAAGCAAATATGATCCTAGACTATCTCATTGAGTATGTACGTACCCAGCGGATTGTAAAATAAAAAACAATTTTTCCAACATGATGTTTTTATTTCAAATCATGATAGAACTTACAAATCATTTTTTCATTAGAGGATGGATTACATGAAAAGTTTTGAATAACAGATACAAATCGAGATACATGTAAACGTCTTAAGATGAAGTACAGTACAAAAGCACCACACGTTGATGAAAGTGGATGTTGTAGTATGCGTTCATTTCGCTGATATTGACGCGTATGTTTTCTCAACCACTGCTGTGTTGGTATATTTGGAGGTTGAGCAAGAGAGTCAAATAGTTCACCACGTCGGTCTTCTCCAATAAAGATCGCTTTCCAATGCTCACCGCCTAAATTCTGTGAATGAGTGTTTAGCACAATAAAGATGGGATAGTGATTTACTGCAGGTGGTAAGGTATCGAGTGAATAGACATTATCGAAAGCTTTCAACGTCGCTTCGTCTGCATTACGCTGCACTTTAGTCTTAATATCGTCAGCAGTCAACCAACTCATTAACGATTATACTGAAGAATCACGTCACGATACTTTGTAATTTCAATATTTGAATCGAAGACTGCATAAATTAATACATTGATCGTCTCAGGTAGTGTTCTTTTGAACGTTAAATCCAAACGAATATTATGAGGCACGTTCGCTTGACGATAGGGTGCACTAATATCGCTGTCAGCAGTCAAATCAAATGCATAAATAGTATATCCACTCTTAAACTCTTTCATAGTCAGTCCGTTGGTGTCATCCGTATTGTAAAAGCCAAAAACATCCATAAAATCAACATAACTGCGCATAAATTGATCTGAAGCAAAATCTGGTTTGTAGGGTGGACCAGGATGACTCACACCATTTACACGTAAAGCAATTTCACTTAACTGATTGTGTTTAAAATTGAAAGGATTCTTCTTTATATTACCATTAAATGCATCATTTTCAACCATTGCCACCATGAGGAGCTTCGGTGCTTCCGATGGAAAGAGGCCATCTTTCATGAAACTCTTTTGATCTTTCGGAATTGTAAAGGTGAGAAGCTTTGTATGCTGAATGGGGTAAATGGCATTTTGGCGGTTAAGGCCTTCAGCATGCCCTCTAATGACACTTGGATTCGGTACTACTCGACGAATGTAAAGTGCAATATCTTCCACATGAATTCTAAAATTGTCAACTTTAGCAAATGCATTCAGCGCAAATTCAGGCTTATTCAATGTCAGCTTGAGTCGCATGCTGGTATTACACAGTAAAAACTTTGACTGTCTAAAGAAGTCTAAATTCAGCGGACCATATAGCTGACATACTCTACTATCTTTAATCATAGCAGATCGCTTTACAAAGCCACTGTTTGTTTCAACATCAAATTTTCCTGCTTCATCTCTGTACCATCCCATGGCTTCCATATGACTTTTTTGTGCTGCTGGATGAAACTGTGATACATGATTGAAATATGATTTATAGGGATAATCGCTTTGACCACCTTCCACTTGCTGCTCTCCAATCGTTAGAGAAACATCACGAAGTAATGTAGTCAATGGTAAATTGTTCAGTCCAACTTTATGTGCATCGTCAATAGCAGTTCCATCTGCTTGCTGAATTCTAAACCTCAAATCAAGCATCGCATAACTCAAATCTATGTAGTCATCACTACCACCAGGAATAACAAATTCAATGGGGCCAGCATTCTCAGCTGTTCGAGGATGATAATCTACAATACTTGAACTAAGAATATCTGTCTGTATGGCTTGTTGATCGAACAAACAAAAACCGGAAGTTTTACACTCCATGATTAGAAGTTATAGCAGCGTCGTCGTTTAGCGCCTGATGAATGATTAGAGCCTCTGCGACGTTTGCGTGAATGCCTTTTGACTGAAGATCGCACCTTACCAGCTCCGCGATGTTTCCTCCTTCCTTTATTCATTCGTTTAGGTGATTTCTTTCCTTGAGTAACACCAGCAATGGTCTGCTTCAATGTTTTTAAACCGCGTTCCTTCCCACGATTCAACAAACTGCTCTTAAAACTTCTACCTCTGGAAAGATCACTAGCAACATCACCAGCAAAGCCAACGGCATTACTTAAAACATTTCGTTTTAAAGATCTACCGACATTGGATATGAGAGGTGCTACAACAGATTTCAGTGCACCAAGTATGCTACCTCCACGTTGGCGGCGAGCGCCGATGTAAATTTGTCCTCCGCCACTTACATAGGAGGGTCGTGAATAAAATGAGGCAGTTGGATTCATAGCTCAAACCCTAAACATTGTTAGTTACAACTTTGCATGAATCACTGTCGATCACTTAGATGAAAGATGTCGGCACGACGCATCCAAGAGTTCATACTTGAAGGATAACCAGTCCATTTAACAAGACACCATTCTTCACCTTGCCGTTTTTTACATCGAATGATTTTCTCTACCAAATATGTTTCACTTTCAGTGACTACCTCAATCTCATCGCGGTAAAAGCTACCCTCAATTTCTTCATTATCGTAATCTTTCAACTTGTAGGTGGTCGGAGAGTCTTTTTGATTAATCCTTGATACTGTAAATACCTCCTCTGTCCAATTCGGAAGGTACCCTTTAGCAAAAACACTTTTCACTTTTGAGATACGAACTTTATCGCCAATTTTCACATCACTTTTCACATGAGTGCGTTTACGTTGGAATGATTCGCGCACTTTATCTACATTGTCAGCATTTACATCTACTGGTCTGAGTCCAATAGAACGATGGATAGAGTGATTGTAGGCATGGAGTGTATCTTGTAGAACCTTTGTCCAATTTTGTGTCAAGTTGGCAGTAAAATGTCGCCACAAGCGATTTTTTAATGTGCGATTAAAACGTTCAACGAGTGCAGCTTTATAAGCGCTCTTTACACTAAACAACTCAATGTCATGGCTCTCAAATAATCTTGTCACATGCTGATTTTCAAACTCTTTTCCTTGATCACTCTGAATTCTTTTTGGAATGCGACCTTCTCGAAAAATTGTTTGGAATGCTTTTGCTACTCCTTTCCCTTCTTTAGTTTTTAAAGGTTGAGCCCACGCATAACGCGAGAAAATATCAATGACGGTTAAAATAAAATTATTGCCCGAGTTATGTTTTGAAATGGAGGCAACATCGCACAAATCTGCTTGCCACTGTTCATCGATGTCATGAACAATATAATGGCGGGTGCGGTACTTCTTTTTCGCTTGTTTGTGGAGTGTATAGGTAGCCTGACCCTTTAACCATCGTTTCACTTGTGATTGTGGAAGACCACTCGCTTTGATAATTTCTTGATAGATGCAAATCCTGCCGGATGTTTTACATCATAATAGATTGACTTCAAACGTTCAGTCGATGACGGCTGACTCTTTTTCCTCCTTCTCATCTTTTTTCTTTCTTGCCTTTCTACATTTACAACAACTGCAGCATTTAGCTTTAGCGGTTTTGCGATCGTGTTCACATTGCTTAGGGGTTTCATTATGAGAGCTCGCGCAGCAAGTGCAAGTGACAACGACATTCACCTCTGGCGGCTCATTACATGGCAAGCAACACATCTGCTTCATATTAATAGTCTGAGAACATGTATTTCCTAGGAGGAGCTGTTTTACGTTTTCCTTTTACCAGTTTTAGTGGCGATGTAGATCTACGTCGAGTTCTTCCTCTTGTTTGCTTAGTGAGTGTGGGAGGGGATGTAGCAGGTGACGTCTTAAACCAATTTGTTGGCATTTTCATCGCCTGAGGCATTGGAGTAGTAGCCACTGTTGAATCAAGTTCTTTCAATGTCTCATTATTTAAAGCAAATTTTGGTACATTATGCTTTTTCAATAGTTTAAGAAAGTATGACCAACCAGGTGGAACATAGCCCTGACGGCGCTTTCTACGTGTCGCATACTGAATCAAGTCTTCATAACGTGAAGCATCAATCACTTTATTTTCATCTGTAATGATTTCTCCTCTATCATTTACATTGAGATGGGGTTCAATACTGTTGAAAAGAGATATGGCATGTGCGCGAGATGCTAAAGGTGTAGCAGTCGATACAGAGTCACGCATCTTATTCTTCAAGTTTTTCAATTGCTCAACAGTTTCCGATTGTAATAATACAGCACGATGTGGATCTTTGATGTGAACATTTTGCTGATAATCTATTTCTTTCCTATACATTTGATTTGCAAGAGGTTGCTTTACTTGCTGCATGGCAGTCAATTGTACATATTCATCCTGAGGAATAACAATCATGCGAGAATAAGAACTCATAGTTTGTAGATAATCATGGGAGTTTTCAAAATATCACTTCGAAATCTAAATTCTTCCGGACACTCTTGCGTAAAGTCAATGAATAAGTAACCGTATGGTTTTTCAGTAGCTGCTTGAAAAATTTCAATTAAGGCTTTTGATCCTCTGGGTGCAACTTGTCGCGCTAAAATTTCAAATTGACTTTTATCTCGCGGATTCTTGAAAATAGCATAATAGTGTGTATTCAGGTTTCGTGTACGAGCTTCTTTTCCATCAGGAAACAAATTTTGTGTAATATAGATGATAAAACACCTTTTATGATGTGCTGCGCGAGTGAACATATCTGTAACATCTTTTGAATTCTTACTTTCTTTTAATAAATCATCCAATACAACAACATCATTAGACTGAAGTTTATCCACTGCAATAATTCCTTCATGTCGAATAAAGTTGCGACTTTGCAATTCCTGAAACAGCGACGGTTGATAAATACCATAACACCAAATCACTCGATTGATAGGTTCCCTAAACAACTCCCTTCTTTTATCCAATAAATTCAGCGTGAAAACAGTTTTACCTGCATGAGATGGACCTGATACAGTCAGAACTTTATCGCATTGAAGTCTGAAATCCATTTTATTACTTTGAGACTCAACATTTGCATAATTAACGCTTAGAGCCAAAGATATTACCCAATAGGTTGCCCACGGCAGGAGCTATCATTGGAAGTATTGCTGAAAGGAAACCGCCCTTTTGTGTTAGAGTTTTCCTCTTTCTTTGAAGGGCGACTTTAGGATTGGAGATGAAACGTAATTTTGTAGCATATCGCTTAAGTAACTTTCGTTGTTTTGGTGCTAATTTCTTCGTCCTCAACTTTCTCACATGAGAAATAATTTCACAAATGAATTTATCGTTAGCATGTCGTATAGCATTGTATCGCTGATTTGCTTTCATTCGTCGGAGAGCTTGAATGGCTGAAGAAAACTTTTGACTTTTACGTTTCGTCATTTTACGTTTCGCCATTTTCCGTGTTAGTCTTTGCTAAAACCTATCTTTACCACATTTGCATAGGTACTAACTATTGCGGCATAAGTGACACTCGAAATGAGCAATATCACAGTGGTTACATTGGCAAAGTTGAATGCAATTACGTATGAAACAGCGTTGACAAAAAGCATGCTTACATCTCTTGAAGATGCGCTTTTCATTTCCATCCTTTCGTTTACATACATCGCAACACATAGTTTCACCGTTACTGATGTCTATAGCAAGTCTTTTTGAAGATATGAATTTGCTAGCCTTTTCTAAATAATAGACGCATGTACAGAAGGAATATACTTCGAGAGTGAGCAGACATAGCTCGAAAACCAGTTGTGCTACAATCAAGTACCACTGCATTTTCAATTTTTCTTTATGGAAAGTTGAATGTGAATATCTGAAATCGCTTCAATCACTAGACTACTACCATGATGGTTAAATGCGTTAAGACGTTCAGCAATTTTTATCATATGTCTTTTAAAAAATTCTTCGGGGTGATCTACCACTTCCATTGAATAAGAAGTAAAATGGAAAGAGCGAGTTTCCACCTCTTCCTTTCCAAAATGACTAAACTTAATTTTTTGCAACTAATCGCGCCATGACAATGCTATCAGAGAATGTATTCATTAACTCTAGAAATAGAGTGCTAGCATCATCGAGCACTGCTTCGATGTCAGTCTCATCTTTATGAAAATTTATCACATAATCTTGAACAGCTCCTTTTAAACTTTGCCTATGAAAACGTAATGTTCCGCAGTCGTTTGAGAAAGACATGATCGCCCTTTATCTAACCCATCCATTGCATGAAAACAACAACTCTTCTCATAGTAACATTTATTGAATAACGGTAACAAGCATGCATTATAAATCAATGGTTTGAAAGAGATAAAATAGATACAGCTGATAACTATCATACAGCGAGCAATGATAACCATACAGGACTTTGGCAGTGTTGAGGTAAGGAGGAAAGAAGCATTGGTTATGAACGTAGCTACTACAACGAACAGACAAAATAGGAACACACAAATCCTTAAAACGTTTCGTGACTTCATGATAATGTTGATTCACTCTACTATCCCAAGGCGGGAGCAAAATATCATCAATGATTAGATTGGGAAATACTTTCCTCTCCTTACCAGGATTATTACAAAAGATGCGTATAACATTGAAAGCAGCTAACCATCGTTTAAAGTCAATAAGAAGAGCACTCTCACAAGAAAAGCCATAGTCTTGCAAATATTTCAGATTAAGTCCATGAATGTGTTTTCTCGCCCATTGATCAACATTGGGATCGCAGTTGGCATGTTGATGATAGACACTAACAATCTGATATGTCCAATTGTTCATAGCAATAGCACTGAGCTCCTGTACAGGTTCACCCTCACAATCCATAAAAATGATGATAGAAGCCTAAAACGGAAATTTACACATCTAAGGAAGCGTTCTATAACATATTACAAAATGAAGAATTACATCGATGCTTTTCACGACAAAATACACAAATGATATGATGGCAACGAAGAAGTAAAATGTATCTAATAAGACCACGTCTATGACACTCAAAGCACATAAGCGAATTGTCATAGGGTAGAGTTAGGAAAGGACTAGTAATTCTCCTTCTTTGATTTGCGTTTTGATGTAGCATTCTTCTCCGACTTGCGCTTCGTACCACTGCTGTTGAGGATTTGATCAATTATGTCATCTACGCTGGCTGGTTTTGGAATATATAGGATGGATTCCATATGCATGGAGAGAGAGGCTATTTTATTATCTTTGTGCTGACCATAATATAGTCCATTCACTTTGAAAAGGATATCCCAAGTACCTTCTCCGAGCTCGTCGCATGTGATGATTGTTGAATGATCTCCCTCCTTCTTATAGTAAGTACACCAATGTGATACCGGTAGGCAAATTTGATTACCATCCCAAATCTTTCTATAGGGAGTATCCTTGTCATCTCTCGCTTTCCACTCTTGAGCAAGAGGAGTAGGAATGTTCATATTTAATGTCACGTACTCCTCAATAATATCGAGTTGGCGGCGAATGTACGTACTCACGGGGATCAGTATGTAGTCCCCATACTGATTGCGCATTATCTTGACATCCGTGGAAGGGAGCATTCCCGTTTGGAGTACTACGCTATGATCGTCATAACGCAAGACTTGTTTAAATTTACGCTGTAGCGGTGTAGGATTATGTACCTTGGTTGTTTCTTCCACTGGCCTCAGTTGTAGATGATCTGATCGGAGCGAACCTTGTAACGTTTGACCGTCATTTTGTCCTACTAGTGCAGCAGATGGAGTAGATGCCTGAAAATGAAAAAAGATTGTATTAAGTTTACGTTCAAGGGAGGATAGGGAGGGATGTAGCGACTTACCATTTTAGTTGGATAATAGAATAGAGAGAGAAAATGTGCGTCCGTCACTCGTGTGATTCAACGATGGAATGATTCTCACTGTGGAAGGCTCGCTATTTATAAAGAAATGCTTGATTCTCATTGGATGATGATCCTCATTGGGCAATAACATCAAGCTGATGAAACAAACTTTGGTAAAGGTCCCAGGTCGAAATTCCACACTTTGGAAAATTTTTAATTTTTCCCATACAAAGTCACTCTGACACTTAGGATTTTTTCAGGTGAGCTCCGACCTAAAATCTTGTAACCGCTCTAACTTTTGAACGGCTGCTCCGATTGACTCGCAACGAAAAATGCGGTCGAGCAGTGTTTCATCCTCTTTCCAATGCAAGTCGAACGAACAAAATCCGTCCACTAGAACCAAAGTTAGAACAAAGGGGGGGGGTCAGCGAAATTTGATGAAACAAACTTTGGTAAAGGTCCCAGGTCGAAATTCCACACTTTGGAAAATTTTTAATTTTTCCCATACAAAGTCACTCTGACACTTAGGATTTTTTCAGGTGAGCTCCGACCTAAAATCTTGTAACCGCTCTAACTTTTGAACGGCTGCTCCGATTGACTCGCAACGAAAAATGCGGTCGAGCAGTGTTTCATCCTCTTTCCAATGCAAGTCGAACGAACAAAATCCGTCCACTAGAACCAAAGTTAGAACAAAGGGGGGGGGTCAGCGAAATTTGATGAAACAAACTTTGGTAAAGGTCCCAGGTCGAAATTCCACACTTTGGAAAATTTTTAATTTTTCCCATACAAAGTCACTCTGACACTTAGGATTTTTTCAGGTGAGCTCCGACCTAAAATCTTGTAACCGCTCTAACTTTTGAACGGCTGCTCCGATTGACTCGCAACGAAAAATGCGGTCGAGCAGTGTTTCATCCTCTTTCCAATGCAAGTCGAACGAACAAAATCCGTCCACTAGAACCAAAGTTAGAACAAAGGGGGGGGGAGGTCAGCGAAATTTGATGAAACAAACTTTGGTAAAGGTCCCAGGTCGAAATTCCACACTTTGGAAAATTTTTAATTTTTCCCATACAAAGTCACTCTGACACTTAGGATTTTTTCAGGTGAGCTCCGACCTAAAATCTTAAATGGCGTCTCACATGTAAACGAAGACAGATAGGAACAAGCCGTTTGTTTCAGTGAATTTGTCTCACTTTTAGCTTTCAAATGACACCTCACTCGACAAAATCCGTCCACTAGAAGCCAAGATCGAAGCAAGCTGTCCAGAGGGGGGGGGGACGTCAGCGAAAAATTTTTATCTCCGATTGCTTTCAAATTCACCATACAGATGCAGAATTTCACGCTGAATCCGAATCTGGCCTCCGTTTTCACATCCGAGGCCGCGTTTGGACACTACACACCAAAACATACCACAGGTTAACCAAGACAACCTAGACGGTCGCCCACGTCAACCTAGACGGTCGCCCAAGTCCACCAGGCGGTCGCACACAGACACCCAAGACTCACACACTGACGGTCCAGAGGGGGGGGGGACGGCAGCAGAACCTCGCCGGCACATCACGACACTGGCGGACCAGAGGGGGGGGGGACTCAGCGATGGCGGCCATCTTGCGCTATCTGGTGTTCGCCGTTTTCTTACTACTTTAATATGTGTCGCCTTTTGGTTGACAGAGTGGGCAAGTTGATCAACATGATTGCCGTTTTGTAGGGTGAGCAAATTGATCTATTTTGCCCTTTTACATGGTCGGCATAAGTTATTAACCCTTCTACTGCGCACATAGAGACAAAATGTCTCGGGTTTTCATATTTTGTTCATAACTTTTTAAAAACTTTCTCAAATTATTCCATTTTTGGTGACTTTTCCTTTCTAAATGTTGGTCACAAGCTGACAAAAGAAAAATTCGCTAAGTGCACTCTGATTCGCTGTGCGCACGCTTGAACAAAGACATGGACAGTCAATCACATCACACTGCAGGAATGTAACTCACGCAGGCGACAATTTAGCGCACAGCCTTGTGTCTTGCGTCGTGTCATTTTCTGTTGCTAGCGCGAGCATTGTAGTTGCAATGGCTTCATCATCAAGACCCCGAAGACAAGCTGCACCCACAGTATTTCAACTGGTAGAACATCTGATTCAAGAAGAGAGAGAAGAAGAAATGGATGAGAGTAGCGATGAAGAAGATCAGGTAGAACACGCCACAGAGGAATCCAGTAATGAAGAAGACAGTGAGAGCGACGACGATGGAGACGATGCCGAGGAGGCTTTATCACGACAAGGGGTCTTCGAGGAAGGAATGGTTTCTTATGGAATCGCGATCCTCCAAGTCAACGTGGACGCTTTCGTCGAGAAAACGTGCTTCGCACAGCGGGTGGTCCGACGTCAATTACGCGAGTCGACTCCATTAGAGAAACTTTCCAGCTTTTCGTTCAAGATGAATTGCTCAACAAGGTGATAGATTACACGAATAGACATGCTAATCAGTTTATTGAAGATTCTGATGAGGACAGTTGGTATGCAAGAAGATGGAGGGACTTAGACATCGAAGAATTCAAGGCTTTCATTGGTTGTCTAATTTATATTGGAATCCACAAATCTGGAAACGAAAGCTATGAAGAGCTCTGGTCAGAAGACGATGGTCGTCCAAAACTACGCGCCACAATGTCTCTCAACAGGTTCAAAGTTATTTTGAAGTTTTTGCGTTTTGACGACAAAAATACTCGGGAGGATCGACGGCAACGGGACAAACTAAGTGCATTTCGTGAAATATGGGAAATGTTCCTCAGCAGATGCAGAATGTGTTATTCTCTTGGTCCGAATGGGACCATTAATGAAATGCTTGTCGGATTTCGCGGCCGTTGCCCCTTCCGCGTTTATATGCCATCAAAGCCAAACCGGTACGGCATAAAGATTTGGGTTCTGGCGGATTCGGACACCTGCTACTTTTACAATGCCCAAATTTATCTCGGAAAAGAAGGAAATCTGCCAGAAGTTGGCCAAGCTAGCCGAGTTGTAATGGACTTATGCCGCCCTATCTATCAGTCAGGGCGAAATATAACGACCGACAATTTTTTTACGAGTGTACCTCTTGCGAACAATTTATTGGAAAAGAGACTCACCTTGATGGGAACTTTGCGCAGTAACAAGCCGGAGATTCCACCAAGTTTCCAAGGAACCTTTCAGCGAGAAGTTCATTCCTCGACATTTGGCTTCACTGAAAAGCTTACACTGTGCTCTTACGTGCCAAAGAAGAGGAAAGCAGTTATTTTACTTTCCTCACTTCACCACGACGCTATCATTTCCGATGGAGAGGAGCGGAAACCAAAATTGATCTTGGATTACAATTCAAAGAAAGGTGCTGTGGATACCATAGATATGACTACCAACACCTACAGCTGCAATCGTCAAACACGCAAATACCCGACAAAACTTTTCACGAACATGTTGAATGTGGCATGTTGGAACAGTTTTGTGGTATGGATGACGAACAATCCCGATTGGAACCGGAGAAATCTTGCTAAACGTCGACTTTTTCTCAAAGATCTGGCAGAAGCCCTCATGAAGCCTCACATCTGGCGACGTTCCGTGGAGGTGAAACTTCACTCTTCCGTGAGAATTGCGATGGACTTATGTGGCGTGAAGTCTCCCCAGGCAAATGACGAGGTACCTGCCGCGCGTGGAGATCAACCTGAACGAGGACGATGCCATATGTGCGAGAAACGAAATCAAGTTCGCGGATTTTGTGTGATGTGTCACAAATTTGTTTGCAATGACCATTCAAACAAAGGATCTATTTGTGTTTCACACGACTTACCGGAGTAATCCTTTATCATTCATGCCGCTCGGTAATGTGTCGTGTTATATTTACACTTATCTAGCCAAGATGGCCTTTCATGTACTCATTTTTTCCAATAAACATACCCGAGACATTTTGTCTCTATGTGCGCAGAATGTGTGATTTTTTTAGCAGCGCAGTAGAAGGGTTAATGTACATATGTTGCCTTTTTTACGAGTACAAGGTGGGCACGTGTTTCTATGTTGTCTTTTTGCGCGGCGGCCAAGTTATTCTATTGTGTCTTGCATTTTGGCAGGTGCAATTTGCCATTGTGCAATTTGTGGAGGATGAGCAAATAGAAACAATGCTGACTTTTCACAAGGCGTGGGCAAGTCTGCGGTCACATTTACAAAATAGGTAATGTCATACAGTTGGGAGACGCGCGAAAAGTCGAAAGGAATAGTGAATCAATTGAGGACACCTTTTTGATCGCTAGCATTAAGTGCTCATACGACGTGATCTGTATAATGGAGAATATTTCCAGGACTACTCAAAGATCTGATGTTAGTGCTCAAGAAGCGAATTTCGTCATCAATCTTGCGAAGCAATGATTCAAAGAAATGTGCTCCAATGACGAAGCTAGTAAGATATGGAGTCATGCAGAAAAGCTACAAGCAGAATTAGGGACGAAATGACAGATAGCATCATGGAGAGAAAGGAAAGGAGAAAAAGAAAACTGCCAGAAATATTGTCCGAAATGACAGACCTGCCTGATATTGATACACCGGATACAACGTTCCAATCTTTTTCCTAGAAATATTTTGATTTGATCAATTTGATTGACGGAGCAATGCAGAGAAGATTCTCCCAAAATGATTTGAAAATATTAGAAGATATTGAAATAGCCCTGATAGACTCTGTAAATGGCAAACTCGAGAAGGAATCATTTGACAAAATATTTCCAATTGTGTCCAGAGTAATGAAGCTTCAACAATCTCGCAAAGCAGAATCTGAAGAAGAACTAAAGGGTTTGCCAGTCCTCCTCAAAATGAGAAATGAACAGATCAAACCAAGAATAAAGACGGTTACAAAGATATCAACAATTTGTGATATATTTAACGCAATGCCAATGACGAAAAAAAGCTTGCTTGTTTTTCTTGTTTATATCATTAGAGTTATCACAGAGGTTTATATTATATTGTTTGATATTTTGTACATAAATAGATCATAATGATTTGATCAAATATTTTATTTTTGAATATTTTCCGTATCAAAGCTGGATACCGGTGTCGTGAATAATAATAACCTTACAGTTAAGTACACATTAAGAATATCAAGTTTAAGTCACTATGTAAAAGTGTATATAGAACCTACAATATATGATTCGATTTCGGTTATATCACATTGTCATATTTTTAAACCTCATATTTTCACACGTTATTTCATCGGAATAGAACCTACTTATAATATTGTTAAATCATGGCATTATGTTTATGCATTTGTTAAAAGAAACCTCTATATAAGATCATTTGAACTCCGTATTCATTTAAGCAGAAGAAAAGGAATTCAAAAATCACATATAAAGTCAAAATTTTCAAATAAAAGTTCCCATACTTGAGATACAAATAAAGGTGCCGATACCGATGCGAACATGCAATACTATGGACTACTAATTGTTATTGCAAAGCGATGATTATCATGCTCCGATGTAATGAAATCAAGCTCGATCTACAACGTTCTACACCACGCCTAGTATGGAAATCCGCGCGATTCGCGCGGCAGGGAAACTAGTAAGTGCTTCCTGGTCTATGGTTATATAATTTAAATAAATAAAGGCGTATAAAATAGTCCAATTTCTTGTATATAGGTGTGCATATGCAAAATGCCTTTTTTTATCCTTGCCCATGCTGCCCCTTTTACGTGCCGGCATGCTTGGTCTTGAGACACTAACCGATCTGAATGTATGAGATCGTGTCCAAAAAAAAGTTGAATTTTTATGATGTAATTGTAATTGAAGAAAAATGTCGGTCAACTACACTTCAATTTCTTCTGTCTTTTCGGTTAGACGAAGCAAATGCAAAGATTGCTATATTGAAACTTTAAGTATTCAGTACTGCTATGAGATAGCTAGTAGATAGCTACCTCTCCTATTCGGATCGAAAGACAAAGAATGTGGCTCTAGTGCGAGGAGAAACAGTCACTACTTGTCAGAATTACCGCATGATGAGTATCCTGATTTGTAGGCATTATAATATAATATTTAAATCATGTTAAAAGAGGTGTTTTTATATCCCGAGATTTAATAATGATAAGCGTCAACATACTACTTGATGAATCAGAATCAAGTAGCATGTTGACGAATTTTTTTTGGCTGGAAGTCGGCATGCCAACTATGGCTCGACTTCCGCTCTCTTTCCCACTGCCAAAGTCGGCAGGAATCCGGTGCCAAAGTCTGGCCGACTTCGGCTTTTTCACTGGTACTTTGATGATTTTATGCTTCAATCAAGTTTTTCAAATTATGTAAAATAAATTGCTACCCAACATGCATCGGACAGCAATTAACTTGCATTGCAACTTGGTCAACTGAGCAATTAGTTGTTTCACTTGTTTGTCGATACGGTTTTCAAAATCCCGACTTTTCCTGATCCCGGAATTGATCCCGATTTCTTTTGCGATCCCGGGATTGACAAGATCAATGGATTTGTTGTAAAGCATAGGGTCATATACCGGTTGTACCTATAGGCTTGTGCAGGCTGAGTCATGGAGGGCTCTCAGAGGAGTTCTGAAATGTTTGAACTGTCTAATCAGCTTAGAACTTTATTGAAGCCAATATGATGAACCTCCGTCAAACAAAAGTACAGAGACAGCAGTGCATACAAAGCTTATTTGAGGGAATGAACCGTGATAGTGAAAAAAGGACTCGGTGATTTAGTAGAGAAGACAAGCCTTCGATCACACCTGCCCGCCAAAGGTCAAATCAGAGACAAAGTGAAATACTAGTTTGTTTGAGAACATTGCCTTTACACTAGGGTTTAACATATTCCCGAATTTAAAAGAACCGGTTCCGGTACCGAATCCGGTTCCAGTTTGCAAGAACCGGTTCCGGTACCAATGCTTCCAAAGTATTTAACACAAGCTAATCAGATTTTCTGTTGAATTGTAGGTTTCATCCAGATGGATATGGCCAGTTATTTAAGGTTGTGATTGATTGGGAACAGGTATTGAAAGTAGAAGTGGTATACGAATTGTGCTATATTAAAGTTGACGCGAACAAAAAAATATTCAGTTATCATAAAAATGAATTAGTTAATGGAGAACACACCAATTAACAGAACCCATCAGTACATCCAACGCTTAGATAATGTTTTGTTTTAGGAACATAAGCGTATTCAGCGATCGATCGCTAAGTCGTGATCTTATTTTTCGACAAAAATTTCCCGCTGTTGAAAAACAACGCTCGCAATCTACCGAAGTTGGTCTGATAGTCAGCAATGACTTCTGAAGCAGCAATTTCAAGCGATGTGTTAGTTCACCACTTCTTTGAAATAACTGAAACTCTGTGTCAACATTTGAAACTAGACCACGTTTTAACTGTCCAGGTGAATATGCAGCAATACTTTGCTGAAGCCGCTCCTGGAGACTCAAGTTCTCACTCAAGACAGGCTTCACGCTCGGAGTCTCAGCAGTGTCACTGGGATGATCATCAGAAACCTCCACATCTTCATTTCCATGAAACTTCGTTAAAAACTTGAGCGCACATTTGTTAATCGCATTTTTTGATGCAACGTCCAAGGATGAGCGTTCAAGAGAATTTGAACCATTTAGAAACATGATCAATGATACAATGTTAACATTGGGACGCTCACTGACACAAACAAACAAGAAATCATAGAAACGAGAACCTAATCCGCTTTTGAGACTGTGCAAACTGTTGAACAAAAAATGTAGTACTCCTTCAGCAGACAACAACGTAGAATCTCGACGACAAAGTGCTTCAGTTGCGAGTCTGATCGGTGTCAGCACATCAATAAGTGATTGTACAAGCTCCATATCAACATCAGTTACTAAGGTCTGCCTTTTTGAATCAACGCAAGCTTTTAGAATACAATGGCCGCAATTTTACATATCGTACTAGCATTGTTTCAATAGTATTCCACCTGACCTTCATATCAAGCAGAGGCTGGAGCTCAGTATCGAACTCTTCCATCGTATATCTCTGCAGTAGTTGCAAATTGTTGCCACTTCGAAATATTTTGCATTCCTTGCTCACATTATCAACAACAGATTTGTAATCATCCGATAATTCACAAGTGAACAAGCTGTTATCGTCAAAGTCAAAATCGGCGTCACAATTGTGTGCTTGATCTTCACTGTCAGAATCAGTGTTCTCATCATCGTCGGTAGCAGTCTGAACCATTGATTGTTGGTTGGACTTACACAACACATTTGCGACAGCCAAATAAATGAATGGCATGGGAATAACAAAGTTGCAAGTCAGTTTCACAAAGTTTTCCAAATTTTACGTTAACGCTTGCTCCATCACATATAAATGCTACACAGTCATGTTGCAGATTGAGATTATAATCACTGAAACACTGATTAATCGTTGAAAGCAAGTTTTCTGACGAAATTCGACACAATCCCAGGTTCCACATCGACTCATCGTTGCCATGCAAAATTATATTCAAGTAGCGGCGTCCGGTGCCACTAGTCCATTCATGAAAGGAACAGGAGAATCGCTCACCTTTTTTAATTTTCTCTTCAAAAGCACTTTGCAAATTGTGACGAATTTTAGAAGCGTATGAGTGAAGTAAAAGTCATGATGTCAGACGGATTCCTCGGAAGATTATATCCATCTCTGTTTAGAGAATTACAAATAGACTCACTTTTGCAAACACAATTGATAGAAAATCCGTCAATTACGATCAATTTGGATAGTATTCGTTCAAGACTTTCCTTCTTTGGTATAAATGAGGTAATATAGTCTCGCCTTAAAGCTTTCTGAGGAGGACCGCTTGCTTGGCTTATATCGGACGTTTCTTGCGCGCAATTCAGAATGTTGTGTACTTTCCTCAAATGCTTAAGCATTCCACTTGTAGATCCAGAATTGTGTCTGATCAACTTTGAACATTTATGACAATGTGCACAATCTTTCCTTTGACGAGAGAAGTACTCCCATACAGCTGAGGAATTCAATCGACTAGCCATGGATGGAGTGACCGAATGAAAATATTCCGTGGATCAAACGTTGTTTTGCGCTTTTCTTAGAATAAGATGTGATGAACTCAGATCTATTTTTAGACTTCCTCTAAACAATTAACTCAATAGCACTGATTTCAGACGGTGATTGATGGAGCTTGGTTCTCATTGGATGTCGTGAGATGGCTGTCGTCATCGAACAACGCGACCATCTGCTTTTTCCAGGGAATCGGTACCAATTGACTTGGAACCGGTTCCGGTATTTACCGAATTGTAGATGGAACCGGTTCCGTACCGGTACCGGGATTAAACCCTACTTTACACTCACGTTAATCGTGTGTGATGGCTCCTCTGAAGCGCATATTAAAATCGAAAGTACTCTTACTTTTTGGAGAAGGATGGAAGAAAATTCCCTGCCTGGTAGAGACTGGAGAAAAACCGTGTGAAGCACACATCAAGAAGATGGGAGGAACCGTCGCATGCATCCAACTGAAAGCGACATCTGATCAACTATCATCGAAAATGATTGATAATTGATGCAGCAATTAATTAATAAAAATAAGTTCAGGTAAGCCTATAATGATATATGATGTAGGCTACCAGTTAATTTTTCAAAAAACTAGGCTTATCAGTGCGTTCATAAAGTCACTGTGCACCTAATAAATCAATGTATGTGCAATACTTTTGTCGCTTAGAATTTGCCACGGCACTATAAAAAGTGGAGTTTATCTTGTAGAAACTTCGACTTCTGTGTGATCACAAACATACTACAAAAACATTTGAAAATGTCCACCCTGTTCACGAATACAAATGTCAATTCAACGTCTCATATTCTCAAACATTCGGTGAATTTCCTCGTGCCTGATAGCGTCAATTTGCTGTCGGCCGTTTTCTCTAGACTCCTGTAGATTTTGTGACCTGCTTCCGTAAACCTCCTGCTTCTTCGCTAACCACCAGTAAAAGTCCAAGACATTCAAATCCGGGATCTAGGATGCCAAACTCCTTCAGAGATAACTCTTGTTTGAAATATTCCACTAAAATATCGAATTGAGGAATTGGCGGTATGCGCAGTTGCTCCATCTTGCTAGAAATAAGTAGTCAAACTTTCATCGTCACTTAATTCGTCAACGAGTGAAGCAATAATTTTGTCAAATAATTTTTGCAACAGTAGTTGAATATCGGTCCAAGCATTTGTAGTCTTGAGATAAGAGGATGTAATGGCTTCTCAACAAATTCGTGTGGGTTTTCACTAGACCATATGCGGGAACTCTGACTACTGAAATGCCAGTAATGGGCAAAAGACCGTTCCAGGACACCATAAAATTCAAAAAATAGTATCTTTAAAAACGACATAAATTCATGAATTTACACCCTTTTTCAGGTTTTTAAGACCTAAATACATGAATTTAGTCCATTCAAAAAGTACCATTTTTTCAAAAAATGGTATTTTTAAAAACGACATAAATTCATGAATTTGAACCATTTTTCAGGTTATGAAGACCTAAATTCACAAATTTGGGCGTTTTTAAAAATACCCAATTTTTCAAAATCTCAAAATTTGAGAATTACAATTTTCACCCTTAAAATCATGACCGTTCCAGGACACTGTAAAATCATAAAAGTTGAGAATCTCAAATTTGTGATTATGATCATTTTCTTGCTCAAATCATGACCGCTCCTGGCGTTCTTACAATTTATCTACTGCTTTGCACTCAGATGAACACTCAATTGTAG
>CAJQUW010011249.1:0-35947 GCA_907163375.1 Prostheceraeus crozeri | reverse complement strand
TTTTTTTAATATATATATATATATATATATATATTGCCGTATGTAAACAGTTAGACTTAATTTGCAATGTCTTCCGTCAGCAAAATAAATAGAGTGAGAATTTTGTTGCTTCGTTGATCAAGTTGTGCCCCTTATTTCACTACACCATCTTGATTTCTTTAAAACAATATCAACAAAATTTATTCTTGAATCGCTAAGAAAGAAACAGAAGACGAGTGGAAACGAAGATAAAAAGAGAGAAGTGTTTGAAATAATCCGAGATTCATTCAAGGATGTTGACAGCAGCAATTTACCTGTATTTCTCGAGAAAAAGGATATTATAAGTTCATCATCGTACATCTCTTCATTGAATAAACTCATTGGTTTTGAGAAAATTACACATCGGAATCTTCTACGCTGCTATGTGTTACAAGGTGAAGTTTTTCAACGGCTGAAGTTATTGTCCAATCTGAATTATACAAAATTCGTGAAAGAGTTGAATGTAACTCATAAAATAAAGTTTTCACGCTCATGTGTGACATTATTGATCAAATTGTTCAAATTATCAAAGAACTATCCAAACTTAGGCAATTCTTCTCTATCAATTCATTTTGTGATGAAGAATTTTGCTCATCTTTATTGATCGTGAAAAAGAGGATGAACAGCAAAGAATAGCAGAATCCATATTTGATTCACCCACTGTGCAACATACTGAGCAACAAACGGTGCAACATACTGATCTCACAAGGGAATTAGAAGACTTGCAAACGTGAAATTCTACTTCATAAGTAATAAGTAGTAACATTTATTGCTACTTATTTGCGTGGAGACTGAAAAGTGACAACGGTGTTGACAATTTGCATTTTTGTTTCATTTAAAATGACTGACATGACCGAGTTCTTAAAATTATATGGAACGCAAACAACTACGAATTTTGATCTAAAGAAAATTGCTAATCAATTGGGAATAAAGAATTTTCACGTATTGATGAGGGACGAATTACGATTATTGAAAAATAAATCCATTGTAAATTTTGTAACAAATCTCCACACGTCAGATCAAACAGGAGTATATTGGTCAGCAGGTTTGTCTAATAAAAATGGTGACAATTACTATTTCGACTCATACGGACTTCCACCAACAAATGAAGTAAGATAAATACTTGGCAATGGAACATACAATACGTTTCAAATTCAAACACCAGGTACTACTTATTGTGGTTAACTATGTTCATATGTTTTGTATAAATTACAAAAAGGAGTACCATTTCTAGATATTATGTTAGAATTGAATAAGGGAATTGAATAAGGGAATTTAATTCTCTAAACGTTAGTTCCAATTACTGTAATTAAAGTTCAAACGAAGCTAGCTAAAGCGTCACCTAAAGGTTAAAGCTCGGTTATTTGTAATTCGTTTTCATAAAATCTGCCAGTGATTTCCTCATTATCTAAATCTCTAATTTCATAAGTAATCGGATACGTTTGATTTATTTTACAAACTTCAAATATCTCTTTAGTCCAATATTCAACAAAACCTTTTTTCAAATCTATTTTTATACTTAAATATTCGTACCCTATCTCCAATTTTAAATTTCGGCTTACGTTTCTGTAAATTCGGATTACTCTCATTCGAATATTTTTTTCGAATATTTTCTTTCGTATCAAATCAGGATCGTCAGAGGCATTCTTTGGAGTTTCTTCAATACCTGAATGAACTTTATTATTGTACTGATCTACAATTCCTGGTAATATCTTCAACCATTTCTGATTACCTTGCTCAGTAAATTTCTTGAATATTTTACTTTATAACGTTCTATTAAATCTTTCTATTACTACAGCTTTTCCAGCATTTTCTGTGGAATAAACTGTTTCAAATAGTGGCTCAACAACAGTTACAGATGTTACAGCAGCAATATCAACAGTTACAGATGTTACAGCAGCAATATCAACAACAGTTACAAATGTTAGAACAACCAGCACAAGCAAATATATTATGTTATAAAGAACATTACATATTGTGCAAAGATGTTTCTATGTTTACAAAAACTTCAGATAATGCTAATTTCCCCTGTCTTCAATGTATGATAAGTTTTAGAACTGAACAAGCATTCAATAATCACTTGGCAAATTGTCAAGAAAATGAAGCAGTCAGAAATACGTTTCCAAAAGAAGATTATTTAGAATACAATAAATGGTATTTCAAAAATAAAGTACCCTTTACAATATATTGTGATTTTGAAGCATATAATGTCAAAATTACAGAACAAAGTACTAGCAAGCATTTGTTTGAGCAAAAACCATTATGTTGGGGAATGTACATTCATTCAAATTACCCCGAATTATTTAAATCAGAATATTGTCAGTACTATGGTGAGGAGAGTGCTATAAAGTTTGTCAACACAATAGAAGAATTACAAGGACGTTTTCCACAATTGCTTAAACAAATAAACCAATGCTTCCATTAACGTCTGAACAATTAGTGCAATTTAATAATGAAAAGAATTGTTATTACTGTGGTAAAGAATTTACAACTTATAAAGTAAAGTATCATGATCATCTAAATGGATTATATAGAGGTGCAGCACATAATTCTTGTAATCTTAATGCTAATAAATTTAGATATAACTTTGTACCTTTATATTTCTACAATGGTTCTGAGTATGATTTCCATTTAATAATAAAATATTCATTCTCATCTGAAACATTACAGCAATTTAGAACAAACATACTGTGTAAAACAGAAGAAGAATATTTTTCAATGCAATTTGGTTGTATTAGAATATTAGATGCATTTAGATTTTTTACTCCTTATTCATTAGAGGTCATGGGAAAACTTTGAAACCTGAACAATGTAAAATATTAAGTAAATATAACTTGAAGCCCCTAAAAGGCATATTTCCATATGAATATTTAACCTGCGGTTCACATTCGAAGACTGATATAAATAGAATAAATGAAATAATGCAAGAACAACAGCTTCCTTCACGTGACAAATTTAAAACAACATTAAAACAATCACAACTGTCTGAAGAAGGTTATGCAGAAGCTGAAGAGAATTGGAAACAGTTAAATTGTAGAACAATGTATGATTATACAATGAAATATCTTCAGATAGATGTATTAATACTAGCTGATCTATTTGAAAACTTTCGTGATATGTGTATAGAATATTACGGAATAGATCCATGTTATTGCTATTCTACACCAGGTTTAACATGGTTATCAGGATTGAAATTTACTGATATTAAACATAAATACTTTATAGAAAGTTCTTACGATAAATTGTTATTTATTGAATGTGGAATTAGAGGTGGAGTTTCATCAGTTTTAGGTAATAGATAAGTTAAATGTTATAACAAGAAAGTACACAAGAAACCCACCACAAAATGGAATAATGAAACCTTTGTCATTAGAGGAGAAAGAAAAGATATCAGAAATTTTTCGAACGAAACGATAAGCAGTAGAACGTGAAAATGCAATTGATGAGTTAATGAGAGAAAACTATTTGTTATATTATGATTTTAATAGCTTATATTTTTCTTGCATGATACAAGAATTGCCTACAAGTGAAATGGAATAGAGTGGTAATGATAAGTACGAACGAACTATTGAAGATGGATATGGTTACGTATATGAAGTTGATTTACGATACCCTGATGAAATAAAAGATACAACAAAATATTTCCCATTCTGTCCTGAAAATAAAATACCTAATATAGACGACTTTACAGATTATCAAAAGTCTATATTACCTAAAAAATACAGACCAACAAAGAAACTCATGTTAACATAGTCCAATAAAGAAAAGTATGTTATTGAAGGAATGATGTTAGATTGGTATTTAGATCATGGAATGATTCTCACTAAAATACACCGAAAATTAGTATATCAGAAATCTAAGTGGTTAAAAAATTATATAGAATTTAATATTTAAAAACGTAAAATAGCTAAAAGAAATAAAGATGATTGCGGAAACGTATTCTTTAAATTAATGAATAACGCATTTTATGGTAAAACTTTAGAAAATGTACGTAATGGATAAAATATTGAAATAGTTTATAATAAAGATCGATTTCAAAATTTAACAAGAAAACCAACATACAAGAGAACTACTAGATTTAGTGATAATCTGTGTGCTGTACATCTAAGAAGAAGCATTGTAAAGCATGACAAGTTTAATTTTATAGGATTTACTATATTAGAATTAGCTAAGCTATTTATGTATAGATTTATATATGATCATTTAGCACCTGCTTATGGCGAAAACTATAAGTTACATTTCAGCGATGCGGATTCCGTTTTCTTAGAATTAACAGTACCGTATAATTCTTCACTTGATAAAGAAATAGATAAAATAAAAGATATTATCATTCATTCTTCTGATTTATGTAAAGTAAAAGATGAATTAGAAGGAAATGAGGAGTACATAACAGAAGCTGTATTTCTAAAAGCGAAATGTTATTGTTATAATACAAAGTCTAAAACATTAAAAGGAATTTCAAAAGCATCAATAGCTAAACAAATAACATTTCAAGATTATAAGAAGGCATTGTTTAATAATGAAATAAAATCAACATGTAATTATAGACTTTGTTCAAAGAAACATAAAATGTACTTAAAAGAGGAACATTTAGCATTAGATCCATTTGATGATAAAAGAAAGATTTTACCTGATGGAATAACTACTGTACCTTTATAATTTCTTTAACATCTAGTCAGAGAACAATTGTTCGATTCAGAGTTTCACTCTGTGAACAAATGTTCTATAACTCTATCATGTACTTTTTTATCAATATTGATTGTAATAAATCCATAATCGTTTGACCAAGCATTACTGCAAGATTGTTTAAAATCATCTTTATCTCTTATACATAAGTCTCTTAACAAATCACTTAGGTTTCTTGAATTAATTTCGAAAAGCATAAAAATATTAGCATTCTTTCTAATAACGCTGCTATCTAGTGAATACATACTTTGTGTCAAATAAAAGACACTACAGTTATTTTGTCCGCCTTTTGTAAAATAATTTCTCTGAACTGCCTGATCTTTGTTATTAACACAATTATCAAACACAACACAATGTTTTTTCTTTTTATTTAGTTTACTAGGATCTTGCATATTACCACTATCATCTATTAATTGTATCGATATGTGTTTATTTTTATTGGGTTCTACTAGTTGTTTATTTTTCGCTGCTTCTTCACACCAAGAACTTATTTCCTCTTCATACTCCGATTTTTCATATTCTTCAAACAGTGAAGCTATAGCTGATTTTGTAAGATTATTTTCAAAACCATATTTCAAGAATTGGTAAATAGGTTGGTCTGCTGTTGTTATATAAATGATAAGATTGTTATAATCCAAAAAGTTGGGTGTCGTGAGAATTTTAAATAATAGATACGTTTTTCCACAACCTGATCTTCCACAGATAACTGCTAAAACTTTATTGGATAGGCTTGGGTGATGATTGAATTTCACTTTCTTGTTTAGTGGATATTTTGCAGAGTTGTTTTTACTCATTTTTTAAGTCAATATTTTTAATTACACCTCTCGTAATAATAGATCTATCATAATCTCTTCACCTCCAAAATTTATTGCCTTTCCTTTCTCATCTGTTATTCTAATGGTAATTGAATTAATTGTTTTTCGTGTAACTGAAAAATATATTAATGATTTTGGGATTACATTTAAACTGTAACCAATCGGAACTCTAAATGCTGGATAACTGAAGATATTATTTGTTAGCTTTCCATTAACATAACCACCTTCTATAATATCACCTGAACGTTGATTGAATTTATTTCAGTTATTTAGGTATATTTTCACTGATATGAAAACCTTGTGCATAGAGTTTCTTTTTAAATCCTAATAGTTTCGACAATGATCTATATCATGATTAAAATCAACTTGATGATTTTCATCGAAAGTAAGAGAAAATTTATTTACTGCTGGTTCAACTGCGAAATGTAATTGTTTCTTGTCTTTAAATTGAATACCTAAATGTCTTTTTATTTCATTGGAAATAGATTCAACTTCATAAGATCCAGGAAGAAAAGTTAATTCTTTCTAAGTTGTACCTTTGTCATTTGAATATCTAAATCGGTCATTTACATCTTTGATAATATTTTGTATAGTGTTAAATGTTGAAAAACTAGTTAATGCTACTTCATAATGTTTGTCTTGTTCTAAGTGAATAATAGAATCTAAATTACAAGTATGCGATGAAGTAGTTGCTATAGATTTCAATGTCGTACTAAATTTTGATGAGGTTAAAATCTCGGTTAAATTTTCTAAATGTTTATTAATTTTTTCTAGTTCTGCTGAAGACATTTTTAACTAAAATAATTTAGATATTCCCATATAGAGTTATGACCTTCTTTCGCTGAGGCTAATAACATAATTAGATAAGTTTTTGTAGTTTTCTTCAGTTATAATGTTCTTTTTTACTAGTTTGTCTAAGATTGCATGTATTTCGTTAAAGCTAGAGTTATGTCCTTCTTCTGCTGCAGCTAATAAAATATTTGATCTATTTATTAATTCTTGTGGATCATCTGATAAAACTACAATTGGTGAATAATAACCAGACGGTGTTGGATAACCAGTCGCTGTTGAAACCGATGCCCTTAACAATAAGTCTTCTAATTCTCTATAACGTTTACGAATTTTTACTGCACCAACTTTATCTAACATAGTTTTATATCTCAAGAGAACATCAGCATCATAATTATTTAAATCTTCTCCTCTTAATAAGTCCACGAAATTTCTCTCTAAACTAAAGGCTGTTTTGTCTGGTGAAAAAATTAAACCTCGAGAAGGATGTGGAAATATTTCCTTTCCGCCTAAGAAAAATCTAAGAGATGACTTTCCATCTATAAAAATTGCAGAATGTTCAAATAGCAAAGATTTTGGTTATTTCTTATTTATATTTTCTTCTAACAGACCATAATCATCTAATATAGTTTTCTGCACTGGATCAATCAGATCCATTTGTTTATCATGATTTGTACGTTCTTTCTTAACAGACCTGTAAATGTGACGTACGCTTAGATATTGCTTGGCACGAAAATTTCCGGACAAAGGAATCCGAACACTGGTTTTCATTTAAACCATCATTTAGGCCTTAGTTAAGCTTATTAGTCATAGTTAATGTTTTTGCTATTATTAATTTCACATGCTTGGTTCAGTATAAGTATCCAATCATCATTGATTATTTTTACAGATACATTCGCTAAGGCCGAGGAGGGCTTATGTCGTCTTCTCAGGTCTCAGAAGGAGAAGACGGACGAAGTTGTTGCCGGTGTAAGTGCAAATATGATTTTATTTTTAATGCTCGATATTTTTCTCAACTGCCTTCAGTACGTCATACAAAGCTAGTAGAGTTAATAACTTCATTTCCAACTTTTATTTCGAAAGAAAATTAATCTTGTCGACGCATTTCGTGAAATTGTTAATTGTAATAATTGTTAACATTTTTTTTTAAATTTATGATTGAAAATATTAACTTAGATATCATCAGCACCACAGAAACTAGATCCTTCGTTTTTTCCTTTATAAAGTCAACCACGATCATCATGTCAGTGTTTCTGATCACGAAATTTTGCAAATATTGATGCAGCTAGTTTTAGAACTTTCATAAAAATCAATGTTGTTCAACTTCTCATTCAGGACGAGCTTTGCAAATTGTCGAAGGTGGAACTGGTACAACGCATTAGGAAGCTGGAGTTTCAGGTCACCAATCTGCAACGCCTGAATTCCATTCTGATTGAAGATGTCCCGATGACCATCTCACGGACTCTGCGATCAATCGTAAGTAAATATTCTCATAATGAGTATTCTTAAAAAATTATAATAAAATTAATTTATACATGTGCACTGAAATGCTAAATATTCAAATAAAAGTACTTATATTTAGGTTCACGTGCGTCAGGAGGCGAAGAGCTTCACTGATGCTCTCAGTATCGCGGCGATGGATACAGGAGAACCCGAGATGGGGATGCTGAAATTCATGGAGGACGATGCTGCCTTAGCTGCCCACAGACCTGCCACTCCAATAATGCCGGCGCATCCACAAACCTCAGCCCTTCACGATCCCGTCCAGTCTTCCGCATTTGTTCCAGCACCTGAGCATCCTTTTTCGCCTGTCCATCCATCACCACCGCCCGTCCACCTTCCTACAACGCCCGTCCACCTGCCTACAACGCCCATCCACCTTCCTACAACGCCCGTCTACTTTCCTGCAACGCCCGTTCACCTACTTCCTACACCTACAGCTTCATCTGTTCTCCGTGACGCTAAGAATGGTCGTCCACGAACGCCGAGAACCCCGCAGCCGGTTGCTGTTGGCGAAGTGCCTGTCCTAACTGATATCCAAGCACTTGGCATCAAAGCTTGTCGCCAGTGGAAGAAGCTGGTTAGTGTCATGTTAGGGACAGCATATACCAGGGAGCAGTTGGTGCGGCTGAGTGCTGTTCGATCAAGAGGTGGTGGACCAGTAGTCAGCTCTAGTGTCCGGAACTGGATCTTCAGTAAGTAGAAATATATCTGTTCACATGTATTCTTAGCAGAAGCACTCAGTTGTCAACCAAGCAAGTACAAGTTGTTGTGGTTGTTCACAGCTAATTTCATCTATGATCATAGAGATGCTTTGTATTACAATTTTAATCAAACGCCAATTGCCAACGAGTTTTGTGTTGGTGACGTGGTTATCGTTCGTGTTAGCATCAGTTGTGGTACCGTTTAGAAACTCATTAGAATCATTATTATGATGATGATTATTACAATGATTATGACTTATGAGGTGCAACTCTTATCTAATATAATGTAAAATATATTACAGTACAGAACTGAAACGTTCTGTGAAGATGGCAAAGGAAAGAGATATGAAATACAAAATAAATTTCTGGATTTCTGGATTCTGGTTAATTTTTTCTTTTATTGCTATTGGTATAATGTAGCTCAATCAATACCTGTCACATTCTTTTAAATTTCTATTCCTATTTTATTAAAAACCATAGATCGATGCAAAAAATGGAAGATGGAAGCAACATGAATCAGTTTTCAAATAAAGTGATGTAAATTTGTGCGATTTCATGTTTTCTATATATTTCTGCATATTTGAGTCCTATTCTTTTTTTGATTGAATATTTTTCTTTGCTTAGACAAGATGCACAAGCAAGCTTGTTTTATTTTCAGGTGAAGTGCATCGATTGGATCCCAGCGTCCAAGAAAAGGACATCATCTAGCGAATGTCCCAGAAGTTCCGGGACTGTAGGAAATTGGCGAAGTAATAGTTGCTCCTATTTTGAGTCTTCGTGAACCTAATTGGAGATACAATTTCTGTTCTTTTATCCTGATTTCTGATGAATTTTCAACTATGCGGATAGTAATTATATGTATATCATTCAGAGTGTGACTGAACGCCGTTCAATTGAACTAGTTCATGAACTAGTTCACGATTTTCGTGAACTTTAACTGAACGGCGTTCTTTTTTTCAAAATTGAACTTGAACTGAACGGCGTTCGCATATTTCGGAGATGAACGGCAGTTAACTGCTCCCGTTCATTTCTACCTTTGAACCTTCACACATGATTGTCCGGAATTGCTTCAAGCTAGAATGTACTCCACGGTTGCTTCTCCCATGGCTGCACCCTGTACTATTTTTGTCCATGCTGTTGGAAGCTTGACGCTCATGATGCCACGCAGGCATAATATTTATTTCTTGGAAATCTTAGATGTTGGCATTTCCGATAAAGTAAGATAGAACCGTCCTCCATTGTTGGAACCCAACCGAATGCAGCATGAAAACTGCCACGTCAGCTCTATATTTAGAAGTCCTTTGATGTTAATATTACATCGAATGATAAAAAAGCGCACGCTGTGACATGTGATATGGGGATTAGATGTCTCTGCGAATAATTCATTATGAAAATGCAGTCACAGTGTCCTTATGCCTTCTGTTAAGTGGTGAAGTTTTATCTCCAAGTGGCTCGATGGCAAAGCGGAAGAATGACAGTGGGAAGTGGGACATGTATGAACCCATTTTTACTTTCAATAAGCAGACCGATGATAAACTTTACTACAAATACAATCTTTGCCAAAGTGTGTGTTCTGCAGCTACTACTTCACGCTCGAACCTCAAGCGTCATCTCTCTAATCAACACGATTCCACTCACGTCAAGGAATTCGAAGCGATCGTCTCAGGTTGTACAGCAAAGAAAAAGAAAGGCCAAGACCAAAGCACCCTAGATGCATTCCTCGGGAAGTCAAAGCAATCTGTGCCCAGCCAGGAGAAAGTTGATCAGCTCATTGCGGAGTTCATTCCTTCTTGTGGCATGCCATTCACAATTGTCCGCAGACAGGGCTTCCGCAAGTTTGTCATGGGATTGGCGCCTGGTCGAACTGTTCTATCTTACGCCACTTTGATGTCCAAGTTAAATGCAGACTTCAACACCATGAAGACGAACATGAAGAAGGAATTCTCAAACATCTCAGTCTTCTGTCTTACTGCTGACTCCTGGACTACATTCCGCCGCGGATACTTAGGTGTGACTATTCATTGGCTCACATCAAACCTTGAGAGGAAGTCTGCTGTGTTAGCATGCAGGCGAATGTAAGGCAATCACACTTATGACCGCATTGCCGAAGAGCTCGAGGCCATAATGCGCGATTTTGGCATCCAGAATAAGATGGAGGGAGGAGTTGTGACTGACAATGAGTCGAATTTTGTGAAGAGCTTCAAACACTGGAGAAGAGGCTCATGCCGCTCTAGCTGAATTATTAAAGGAAGCATCAAACAAAGGTGAGGAAGACGATGACGCTGATGAAAATGACAATGACGAGGATGGTTTAATTTATCAAGAACTTACTGACATTCTCTCTTCGTCTGACACTCTACGCTTTTCTCTTCCTGCACATTTTCGGTGTTCTGCTCACACAATGAACTTAATCGCAACAAAGGACGTTGAAAAATACTTGACGACCGCCGAACAGTTCAAAAGAGTATCACGAAAGACAATGCTGAAACTACACGACTCGTGGAATAAACTGTCAAAGAGCATCATCATTGCTCAGAGGATTGAAGACACGTGCGGTGAGAAGCTTGTTGTGCCTATCTGTACAGCACCTTTCACGCTATGGAGCGGGTGCAGGAAATCTTGAACGAGGAAGATGATAAGATGCAGTCACTATTTGATCACTTAGGAATCGTCACCTTCAGAATGACGAGAAGATATTTATCCAGGGGTACGTAACCACAATGCAGTACTTCGCCTGTGTACTCGATATTCTTCAAGGAGACAAGCATATGTTCTTGGGTTATTTGTTGCCAACCATCCACGTACTGAAGGAAAAGCTGCTGGAAGTGAAAAATACTTTGAGTGTGCAAGCCCCTTGTGGATGGCATTGTGGCTGGACTTGACAAACGATTCGGACACCTTCTGAGTGATGAAAAATACCTCCTCGCCTCAGTGTGCCACCCCAAGTTCAAGCGCCTGGACTTCATCCATGAGGAAAATCGAAGAGCTGCGGCCTATAAGCTACTGCAAGATGCCGTAGAGAAAGAAATGCCCCTTGATGAAAAGCGAGTCGACATCGAAGAGAAATCAAAGGACAAGATTGCATCCTTTTTTCATCCAAAAAAGTGCGTTCTTCTTCGAAAGAACTAATTGAGAGGTTTCTCCACTCAGACACTGAAGAGCTGGCTTTGTTGAACGTGTTTCCAGCCATCAAAAGAGTTTTTGTGCAATCAAACACTACATTGCCATCTAGCGCCCCCGTTGAAAGGCTTTTTTCCCATGCTGGAGAACTCTTCAGCAGGAAGTGATGTCGTCTATCTGACAAAAACTTTGAACAGCAATTACTGTTGCAACTGAACAAGTGTTTCATTTAGCTATGTACATGTAGATATCATTCTCACCATTTTCCAACTAGTGTAGTGTGAAAGAATTAAGAAATCATAGAATCGATGTGATGTTTTGAAGAGCAAATTGAGCTTTTTCAATACTTAATTAAATCTTTTGTTGTTTGTCAATTTGCATTCTATGTAAGCAATTACATCTGCGGTCACATGCAACTATAAACAGGACTTGTCAGTCTATCCGGACAGTTACCGTAAACGTCGGAAGTTACGTGGCAATGATATCAGATACAGAATTTGCCAATACTGTCTACATTCGCATCAAAGCACAATGCTAGGCCTACAATAGTATCGCATCGTCACATCATCACTCCTCCATTATGAAAAACTATTTTTTAGGAAATTGCCATAGTTCATGAAAAGTTGTCTAGTGCTCATAGATGACTACATTTGTGGTGTGAGATATGGGCTTTCTCAAACAGCAAGATATATACATATGTATATATATACATATACATATACATATGCATTGATGACATGTGTGTCACCTTTTCTGTGCATGCATGTGATTTCACCTGCATAGGCCATTAATGGCTTGACCACAGCAGCGACAATTTAACCAAATTTAGTGACCAAGAATTGTAGACCCGCTCTAGTACTGATCGTTGTTTCTTCTCCATCTATTAACGATAAATTTGCACAAGCATATGCCTTCATACAATTGCCATTATGTCACAGAGGAAAAGGCTGCTAAGCCATGTAATCATATAACCCGGAAGTTCTCTAAATTGCATCTTACACTAACGCTTTTATGTGAAGGAAGCGATGACTCAATTATTTGATAGATAAGCGCATTCGAAGTAAAGGTCAAAATTTCATTTTGAAATGAACGGGAAATGAACGAAAAGGGAAATCGGTGAACGTGAAGTGAACGAGATGGACATGTTGCTGAACTTGAACTGAACGGCGTTCAATTTTTGAAACCGTGAACTTGAACTGTACGGAGTTCACAAATTTAAAAATGAACGTGAACTGAACGCCGTTCAAAATTTTCGTGAACTTGTCACTCAATGATATCATTATTTGTGCTTGATGCTTTGACTAGACGCCTTAATCATAGGATTTGATTTGACAGGAATTCCAAAATAGCATGCCTCGTCAGAACGGCTCGGAATGGTTCAATCTATCGTTTAATGTCTTTATTGGCTTCACAAATTGAATGACTATACAATGGGTTGCACTCTGCGTATATTTTTCTTGCTTTGCCGTGCGGCTGATAATCATGCAGATTGCAGAGTGCCTGTTCGCCTAGGAATAGAATAGGAAGAAACTCAAACTTGAACAAATTAAGCACAAATGTTCTTTGGCAGCCGTAGACGCTGATTTTCGCCAATACAGGGATGCGTCATTACGGCTGGGAATGACCCAAACTAGCTTAAAATATCTAGAGTGGCTAAACAAGCTGAAGAACTGCTCAGAGTGCACTGAGTCTATTTATACTGGCTATATTATTATCTGAGATATTTTATAGGTCTCCTAGATATTTCTTTTGATTTTAAAATCAATTTCAGTCAAGTTACCTGTAATTTCTAGTATTCATATATTAATTCTTGCCTACGCTGTAACTGAACTTTCCGTTTCCATGTATATTCAGTCATTGATGGTTTACATCAATTAAAAGCATTTTGGTGTTTACGAGTGGATAAGTTTCTATTATTATGGCTGATAGTCAAAGCATCGAGAATAAATACTAATATACTGACCATGTTAAGTTGTGTAGAAGTGTACTGTACATCAATCAAGTGCGATCAATTGAATATGCATTCCGTTCTCTAGTTTCGAAGTCATGGTCAAATTATCATGTTGATTTCATTTTTACATGAAGTGGGGTCTCACTATTTTCGTAATGGAAATCTCACGTAGATTCTTGCGAAATTCAAGTGTCTGCCTTAATTGGCTACTGATGTTCTTCTACAATTGAAATAGAATGAGGACAAATACCCCCTTCACTCTCCTTTCACCAAGAGTTTGTGACATTTTTTACATGTGGGCCGTTTGTAAGTAGCTTGCAGTACCCTTCTCAACAAACAAATATCTGCTATTTTTGACTGTTCAATACATAGGTACTGAGAGAGCAAGTATTCTGTTCTAGATACGCAATCATCTCAAGTGGGTTGAGCAGTGTCAGGAATCTCCAGGGTAAATCTCTGCCCCTCTTTCAATCCTGATTTTCTTAAATATTTCGATGGAAGCAGATCCGTTTCAAGTTTGTTCGTGCATGATTCTCAAGTCTTCCAAAATAACTATTACAGAAAAAATTGGTCAATTGTGGAGTCTTGCTCTTAACAAGCGGAATAATGCTCAACTAAGTTTCCGATCTCCAACCAATTTGAATGATCAATGTGCAAGTGGACAACCTTCATTGCATCATATAGTTTTCATCTTTTCTTTCAAATTATAAGTATCAGTATCATCCACTATAGAGTCAGAACATGTCTACACCACAATAGTCTCAAACCTGGGAGCAGTGATGTTAAAGCTTCATTTTTTCCTTGTTAAATCATTCATCGTTAAAGAAATTTGATTATATCTTTCTAGCAATTAACACCAACCGCTCATGCTGTTTTCTAGATAGCATAGGAAATGTGATCAACTAATTAATTATAACTATAATAGGAGAAAATATTCTATGTCCACCTTGGAGTTCCTATTTACTTCGTCAATTTACTGCTCCTGTATTCTGTTCCAACACAATATCCGTTACAATATGGACACCTTCAGCTGAATTGATTATCCTGCTTGCCTATCGTTGCCGTTATGTATGTAACATTATGATCGTGTTGAATTGAAAAGTGACAAGTTGACTATCCTTGTATTATTAGATTCATTTACGGCCTTCCGTGTGACTACGAGCCTAACTTTTCTGCATCAACTATAGTATGTGAATATTTTAGTTTGTTATTAAATTTCCGAAAATATTGTAGTAGGTTCCTACATTTTTCTCATGTGACTCATCGTATATTTTATGTTATATGGACGCCATTTGTTACTGCTGTTTAATGAAAGCATAATGTAATGGAAGCTAATGACTTCTTTGATGCAATTTTGTAAAATATGTACATGTATACTGTATTTAGAAGTTTCAAATGCTGTAATTTTGTGCTAATATAGATACAAATGAATGTGTTACTCATTTCAAAGTCCCTTTGTGTTCGACTAGCGACTGTTATTCTTGTATTTTCTTTAAAGTCGTTTTCATTTCGGTTTGTGTCGAACTTTACTGTACTACATATAAACTTGGATGGTTAGTAATATGACTTGCGCGTAAAAGAGAAAAATGTAAATATGATATTGTGACTCCTTTCATAAAATCATTGACTACTAAAATTGATGTAAAGGTGATACCTTGAATTCATACTGTTAATGGTTGCATTACTCAAGTTCTTTAAACTGACGAATTTCTAGAGTCTGTCTTTGATAAAGGTGCCCATCAAATTGTTTTTGTGCTTACACATTGGCTATGGTATAATGTGTAATAACGTGTAGAATGTATCCGGCAGGAATGTATCCAGTCATGCACCGATTTAGTCGAAAAATTAATTAGAAATTTTAGTAAGTGTGTATCTTTTAAGTAAATCAAAATAAGTTCAGTAGTAAGTAAATCCACACCACTGGATAGCGCAAGATGGCCCCCCTCCCCTCGATAAAACGACAGAGTGTCTTGGTGGACTTGGGCGACCGCCAGGTTTTGACTTGAGGCTATAGTGTGTTAGGATTTTCGTGAAATCTGATGAATTTTGGGTTGAAAATGGGATGTTTTGAGTGGAAGCATCGGATGGGAAAACGGAGGCCAGATTCGGATTCAGCGTCAAATTCTGCATCTGTATGGTGAATTTGAAAGCAATCGGAGAGAAAAAATTTTCGCTGACGTCCCCCCCCCGGCACCGATCTTCCAATTTTGGTTCTAGAGATCGTAGGAAGTCGTGCAATAGCTCGTTTGAAAGCTAAAAGTGAGACAAATTCAGTGAAAGAAACGGCTTGTTCATATCTGTCTTCGTTTAGATGTGAGACGCCATTTAAGATTTTGGGAGATTGGCGAAAAACGACAGAGTTAGAATTTTGGACGTTTTGGGCTCTAGCGTCAAAACGAAGCATCGGATGGGAAAACGGATTTCAGATTTGGAATCAGCGTCAAATTCTACATCTGTGGGGTGATTTTCAGCTCAATCGGCGAGAAAAAATTTTCATCATTTTTCCGAAAAACGACAGAGTTAGAATTTTTGCGATGGCTGTGGGCTGTAGAGCCAAAACGAAGCATCGGATGGGAAAACGGAGGCCAGATTCGGATTCAGCGTCAAATTCTACATGGAAATGGTGTGTTTCCATCTCAATCGGAGAGAAAAAATTTTCATCATTTTTCGAAAAAACGACAGAGTTAGAATTTTTGCGAAGGCTGCGGGCTGTAGAGCCAAAACGAAACGTAGCGGACTTTGGAAACACGTCTGAGAAAATCTTTGAAACAAGTCTGAGAAACAATGCCAATTTGGTGCCAAATACCCCAAAACCTATTTTACACAAAAAAAGCACGAAACAACTAAAACTAAAACAATAATTCAAAATTATTAAAATAATTTTGATAATTTGAGTTTATTTTTTTTTGTTTAAACGTATCAACTCAACACACCGCTGTGTCTAAATTGACGAAAAATGAGGTTTCCTTGCAAAAACACGTGCAAACTTCCACGTGCCATGCATGTCTTTCGATATTTCCGACATTTATTTCATGATATTGCATGTGCAAAAGGAGCGTTTCTATGCATATTTTACCAAATTAAACACTGCTACCCATCTCCACCGCTCACAAGTTCACATCGAATGGCTACAACCAGCCAAATCACATAGTCAGGAAAATGTGTCTCATCTACCACGTAAATCTCTTTCTCAAACCCAACCATCATCTATCAGATATGAAAGGGGTAGAGTAAATGACAGATCAACTATCATCCATCAGGTTTCGGTAGAAGGTCGAAACACATTTCTTTGACATTCATTTGACATTTCATTTCCATGCATAAATTAGTGTTTCTTGACCAATTGAACCGGGAAAAATTTTTTCCACCCACCTCATCCCTCCACACTAACCCTGGTCACCACCCTGGTTGCCGGTCCATGGATAATTATACATGATCCATGAAATCTGGATAATTATTATATAAAAAAATTAAGAAACTCGCAAGAAAAATAATATTCAGTGACATATATTGATAAATAATTCTTGAAACATGGTTAAAAAGTATGAATAAACTTTTTTGAATACAGTTTGTATGTTTTTATTCGAATTAATTTTTCAATCACATTTGCCATGGTTAAATCATCCATTATCAATGAGTCTTGGATAATTCCAGTGACCAAAGATAATTCCAGTGACAAAGATATTTTGAAAAAGGGCATGATTTCTCGTGAAAGTTTTATTAGGCGTAATCAAAAAGCAGTGCTGAAACACTCTTACAACTATGAGTTAGTTATTTTCAAATAGGTATCTTTAATGGTTAAAACATCAATGATCAGTGACTCATGGATAAATCACTGAAAATAGATATTATAAAAAGGCATAATCTCTCGTGAAAATTCATTAATGACTTATAGGCCCTAAGCAAATAAGAAAAAGTGCTAACACAATTTTACATCTCTATGTCAAAACTTTGTCAGCGTTTTTGAATTTATATTTGATGGACGGTAAAAAGATCGATGATCAGTGATCCGTTGTTAAAAGAATGCATATGATAGATATCCATTGTCTTTGGAGAGAATGATATAAAGATGCAATGAAAGTCATCAAAGAGAAACAGCCTATTCTCAAACGTTAAGATCGGATATTGACGAAAGGACTTTTTGTTACCACGTGTATGATTTCTTAACCGTACTGCAATCCATCCAAAAAGAAATATATATGTTTAGAGAAAAGTTTCAATTGTAATTTCACCCATTGAAATAGAAAATTTTTTATAAGCCTTTATTTGACTAAGAAGGGAAAAACAGCTGGAAAAGTTACCACAGCAGTAGAATGTATTATATGGGCGGAAAGCAAGATAAATTTGTATAACGCGAAAAGGGAAATCCGTCGTATGTTGACCATTCCATTCCAATATTTTGCGAATTACAAACACTTCTCGTCAATGTACTATTGATCTAAAATTTTCACAAGTTGGATAATTTTGACGCCGCAGATATGGTTTCAGTCACTGAGAATAATCTCTGAATTCGGGAGCGAGCATTTGAACCTCTTATTGTCATCTGCTAAGTGCGTGCGCGTTTTCAGGAATTTCTATTAAGCCTTTAACCAATTAACTTCTATATTTTTTCATTTGATTGTATGATGAACTACGCAACTACGAAATAGACAGGGACATCACTTTATCACGAACATGCGTTGATGCTGTGTGAGCATGTGAACAGCTGATTTCGGTATCCAGGAACTTGAAATATTTGTTAGAGATTGAGAACTAAAACAAAAAATAATAATCACTCATACTTCAACACCCATCAACAATGGAACAAAATATTTATTGTTAGGCCCCTTCTTCCATGGAAATAAATCATAAACTTAATACTAACTTAATATCCGCGTTTGGAATTGTATTATTTTATGATTATTTGGTTTCTCGACATGCTCTGCAGGTCACCATCAAGGCGTCAGGGCATAGTAGTGTCCACCAGTGCCCAATTCCGGGAAATTTATTATTCCGTTATCCCTGCTTGTATTTCTAACACATCTTAAAATGGACGAAAGTTGATAACAGCAATCAAACATCAAACATGACAGAGTGCATGTGCTAAAGTTTTTTACTATATGCCCACAGTGATATCATAACATCACTTTTTATTTATTTTAACACTTCGGTGCCTAATTTTATGGTAAGTCTATATAATTTCTATGAGTCTTACTCAATAAGTTAAACCATAGAGTACCTATATAAATATACTCTATGGTTTTATTCATAAACAAAAAAAACTGAAAATTAAAAATTTTTATTTGTTTTAATGAAAGATTCGCCCATTCTTGTTTGAAACTAAATCAACGGAAAGTTTCGTTGCCTTCATCATCTACGGTACAATGAAATTAAGCTGACTGTCTCTGGTGTTTATGGGAGATTTGTGAATGGTGGAATATAAAAGAATCTCTCAAACATTTTGAGGATATTGACTTCCTACGCAGCGGTGCTATTTTTTTCAACTGCAGCAATGTTCAGATCAAAAGAGGAGAAGAAAATTTATGGTGGAGAGCAACTCAACTCAACTCGTTTCCCCCATGATGCTGGCGACATCGCGACGAAAAAGAACACCTGCAGAATCTAGATGCCTCATCCCCACAGATCATTCCAATATTTATTTCAGTTTCCTTTATGGAAAATCAATTAATGACGAGAAATACTCCATCATAAATTTCAATTCAAGGTTTTTGCCGCTGTCAAAAGCAGAAAAGTTGAAGCTGAAAAAAGTAAGTAACTACGTTTGGTTTAAGAAGAACTCAATCTACAAGTTTTAGCTGAAATATCATTCAAAAAATGTTTAGAGGTTACTAGAATCTTCATTAAACGAACCATCGTGTATACAGCAATAAAACTTATAACTCGGACAAGAGTAAAATTTAGTCTAGGGCATACATAATCAAATTACCCTACCGATACGATTTTATACGTGTCGATAGACACTCCCCTGTACATTGCTTTTTTTAGTCATGAATATTAAGCACGGATTTTCAGTAAAACTGGTAGCTCCGGGAAACTCCGGTGTCACTAATATTTCGTAATACTTATATGTTTCTCCATATCTACTGAGAATTCGAAAGAACTGCAACATCTGCGAGAAACTACATTGCATGGCCAAAATTATAAAACGGTTTTTATTTCTAAATTTCATTTTTTCTTGAAGCTGTGATAAATAAAAAGTTAGAAATTGTGATTATTCTGATCGAATGATCCCGGTGTATGTCAAGTTTCCAATTAAAATCAAGATCGAGTATTTTTTGTAATGCTTCCAGGCAAATGTACATATCTTAAATATTTCAAGACATTTAAATCTAGCCGTGTGGCTAGTAAGGTGTACCAACAAGTTTTGGAATGGCCTGTTCTGATAGAAAATGTACTTGCAATGATTTTTTTCGAGTGCAAACTCCTTAAAGAAAAACAAACTTTCCGAAACAAATCGATAATACAATCTGCAATGGGGTTATTTTACTGTTTTAGGGGGAGGGGGGTTGGGTCGAATACGGCTACTTTTTTCTTATGACCTTAATAAATTTTCAAATGAATGTTGCAAATTCCTTTTACCCTCAAATGTACGTCCTGTGTATGTAGGCCTACTTAAGAAATTTATAAGTTAATATTAGAAAATTCATTTTGAGTGTTTTAAGTTTGGGCATGAAAACAGTAAAACTTGCAGAAGTGTCGAATGGGCTTGTGTAATTCGGGTCTAATTTTGTTTTTACAACATCAAGTATGCTTACAGGTAAAAATATCCGATTTTGTAACTGCATAGTTAAATTCGACATACGTGGATAGTATTACGACGTTATAGCCTAAAGGTAATCTGTCGAAAAAAAATCATGAGCGAAGTTTGTGGGAAGAAAATCACGACCTCGCCACTTAAGTATTTATCCGATTTCAATTCAACTGGTATGTATGGTAAGGCAATTTATCAGAGAATTCAATCGTGTAAAAGAATTTTGAGGTCAGTCATCTTTGTGAATAATACAAGCAAAATTTGCAAAAAATGACGAAAAAAAGTCTACACTATCATTTGCAAATTTTAGTCTCCTGAGGCCACTTCAGAGAGTTGGTCAATATATTTTACTCTGGTATTTCCAAATACGCTCTACAGGGCTTTACTTACTTTTCCGGAAAAAACGGATTTTCGGTTTTTTTCTCGTTGGCTAAATAGTAGTAACTAGACCCAATTAGTACTGGCGTAGATTTATAATGGTAAGTGAAGTGCAGCTTAGGAATGGTATACAGATCTCACGGGAGATCTTACATGCCTATCACATGACCAGTTATCCTGATCACACTCCTGCACCGAAAAAATTGTCATTTTGAATGATAGCCTCAATATTTGATATAAAATAAACATGTAATTTGATGTAGCCTGTTTAATTTTTAAAATCTTGTCACAAGTCATGTAGGCCACATGTGGGCAATTCCATGTGTTCGTACGTTTCATTTTGGAACTATTTTCATGCATATCTCCAATATAAATGGTAATCTAATATAAACGCCATCATTATAATATGGTAAATGGCTTCGATTAATATTGCGCTTATCATGGAGAAAATTTGGATCAATGCTGTTCGTACGTTTCGTTTTTTACTCATACTCAATATTATCTTTCATTTTACTTAAATTATCAAAGTTATTCTTGAAGTTTATATTTTTGAAAATCTTGATGCTGAGGATAGGCCTGTGTATGCCTACTACGAAAAACAGGGTAGGCATATTAAAAAAACCCATGGGTTTTTTGGTTATTTAAATAGCTTTTTTCTTGGTTTTTTTTAAATCAGTCGTATTTTAATGTTCTTAAGACGAACTATCGATAAGCAATATGACTGGAATTTTTGACCTGACATTCCTCAATGCCTCAGGGAAGAGAATCCTCCGGATTTGTCCGGAATTCAGGATTTTTTTGAAAATCATGTGGGTCATTTTTGAGATTCGTCAAAAAATGCAATAAAATCAAATAGGAAGGGGGTCAAGTATAAAATACATGGGCCCCTCTCAAACCATGAATTTCAACTTCATAAAGTCTAACATAGGCCCTTCTTAAACCAAGTCAACTTCATTAAGTCATACATGGATTCCCTATTGATCCATGTCGACTTCATAAAGCGAAACATGGACCCCTTCATTAAACTAAGTCTACTTCCTGAAGCCATGCATGGTCCCCCTCTTAGATAAGTCAACTTCATAGAGCCATGCATGGGACCCCTCTTAGATATGTCAACTTCCTAAAGCAAAACATGGACCCCTTCATTAAACCAAATCTACTTCCTAAAGCCATGCATGGGCCCCCTCTTAGATATGTCAACTTCATAGAGCCATGCATGGACCCCCTCTTGATCCATGTCAACTTCCTAAAGCGAAACATGGACCCCTTCATTAAACAGGGTTGGCATATTTAAAAAACCCATGTCTCTAGTCTGAACGACCCTGAGAGCTTCAAGTGAGGCTCAGGCCAAGCCTCAGATAAAGTTGGAAGTCATTCGACTCTCTGAGAGTTCCGTGATGAAACACAATAGTTGCGTTGAGACAAAAGATTCACTCCGTGATAGTTACTACTTTTTATTGAATAAAATAAAAAAAGTGACCCGACGCGTTTCGTCTCTGACGGACAGTCTGAAGGGTACACTGGTCATATCCACACATCGGATTATATATTACGGTCTGAGGCAGATATCTCCTCATATTTGCTCATGACGTCTATTCATCAAGTTGGGCATGAGGTATTCTCTGATGATGGATATACCGGTAGCTGGATTTCGAACTGTTTAATAAATGCTGTCTATTGATCTTGCTCCAATATTGAACGGAACTGAAAGTTAAGCGTAATTTTCTGTAAGATTTGATAGCGTTAAATTGTATGACGAAATATTAGATCGACTACATATTGTAAAATTGATAAAAGATAGATAAAAAGAGTATTTTCTACTAGTTTATTGACATGTTGATAAATCTGTATATCTACTGCTCCTAAGCGTTGACGTAAATGATTTCAGGATTGTAAAGCAGTTGGTGGGAGTATGTTCAAGTTGAGCTCGGTATCATCAAATTCTCCTACGAAGTTCTCCAACGAAGTTCTCCTACGAATCTCTCGTCTTAACCACACGTCGGTTCAATTTGGTTATTCAAAGTGGTACCCATTCTCTGATTCTATTCGGCTCCATATCTCGTTTTATTTCGGCTGAATTTTACCATTCGATTTCAAGTCAACATAGTCACGACGGTAGGTTATCATTATTAAAGTACATGCACTGAATCAAACATAAATGTACTGATTTCTTTCAGTTGATTGCGAGGTGGCACGGTTCTCGAAGTCTAGCTCAATCTCTCCTAATCCCCTGTTCTTTCAATTTCAATTCAACATACTCACAACGGTAAGTTATCACAGGCCTGTGATTACTCCTCAAATTCCTCAAATTTGTTTATTACTCCTCAAATCCTCAAAAATTCCTCAAATATAGTTTAACTATGAGAAATTCCTCAAATGCGACACACTACAGACTAAATGTCGGATAATGTATTGTTTTTTGGCGAATGGCGATGATATGTAAACTTCCAAACAAGAAGCTAAGATCGAATCCTGTGACATGTACCCTACATTCATTCTGTCGACTGCAGGCAGCGAGAGCGGTCGGTTTTCCCTCTCGTCCTGTTTTGGCGTTAACTCATTATGTTTCGCTTGCTTTGAGCTTACTTCGTCTATTTTTCTTTTTCTTTCTCGCGGACTTATATCTCCTGCTTTCTACATTTCATCACTGGTATCACGCAACAGTCTCCACGCGATCACTGATCTCTACGCTTTATTTGAATTGCATTATTGACATGCATGTGTATCCGAAAACAGTATGGCGCTACGTTGGCTTGACTATTTGACTTATCGCTTGGGTATTACGTCGGATCTCTTTGTCCGCCGCTTTCAATGTCATCTGCTGCCGACCGACCTACTTCTCTTCCCTGTCCGGACTCCCATTGCGACACACGCAGAAACATGTTATCTCTGGCTCAAGTTCTCCCTCCTCCAAGTAGTGAACTTTCCTTTTTCTCGCGTATGTTATGACTATGAGTGCGAATGTGCAGACTGTAATTGAGATTTGTTTGAAACGTTTCGCAGTGTCGCTTTTTTCAATGTTGCGAATCAAATGTGCTAACTGTGATTTGTGAGTGCGTCAACCGATTAACCTTGTGTTTTGTTGACCTCAAATAAAGATATTATTATTATTATTATTATTACATCCATGCTGCTAATCATGAATCACTCATGATTTACTTCTTTTTTCTTTTCTTTTTCTTCTCTCATGATTTATAACTTAATGATTTTTCTCTCACACACTTGGTAGATTTTAGATCGCGTAATCCCGCTGTGCTAGCTAGATCTGATATTTTGATTGGAAACAGACCTGTCCTTTTATCATTTGGATGGGCAGACTGTTAAATAGAATCTTTTCAATATATAAGAGATAAACATAATTTTGAAAAGAGCGACTTACTCACCAATTCATTCCACATGAGAGGAGAACCGTTGCTTGTCCTTCTAGTAAGTATTTTTAAATTTCTAGACATTTTAGGATATAATGATTTTCTTTTAGCCATGTCATATTTAGCACATCAAAAATTAACCAGTCGCTAGCTTGTTTTTTTAATTTTGTTACCTTGACGCATTTTGTTACGTTGAATATGTTGAATGTCGTTTTCATTTCTGCAAGCTACAGGGCTGCAGATGTTCCGGTTCGTCTGGACTTATTTTCCTAAGCAGAGAACTTGTCCGAAGTTATTGTCTGTCGAACTCACTCATTAAATGCTTTCACGTATCTAATGAGTGAAACACTGCGATCAACCTACAGAAATTCTATATTTGAACACTGCAATTTTTTACTTCTAACTTCATAATATTGCTTAGAATTCCAACAATAAAATGCACATTCAATTATTTTCATTAATTATCTTGACCTTTGTCACAACCTTCTCTATATGTTTCTGCGACTATATGGCTGCTAAATGCATGCCTGTACTTCTTAAAGAACTTAAGGATATCAATCTTCCATATCCATTATATGATAACATATAGGTAGCCCAGCCCACTTGAATTTCAGTGCTCTTATCATCTGAAGCTTTTGTTTCACTCACTCTCTTCCATTTTATTTCCGCTTAACATGAACACATCCGACGGGATAAAGCGGATGGCCCCTAAGTGTCTACATGCCTCCTGGTCACTAGCGTGCGGGGGTTGGAAGCGTATGAAGCTCTGCTATCTCATGAGTCTTTTTGCAGCTACATTTTCCAGGGTCTGCCGACCGACATTTATCCTGGATGAATTATTCACGTATATCGTTTTCATAATTTGCTGAACACAGGTTGGTGTGAAATTGGTGCACACATTGCTTATCGTTGTATGTGAACTTAGATTAATTAAGACATAGAACTACATAGTACTGGGTTGGTAGATTTTCAACCTGGGTCTACTGCAAGATGTGGACGTCAATATCTCGGCGCAACTTCATGCGAATAGAGGTGATAATCTTTCACTCTTTGCCTGTATGAGACCAACAACTCAACCGGCAAGCCTGTTCCCGACACTTGTTTTGTGTTGTATGAGAGAATTCATGTTCATTTGAATGTAGATCAGAGCGATGTGATCAAACGCTAACAAGTAAACAAAACCCACCAAAACTTATGTAGCATAAAGCAAAATTAATAAATTAGTGTGTAATGTTGCGTATCCTTCATGATAAATTACTGATTTTTTTAAGTCACAAGCATTCCGTCAACAATTTTAAGCTTTCTATACTTATGGGTTACTCTCCTCCCAAATTTGTCTTAAGTCCGTAAAAATTAATCGTTGCAAAGCCCCAGATGCATGTGGTTGAGGATATATCCTACATTAAAAAAATTACAGTATACAAATCTGACAAGCATCATTGAATTGGAGACGATAGCGTGAAGCAGAGCGATATCAGCAGCTTGATCTGACATCCTCTGTTCGACACATTCTAAGCAGATAATACTTGAGGCAGCAAATTAATTTCGTAACAACGCGGGCAGTGATTATGACCAAGTCAGTATTCCTTTGCAATATACACAACTTCAAAAAGTGGGGTGTGGTCAACCCTTGGGTTACCTTCTTCGTTGTGACTTTCATGATTTGAAGTTTGGCTCAAAATCCGTGATAAAAATGTGTAGTTTTTCTTGCAATTATCACATTAGGCTCCGTTACCATTCCTCAAATTTTTCACAAAAAATCCTCAATTTTTTTCATAGGCTAATCACAGGCCTGTTATCATTATTCAAGTAAACCCCTAAAAAAGTGCTGTTACGCTTAATAGACGCTCGGTTTTTACATGTTACTTCACCGATCTGTAGTTATGAAATATGTCATAAAATAGAGTGTACACTACTTCATATGCAGTGCATCTTCGATTATCCGGGCGACCCAAACCAAATAGGTCAAAGAGCGATCCGGATAATTGAATTTTGAACTTAAAAGTTATAAACATAGCTAGTGAAGTCCATGTACTATTCCCAAGATTTCCATACTACAGGGTGGTCGCTAGAAAAGCGGGAAATTTGAAGGTCGCTAGAAAAGCGAAAATTTTGAAGGTCAGATTAGATCATGAATAAAATGCGTGATTGATGTTTTTTGATTGGTTCTTTTGTTGTCGAATGGGTGTGCAATCACAAAAAGCATATTCATTTCATTACGCCTTGCTTATTCGATTTCGATTTTGATACCCATATCATGGACGAGAGCAGCAAGAAACAGTTTTCAGACTTTCAAAGACAGGTGATTATTCTTTTCAAAACTGAAAATCCGACTTGGGGACTGACAAAATGTCTAGCGGTGTTACCGGATTTTTTTTCAACAATCACAAAGCATCAGTTTGATAATGTTGTTGCAACTTTGAAACGAGAAGGTCCTGATGCAGCTGGTACTCGCCAAAAAGGAACGGGTCGACAGAAACGAATTTCGGACGAAACACGTGCGACGGTGAAAGATTTAGCTGTTTCACCTGTGCGACGCGGTGCAATGGAGAGACGTCATTTCAGTCAACAAGAAATCGCTCGACATCTCAATATATCGAAAACATCAGTGTTTGAAATTCTCAAAGAAAGTGAACTGAAATGCTATCGTCGAATAAAATGTAACCTCACTGAGCGACATCAGGAAATGCGCGAAAACAAGTCGCTTGCTCTGATTGCTCGCTTTGAACCAGAGCATGGTTGGAAAAGAGTATGGTTTTCTGATGAAGCAAGATTTTCATTGCGTCCGCCTTTGAATAGACAAAATGATCGCATTTACCGAGAAGTCCATGTAAAAACTGACATACCTGATGAAGATCTGCTTGTGGAATATGACAATTTGCAGCCATCTGTTCTTTATGCTGCTGTTTCATGGCATGGCAAAACGGAGCTTCGATTTCTTGAAGGATATTATCAGAGTCCTGAAGGCAGGAAGAAAAAAACAGTAAACCAACAAGTTTATTGTGAGGAGATGTGTCTACGCATGTTCAGCGATATACGAAATGTAATGTATGACCAAACATGGACATGGCAGCAGGATGGTGCCAAGGCTCACACAGGAAAGGCTTCAATTCAGTTTCTTCGGCAATCTACTCCTGATTTCATTGCACCAGAAGATTGGCCCTCAAAAAGTCCAGACTTAAATGTCATGAATTACTGTGTTTGGAGCTTGTTATTAGCAGAAACTCAGAACTGTCGACGTGACATAGACTCTATTAATGATTTGAAAACGTGCTTCGCAAGAGCTTGGAATGATATCCCACAAGTTACCCTTCAAAACGCCACACGAGCTTGGATTTCAAGGTTAAGACGCTGCTATGAAGTACACGGACGACATTTTGAGTATCTATGAGTGTTATATAACATTTGTCTTTGAAAAACTTTGTAAAAATAAATCTCTGTTTGACAAATTTCCCGCTTTTCTAGCGACCACCCTGTATTACTGTGTTGATGAAAAACTTCTTTATTTAATGAAATGGTACATAAATTGCAATATTTTGCAATGCAAATCTGCATAAAAATTAATGCTTAAAAGTTACTTCAAAATAACAACCAAAATTTGATCGTTGTCAAACAATATTAAACTACTAACTCGTGAAATACAATGTACAAAAGCGTCATCTTTATCTAAAAATGATTGCTCGGCCGCCATGTTGCGCCATTCCAAACATGTCGCTGTATTGACGAGATCAGCCAAGCCCTCACTCCGCAAATAACTCAGGAATCGGTCAATATGATGCTAGGCTTCCGCGTGGGTCACAGGGTGTTTCTTTCTACTATAACATCGTCCTCATCTTCACTTTCACTCTGTGTGCACGTGCTGAGCAATCCCTTCGTCATCCTAGTGTTCATAACCCAAACCGTCACTAAACCATTCCTTCAAATCGTCAGTCGAATACTCGCCAGCAACTTGGTCAATCCAGTCAGGAAAGCTTCGTCTATAACCGAAACGACCGAGTTTCGTCTATGACCGTGATGACGGCAGTGACGACACCGGATGCTGAGTGTTTTATCTCTTAAAAGAAATTTTATACATCATCTGAATGATCAACCAATTTATTCATCTTTTATGTACGGTATGTTTTGTATCAAAGACAGAACAAATGGTATCTTCTTACCGATCTATGATAAAATGCTATTTTTTTGAACATATGAATTAGCCTGTGTTATATTCATACGACCTCAATTGATTATTATTCTGATAAATGATTACACTACACATCTTTAGGCAACGTATAAATGTCCCTGATGTGTAAAAATCCTTCTAGATGAAAGTCAATCAAAAAAACGTTTTACTTTATGAAAGTGTAACAACTTTTTTCGAGCAGTGTATATGTACTGAATCAAATAAATGTTCTGATTCCTTTCAGTTGGTAGCAATAGCAAGGTGGCATTCGTTCTCCAATTCTTCCCATTAAGCTCAATCACTCATCTTACCTCAGGTCGGTTCAATTCGGCTATTCAAAGTGGTACCCGTTCTCTGATTCCATTCAGCTCAATATGTCGTATTCTCCTGTTCTTTCCAATTTTACTACAGTATTCGATTTCAAGTCAACACAGTCACAACAGTAAGTTTTCTAGTATATTTACTCATATGTACTGAATCAATCATAAAACTGCTGATTTCTTTCAGTTGATTGCGAGGTGGAACGATTCCCGAAATTTTACTGGTTACTCGAACTTCATATTTGCTGGTGATTTTAAACTCATAGTCGTTGGTGTCAGGCGCTTCTACATGAATAAATGAATTTAGTGTAGTAGTGAACTAGGTTTCATTCTCTGTTATGCCTCAGTGATTTTTGCTATTTTGTATTTCGCATCTGAACTTCTGAAATGGTGAACTATTGCTTTGTTAAATTACTTCATGTAATAAATAGAAAACTGCTGTGTTAATTGTAGTGTCGTATATTTTCTTTCTAAACCATTTTTGTGCAACATCGAATGTAATGCATATTCTTGTATATAAATTTACATTTTCAATAATATGAATTCATCTTTTAAGTTTCTACGTCAAAAACCTTCGCACTTACTGCAGATCGATGTGAAAAATCGTTGAAAAATGTGATACATTATTGTTATGAAATTTCCACTCCCATGGAAGGGTAATCATAGTTGATGTGTAGGCAGCAAATCTTCTGACTCCTGTGTAAACAAACAAGTTAACAGGAGGGCAATAAGAAAAGTAGAACTGTTGCTGCTATGTGTGTATATAACTTTGTGCCCTGTTAACTGGTTTGCTTACACAGGAATCAGTGCATTTGCTGCCTACACATTAACCATGATTAACCTTCCATGAGAGTGAAAATTCCATTAGGCAACGGATATATCATGGATGATATTTCGTTATTCATCGATATTCCCTGGATAATCATCCAATATTCATGCATGATCATCCATAAGACATTAATGTTTCATCTATAAATCATGCATGATCATCCATAAGACATTAATGTTTCATCTGTAAATCATGCATGTCGATCATCCATAAATATCCATGGACCGGCAACTAGGGCTCCACACTAACCCTGGTCACCATCATCTATCAGTTGGAGCTGGGTGGAGGGTCGGAAACACTTCTCTTAGACACCATATTTACCAAAATAAGCGACAAAGTTGCTAATTGCCCATATCATTTAGATTTCATTAACAATAAAACGTTGTGTATAGTAGATTAATGTGTGACACACACAGCACTTTTCGCGGTTAACTATATGTTTTCACTTCGACGTCGCAACAACCGTCAAAAGGCGTACTTCTGGAATTCACGAGAACTTAAATCAAGAAATGATGTAGGCGTATCACTGGTGATATTACCACGTAATTACGGACTGCCCTAAACATCCGTGGTTAAGGGCAGTCAACGCGCTGCACTAAGAGTCAGCAATCACGTGATCTGATGCTGTCGAAACATGGGGAATATTTATGAATACGCGCGGGCGAGTTTAGGCGTTGTCGCTTGATAGCCACGGATGAACCGCTTCTATCTATGCATGTTATGCAGGGGGCACATGCATTGACCACCCATGATGGGGCTCTTCACTGGTTCATTACAACTTCAGTGCCCACCTCGATATTTGAATCTTCTTTTGAGTGAACAAAATGATTTATCAGTTTTTATATGTGATTTATGATATTAGCTGATCGGGCGCTTACAAATTGACTTTTCAGAAATATTTCAGCAGTTAATAAGGCAGTAGCTTTTTCTGCGCAGTAACTGTTTTAGAGAAACAAAACTACGTGGTGTTTGCCTGCAGTGCAGGTAGGGCTAAGCATAGCGCATAATAAATTGATAATGATATTGGAGTAAATTATTTAAATGATATAACTATGTGATCTTAATCAAAATAATGTGTCTTTGAATGCACTGCAGCCTTCCTTTCTGGTCAAACAAATTGACTTTGTTATGCTTCTAGTTTTGTGTAACCTGGGATCCATTTTATGACAACATTTGTCAAAAATGCGCCGTCTATGTACATAATTCCTTCTGAACCGATTTTCATATTTTTTTCTTCTTTAATTCATCCTTAGGATAGCATCTTTTTGGTCATATTCAAATCAATCCAAACAGGTTACTTTATGAAAAATTACCTGAAGGCAGAAAAAGTCCCCATCCCTATTTTATATTGGGAAGAAATTTCGCTGTGATATGAAATGATCTAATGGAAGCGCATGAACTATACCTTTAAACAGACTAATTCAAGATTGCATTTACTCATGCGAAATATTTTTTGAAAAGATAATATTTTTCAAAATCCCGAATAAACGACCAAAATGTCCATCTAACCGATACCACAAAATTATCGGTCAGAAGACACATATGGCAACCTAAGTGCAAATACAAAGCTGGTATGAATACTCGAGTTGTGGTGGCCACAGTGACGCACGCGTAATTACGGACCACCCCAAACATCCGTGGTTAAGGCAGTTAATTTATGCTTTAACGCGCGTACGTGCGCGCTGCACTGAGTCAGCAATCACGTCATCTAATGCTGTCAAAACATGGGGAATGTTTATGAATGCGCGGGCGAGCGTTTATAGTTTGCACATCGTCCACGGCTGTCCGCGTTGCCGCTTGAACCACGGATGAGCCGCTTAGCATATTCTGTCTTCCCCGAGTATGAAATTGAGGTCCCATCACATTGTTTAGCCTCGACTGATGCATACAAACACATGAGACGGAGTGTATATAACAACTGCTTACATATGTTGCAGCCACAGAATTAAATATTTTGTTTATCTGCTTCGGTTTGCTAGAAGTGTGATTAATACGAAATGGACGGCACATTGTGGAACCTATTAGGTGGGCAAGAAGGAATTCCTAATACCTTACAGAGATAGGAAAAAAAGTCGTGCGTCGCTTGCGGATTAATGTGAGTTCCAGCAAAGTGCTTCGATTGCCAAAATTCCTTCAGATTCGAAGAATTCAGATCATTGCCCACAAGTTTTCTCCATAATGTTGACCCTTCCGATCATTATTAAAGAAAGTAGCAGGAGTACGAAAATTAGTTCACTTGATGATTTCACATCCTCTCCTCGGCATTGCTCACTGTATAGTGCATACTACATTGAATCGAAGCCACACATCGATGTGTGTTTTGGTGTGCGCGAAGTGATAGCACAGCACGCACGCATCTCTCACTGGCTCTGGTGTCCTTTGCTGACAGCTTCTTGTTTGCCATTTCCAATAGCAAGCGATACACGAATTATCCATTCGAGAAGGAGCAAGTTGTGTGATGTGATGTGCCATTTCAATATTAAGGTTACATACAATTCTTCCTTTCTAGGAAACCGAAGCGCGCGAGTAGTTTATAGTGTGACATCCGGCGCGACGCTTCGCTTCGCTTTGCTTCGCTTCGCTTGCGCCGGATGTCACACTTTTGCGGGGTTTTTCAAAAAATCAAAATTTCAAAAATTTAGGTAGACTTCAAATTTCACGTGGCCGAAGGGCGAAAATTTAAGCGTTTTTAAAAATACCCAATTTTCAAATTTTTCAAAATCTCAAATTTGAGAATTACAATCGGGCGAAGCCCTAGAACCTTCGGTTCGATTTTCAGCCCAAAATCATGACCGTTCAAGGACACCGAAAATCATAAAAGTTGAGAATTTCAAATTCATGAATTTTATCCATTTTCAGGTTTTTAAAATATATCATGTGACTTGCGGGACATCGGAGATGTCTTCCAGGGCTTCGCCCGTTAAAAATATTTATTCAAAATATTTCTTTAAAAATGGAAGAAACAAAAATGGAAGGAACCTCAAGAATATATCCTTCGTTATCATATGAACGTAGTTCTACTTTAATGGACATTGAAAAGATTAACATTGAAAAAATGAATAAAGAAAAACACAAAGATAGAGTTAGGTATATGAAAGATAAGGAATCTCAATTATTATTAAGATTAGAGCATTATAAAAAGTTAAGAAAGAGATGGTCTAATGCTTTAACAATTGTCATTTCATCTGGCGTTCTTACAATTCCAGTAGTTGCTACTGCTTTAACTCGATACAAAATGAAAACACATTTCCATCTTTGAAATATTTTATTCACATCACAGACAAGTACTATGTACAAGTAGCATGGTTTACAACGAATAAAATATGTTGACTAGAAAATGTATTATGCCATGATACAATTGTTTCTGTATGAGTAAAATAAGGTAAGGCTCATAGAACTATAAAACCAATGAGGACAAGTAGCATAGTTTACAACGAATAAAATATGTTGACTAGAAAATGTATTATGCCATGATACAATTGTTTCTGTATGAGTAAAATAAGGTAAGGCTCATAGAACTATAAAACCAATGAGGACAAGTAGCATCGTTTACAACGAATAAAATATGTTGACTAGAAAATGTGTTATGACATGATACAATTGTTTCTGTATGAGTAAAATAAAGTAAGGCTCATAGAACTATAAAACCAATGAGGACAAGTAGCATCGTTTACAACGAATAAAATATGTTGACTAGAAAATGTGTTATGACATGATACAATTGTTTCTGTATGAGTAAAATAAAGTAAGGCTCATAGAACTATAAAACCAATGAGGACAAGTAGCATGGTTTACAACGAATAAAAATATGTTGACTAGAAAATGTGTTATGACATGATACAATTGTTTCTGTATGAGTAAAATAAAGTAAGGCTCATAGAACTATAAAACCAATGAGGACAAGTAGCATCGTTTACAACGAATAAAATATGTTGACTAGAAAATGTGTTATGACATGATACAATTGTTTCTGTATGAGTAAAATAAAGTAAGGCTCATAGAACTATAAAACCAATGAGGACAAGTAGCATGGTTTACAACGAATAAAATATGTTGACTAGAAAATGTGTTATGACATGATACAATTGTTTCTCGTAAATTGAAATAAGGGAAGGGTCATAGTACTATTATCTATTGGGAGTAGCTTACCGTTTCAATTGATTGAGTTTAAAATTTGATCAAGGGTTGGGCGGTGTCTCCCATGGCGAAGATACGAGTCAATAATAGCGAAGTTCCTTTTGAAAAATGATATAGATTCCGTCGATTTCTTAATAAACGGAAATCGTAAATATAGTTTATAAAATTTTCTTAAAAAGATGCTATAGCCTCTCGAATAACCTAATTGTTTACAAACATGGCCACTTCCCCGGATTGCAGTCAAAGCTCTTCCTTTTAACAACGATAACTTCACAGTATTGTTCACCGAAATGTCTTCTTCTCTTCTTAAATGTGCTAAATAATTAGTTAGCTCTGATGGTAAGATGTCTCTTTGAATTTCTTCTTCAAAATTATAGTTTGAACTGATATTGATGGCGTTATCTTGCAATGTGTCTTCAAATCGATTTATCACTAAAAATTCTCTGAATGTTTTTGATGCGTGGATGTCTTCTTCCTCCCTTGGTTTAAGATATTTCTCCTGAAATTCTGTTAGCATCTCAATACACTTCTTCCGTTGATCTTCGTTCACAATAGTGTCTGAAATTTTTCTTTTCAAATCGGCAAAGGCGATGCTTGAACGTGCCATTTTCGTTAAAACGTAGTGAATTAATTATGATAAAAAATAAAATTGTTGAAAGTCGCTGATGAAATTGACCAAAATAGATAAAGGTCACAGATGATTCGTAAGCAGTCACAGTCTCGTAGAACGCTCGCAGAATGAATGCACGCAGTAATACGTGGAATAATGGCAGCAGCTGTTCAAGTGAAAAGTTGAGTTATGCGGGTCACAAAGAATTCTCTCATACTGAATAGCTTAAACTGCTAGCAGCTGTTCATGTTGAGAAATTTGGTAACAGATGTTGCTAATGTCTTAATACAGATAAAACAATCAATATTCTCTTAACAAGAGTTCATAAGAATAAAATGGAACAATGTAACGTTTTAATTTAGATTAAATTAAATCATTTCAAAATCGAATAAGTAGTAAAGAAAGACATCATTAGAGAACAGTTTTAAAATCAATACCCCCTCCCTTCTGACTAAGTAGCAAGGAAAGTCATCATTGTGGAACAGTTTTAAATCAATACCCCCTCCCTTCTGACTAAGTAGTAAAGAAAGACATCATTAGAGACCAGTTTTAAATCAATACCCCCCCCCAGTAGTAAGGAAAGTCATCATTATAAAAATGTTTTAAATCAATACCCCCTTCTGACTAAGTAGTAAGGAAAGACATCATTAGAGAACAGTTTTAAATCAATACCCCCCCCCTCCTTCTGACTTCTAGGGGTCCCTTAAGAAATTTTTTTATTATAAAATGAGCAACATAAATGAGTTTTTGAAATTATATGGAACACAGACAACAACGAATTTCGACCTAAAGAAAATCGCAAATGAATTAGGAATAAAGAATTTTCACATATTGATGAGGGATGAATTACAATTCCTAAAAAATAGGCCAACAGGAACCTTCAGTTCCCGGAACAAAGTTCCATCAATAACTGTAAATTTCATAACGAATCTTCACACTTCAGACCAAAACGGCGTACATTGGTCAGCAGGTATCTTTAGTAAAAACGGAGATAATTATTATTTTGACTCATACGGGCTTCCACCTACAAATGAAGTAAAAGAATTACTTGGAACGGGAACATACAATACGTTTCAAATTCAAACACCAGGCACTACTTATTGTGGACAATTATGTTTATACGTTTTGTACAAATTACAAAAAGGAGTACCATTTCTCGATATTATGTTAGAGTTAAACAATCTATAACTCAAGCGAAGCTAGCTAAAGCGCCACCTAAAGGTTAAAGCTCATGTTTTCTGTAATTCATTTTGATAAAAACGACCTCTGATATCCTCATTATCTAAATCTTTAATTTCATAAGTAATCGGATAAGTTTTATTTATTTTGCAAACTTCAAATATTTCTTTAGTCCAATAACCAACAAAGCCTTTTTCAAATTTATTCTTATATTTAAATATTCTAACTCTATCTCCAATTTTAAATTTCGGCTTAAGTTTCTGCAAATTCGGATTACTCTCATTCGAATTATTATTCTCGAATATTTTCTTTCGTATCAAATCAGGGTCGTCAGAAGCATTCTTTGGAGTTTCTTCAATACCAGAATGAACTTTATTATTGTACTCTTCTACAATTCCTGGTAATATCTTCAACCATTTCTGATTTCTTTGCTCAGTAAATTTCTTGAATAATTTATTTTTTAACGTCCGATTGAATCTTTCTATCACTACGGCCTTCCCAGCGTTTTCAGTTGAATAAACAATTTCAAATAGTGGCTGAACGTTTCTGTTATAAAATTCCGACCCTTTATCAACAAACAATTTTTTTGGCTTTCTATTACTTTCTTTAAAGATTTCTTCAAACGCA
>CAJQUW010011248.1:0-42444 GCA_907163375.1 Prostheceraeus crozeri | reverse complement strand
GTTCAAGATGAGTGAAAAATGGAAGAAGTGATAGATTGGTAAACTCTCAGTGAAGTAGAGAGAAACATCAAAGAGATGATAGTGGAGGAAAGGAAAAGAAAGTGGAGAAATCTACTTGAGAAGGGAGCTTCGTTCGGTGAAATGTGGGCTGTAGTGAGTAGCATGGAAGAGGAAATGAGTTCCGGGCCGTAAGGGAGAACTGTTAGAAGAAAATGGGAATGTGATGGTCACTAGGAGGGAAAAGACAAATGGGTTTGTTAAATTGTGTGAGAAGATCAGCAGGGTGAAGGTGCAAAGAGGGAGGAGTATGAAGGAGAGAGTTAACAGCAAGATGAGAGTCGTAGCAGGGAGATTCCTGTGACATCAGGTTGAAGGAGCTGAAGTAAGCGCTGGGAGAAATGGATGGCGGTAAAGCAGCTGGACCGGACATAATTTGAACCATAATTTGTAGAGCAGTTGGTACTGGGAAGAGAGAGTCGGTGCTGTGGGTCGAGGTGTTGGATTTAAAAGGGGTGGCGTAGAACTGCGCGAACATTTGCGCTCCACCTGAAAGGGTGGTTGTGGAGTGCGGGGAGTTGTTGTTGCTGTTGCCTGGTAGCAGAGAAGGCTGCTGGGTGGTGGGAGGGGACTTCAACGCGCACCATGAGGAGTGGGATGAGCGTGCGAGAGGGGGGAGTGGGTGATGGAATGGGCGGAAGGGCATGGCTTTCGAGTCATGAATGACGGGTCGGGTACGAGGATGGCGAGAGGAACAGGAATGATATCGTCCCCGGATGTATCGCTTTGTCCTACGGACTTGGCGGAAGGCGCCGCGTGGAAAGTTAAGAGGGAGTTGGGATCGGATCACTTTCCCATCCTTATGACTTTCGGTTGTACGCAGGGGGAAGGGGTGGCCGATGGAAGGGTGTGGTACTGGGAGAGATTCCGGGATGAAGTGCTGGAGGGAGTGGTGAGGGTGAGAAGGAATGGGAGGGTGAAAGTCAAGCTCCTCGAGGGATGGTTGCGTGCCATCATCTTGAGGCCGGCGCACAAATGGGTGAGGATTAGGCCCCGAGGTGCGTGGAGGCGTCCTCTGAGTGAGGAAGCGAAGGATATGGTCAGGGAGAGGGACGACCTGAAGGATGAGGAGGTGGTAAATGTTGCGTTGCTGGCGGAGGCCAAAGAGAGGGCCAAGTCTGTCATTCGCGACAGCCGGTAGCGGGAGTGGAGGGATATGCAGGACAGGGACGCGTCGGTTGCGGAGATGTGAAGGGTGGTGGAAAGTATCGGGGGAGGGAAGGGAGGAAGAAGTGGGGAAATCATGGAGGATGGGAGAGGGTTCTGCGGACAGAGAGCGAATGCGTTTGGTAAGGTGTATGAGAGGGTCAGCCGGGTGAGTATCCCAAGGGGGCGTGGGATGAAGAAAAAGGTGAATAAAGTCTTGAGGGGTGCCGGTGTGGACCTGCAGGACAGTGCTCCCATCACTGTGGAGGAAGAAGAGTAAGTTCTACAGGACGTGAATGGCAGCAAAGCGGCTTGACCGGACGGGATCCACCCGAGGCTCCTCTAGATGCTGCCTAGGGAGGGGATCGAGCTCGCTACGGAACTGTTCAACCGCAGTATTGTGGAAGGGGTAGTACCGCAAGTGTGGCGTGAGGGTGAGATTATGCAGTTGTTGAAGACCGGGAATGACCCTTCCAAGATTGCGTCTTACCGGCCGTTGTGCTTGACAGCGTGTTTAGACAAGTAGATGGAGCGTGTGCTCGGGAGGCGGATGAGGTGGGCCCTGGAGAAGAGCGAGTTGGGTTTAGGGACAGCGGGGTTTAAGGAGGAGAAGGGGGTTGGGTATCAAGTGATGAGGTTGTCCCAATCGGTGTGGGATGCGTACCAACAGAAGTTGAAGACGGGCATAGTCCTCTACGACTTTGAAAGGGCGTGGCGGGATGGGCTTCTGTGGAAGCTGGCGGGTGCGAGGGTTAGCGTACGGATGGTTCGGTGGGTGCAGGAGTGGTTGAAGAATGGCCTTGCGTGGGTCAGAGTGAATGGGGTCATAGGGAAAGCCAGACTGTTCCGCCAAGGGCTGCCTCAAGGTTCCGTGTTGGCGCCTCTCCTCTTTCTGGTTTATATCAACGACTTGGTGGAAAGGCTTGGTGAAAGGGTAGAGGTTACCGCCTTCGCGGTCGGTGAAGTCGGTGGGGGAAGAGAAGACGAAGCTGCAGTGGGCTGCGAGGGTGGTGGAGGAATGGGCAGAGGAGTGGGTCATGAGGGTGTCCGTGGAAACGTGATCGGCAACACTTTTCTCCATGGACAGGAAGGATGATGGAATGGAGGGGTTGGCCGCTATGTACGGTGGGAGGGAACTGAGGAGGGATAAGTCGCCCTGTTTCCTGGGGGTCACCTACGACGTGGGGTTCACCTTCAGGGAACAGGTCGACAAGGTGGTGAGGAGGGCGAGGTCGGTCACTTTGGTGTGCTGGGGTGATCTCTGATAGCCAATCAGTGCCTATGGCTCTCCATGGAGCTGGGAGTGTTTGGCTGGACGAAAGACTCGCTGGAGCCAGCGAGCTGGGAAATGAGTTGGGATGGGGTGGGAAACGCCTATGGTTTGTGTGGGTCACGGGGCACTGCGGGCTGGTTGCGAACGAGCGGGCGAACGAAGCGTCTAAGGAGACTGTGAGTTTGTACCTAGGGGAAGCGCCTTGCTCGGTGGCGACGGTCAAGCGGTGTTGGAAGCGGAGTGAGCGGATCAGAGAATGGGAGCACGAGCGATATCGGTCCGTCTATGACAGCGGTATCAATCGTGCTGTGGAGGGTCAATGGTCCAGGGAGGACATGGTGAGCATGGCCCAGTTTAGGACAAGATGCTCTTTGGAGCTGAGAAGCTATCGGAAGAGGATAGGGTTAGATGGGTCGGGGATGTGTGGGAAGTGCGGGAAAGTAGAAGAGGAAGCGGAAGACATCATGGAATGTGTGGCGGGGGAGGGGATAAGGGTCAGTTTGGGGCTGGTTTGGGGTGTGCATGTTGGTAATAATGTTTCGTTGTTCCAGACATCGGGAAGCGTTGGTGTAACGCCCATTAACGCCCGGATTTGTTTTAGCAATCAAAATTTAAAAAAACCAGTAAAATTTTCCACAAATATCTATTTTCATTACAAATTCATCGTTTCCGAGAAATTTCGTTCCGCCATCTTTTTTCTACAGAGGTGGCATATATGTATGCCATTGTCGGTAGAGTTGTCACTGTTACAGTAAGTGGTTTTTTTTGAAACACCAAGTGTGAATCCCAACGTTGCACTTTTCGCAGATGAGCTTTGATCTGACATTAGAACACCCCTGACATCTTCTCTGTGTCTCGATCGTCACCGGCCAATGATCTTTGCCATCATACCTATATTGACTTTGCAAGATTGGTGATCTCCAAATTGTCGACTTCCGTTCGCGACTACGGAATGACTGCTTGAGATAATGCAAAGCAAGCGAGCGACGAAACTGAAGCAGACTTGTGGGAGATCGTTTGGATTTGAACCACACCCATGCATTGTTCACCGCACAATCAAAAAGGTATTGAACAATGCACCAGTACCATTTGCGCTGGCGCACTTTGGTTCGGTATTTTGAAATACTGTGATCCATGAGGTCGACTTCTCCCATGTATCTGTTGTAGGATTTGATAACTTTCGGTTGTGGGATAGTGACTTTTTTCTTTTCGGAGCTGTCCCATCGAGAACAGGTTGATGTCGAAACCTCTTCGAAATTGGTCAGGAGTACGACATTGGCATTGTCTTTCCACACTGTAACACATTTCCCGTCTTGGACAAACGTGAGCGCAGATCCCCTTGAGGAATTGCGAATGTGGTCGTTGTGCTTCAGATCCAAGCCTTTCAACCGATTCGTTCGCGACTGTTCCGGTCATGCCAACTGACTGGGATTTCAAATCATCGGCGAGCTTTGGGGAAGTGAAACAATTGTCAATGTACAGCTTGTGCCCTTTCGCAACAGGATCTTTAGCCATATATAGCAGCTCTTTCACAACTGCTCCTCCAAGACCTAACTGCTTTTGCTCGTCTGAGACAGAGTCATCCTTTCCTGTGTAGATATCGAATGTATACAGAAATCCCACTTCGTCACAAAGGCACCATACCTTGAATCCGAATCTTATTGGCTTGCCGCGGATAAATTGTTTGAAATGATGATTACCAAAATACGGAATCATGGATTCATCGATACAGATATTTTCCGGCAAGCATCTCGCTTCGGCGAACTTTCGCTGTAGCAAGGAATACAATGGCCTGATTTTTCCGAGCTTATGCGTTGACGACGACTCTCCTAAATGAAAACAGTGAAGAATGTCTTCAAACCTTTGTCTGGTAAAGAAGTTTGAAATCAAAATCGGTGCATCATTTTCTGATGACCATTTTACATCCTTTTATCAGGAAGTTTACTATACCCTGTCATCATCAGACCTCCAATGAAGGCTTGCATTTCTCCAACCTCAACATTCAAATTTTTGTTGTGCTTCTCAAGTGCATACTTGTTAGTTTGTTTCACTATGTAGGTCAAAATAATCAACAGGATTTTCAAAATCAATGTCAACTTCGTCATTTTTATCGTGATATGATTGAAAATTACAGACAAACTGAGGCACGAAAACCGATGATTCCTTCCAATTTTCAATTTAAGGACGTTTAGCTGCAGATTCATCTACTTCATCATCACTATCCTCATCTTCAATAATTTCAATTGCAGCCGGAGCAGGACAGCAAACCCGATCCCAGGTTATTCAAACTTATTTCATCGGACTCGTCTTCTGGAGCACTATCTTCATCTGAATCATAATTGAGATTAGGCGGCGTTGCATAAATCGCGCGAATTCGGGAGCTCCGTCTTATCCCACTTTCAGCGGTGTCTAACGCCTCTGCCAAGGTAGCCGTCTCGCAGAATCTCACGTACTTGTCAACCCTGAAAGATAAGAGTAAACATCTGGGGAATTCAGGCGATTAGAACACTAAGCGGCAGATTCACATGTCGTAAGAAACGTGTCACAGTCTAATGGGTAAAACTACGACTATCATGGCTATGCGACGCGGGTTCGATCCCCAGCGACGCTAACTATTTTCACTTTGTTTTGTTGCAATATCATGGCTTGTATTTTGTTTTTTATTTTCAACGTACAAATACATCATCCTTCTTGTAATGCTAAAGTCAATGATTGATGATTGATTACCATCGTAGCGCATGGAAAAATTGCTAATGAAGGTTCAATTATAGACAATAAACCTGTATAGTAATACCATAAACTTGTATTATTAAGATACTGCTCCTTTCTGAAGTACTTTTACACATAACTAAAACTGATGTCATTAGAAAAGGGCATTCTGCAATTCTCATCTGCTGACTTTGATTTGTCCCATGTGCCAACCCTAATGACAGCGTATTAAATAAAGTACACTTTTCTATAATCAATTATTCACACTACACACCATTTACGAAACAAATATCCATTACATTCATTCAAATAGTATCATTATTCATTACTTTGCCGACAGTTATGATGATGCAATATATTCAAAGTAGATAATTTCACACTTACTCATTCGCCATGTTTTTTGATAGAAAATTGTTTCAAAAGCCGCGGGAAATGAAACACTAAAATAAAATGTTGAGGAATAGCACGTGGTTCAGTGGTATTTTAAATGCATTTATCGTTTTGAACGTCATTGTCGCCGAACTGCATAGGTTTCGATCAAAAATATGTTAATCTTTCGGTGTACTTTATTTATGCCATTGTCGTTAATGGGTTACAGTGGTTAAGGTGGGTGAGGCTACGACCGTAGGCCATCCACAACAACAACAACGACAAACTGAGCAACAACGAAATGACAGCAGAGAAGAAGATTACCAACGAACATGGAGAAGACTGAATGTCAACTTCCACTATTGCGGAAGATGTGGACACCACAGCTCCCAATGTTATTTCAGAAGACAACAACAACAATCTCTAATGAAAGTGACAATAAAACCGTGACCTGCCTCATAGAATTTCTGAAGATAAAAGTATAAACAGTAATGGTCGTGAAATAATTTCATTTTGTAATGAAACATCTTTGGCAATTGGAAATGGAAGATGTGAGACTTCAGACATTATCGGAAAATTATATCGATTATTATGTTGTTCTTTATATTGTTGTTGACATTTTTAAAAATATTCATTTACTTTTGATTGGTTTCATTTAATTCTTCATTTAATCTTTGAATCGTTTCTATCTTATTTTGATATTTATGGTGATATTCTTGTAGTAACATTTTTGATTGTTGAAAATAATCTGCTTTACATTTTGATAAAATTTTATTTAAATTTTGTAATTTTTATTGATATTCTAGAGATAAAGATGAATAATTGGAATCATAATCATAATTAAAAGTACGTCCTTTATAATTATTATGATTAATCATTATTGGTGATAATGTTTTAACAATTTCAAATTTTTCAGTACATATTATATTTCCTTGGTAAAAAATATTATGATGCATGTAATTTCCTCTATCATTATAAACTATTTCTGATTGACATAAAGTTTTATTATTCAAATAAATTTTTTTTGAATCTCAGTAAAATGGAGTAATATCACCAATAGAAACATAATTCACATTTAATTCAAAAACATTTACTTCTATCAAATTTTTGTTCTTTTTATAAAACTTTATTAACCTATTATAATCACATGGAAATTCATCTAAACCATCAGAGAGATCAAATTCATTTATATATTCTTCTTTATTATAATGACTTAGTCTTTCTTTGTGATATTCTGCAGGATGTAAATGTGCTATAATACTCCACAGAAAACAATAATCATCTTCATTGTTTATGTTGATTATTTATGGTGAACTGAAAGGTAAAGGAACATAACTACCACCAGTATTATTTTTATATTTATCAATTACTATTTTCTTAGATAGTATTTTAACAAATCTCCAACCAGATTCACGTAACTGGGCTTCAATTATACAATTTTCTAATTTAAGTATCATTTGTTCAAATATGGGTTGTATATCATTTACATTATGAATTTCTTATGAATTTGTAAAATGTCCTTGTATTATTTCTTCAGGAATTCCATCAGGTCTATTTTTTGTATAAAGTACTTCTACATTCATATAACATTTGAAAGATTTTCTAAATATATTATAAAAGTTGGATAGAATATCAGAAAAAGTTTCATCGGTTTCATTATGTTCAACAGATTCATTAAATAAATATTTTATATCTGTTACAGCTTCATCAAATTCATCTATTTCGTTAAATTCATCAGTATCGCTAAATATATATCTTCCATCTGGTACATTATCTTCTTCACTATTAAAAACTTTTTTATATTCCGCATGTGAATAATCATCAAATATTTTTTAACTTTTGTATCAGTAGGTAATGTTTCTAGATAGTTTTTATTATTGTTTAATTTTAATATATTTCCTTCATCAACTCGATCTACATTTTGTAAATGAGATTGATAACTTCTTTTTGTTTGCAACTTTTTTTACATAAGACACAATAAAACTTTTCCATTTTTTGTTTTTTAAAGAAAAAACTTGTGTTTTGATTTTAGATATAAACATTTTAATATGAAGGTCTTGAGAGTTATTATATATTATTATATATTTCACGTTCTTTAGTTATTTTATTTTCTTTATCACATAATGTTTTATCAAAAGATAATTTAAATTTATATTTACTAACTATTGATTCTTCATCAGCATCATAAATTACACTTTTTGGAATTGGATGCCATTCCCTGATAGGAATATCTAATTCCAAATTATATTTATTATTGGATAGTAATATAATAGAGAAAAATATTGGTCTTCGATCTGTTTTGGAAAATTTAATAACACTACCATAATCTGAATCAGTTTTAGTTTTTATTAACGATGATAAATTGTAAATTGACTAGATGTAAATCCTAATTTAAATTTTGTAGACCCGACACATAGCTGTCCAATAGTATCTTCAACTATTCCATCATTATTATTTTCAATTGTAAGAAAATGAAATTTAGATGAATTTTGATTATATGTAGTATTAATATCATGTTGAGATATAAATTTTTCTTCACTTTAATTTTTATAATTACTAATATTTTTATAATCTTTGTTACCATTTACACCTTTTTCAGATGTTTCAGAATCATCATCTATATTATCATCATCATTATTATCATCACTATTATTATAAGATTCTTTAAAATTATTATTATAAGATTCTTTATAATTATCTTCATAACTTCTCTAGCGTTCAGCCGAGACGGTTGTGTGTCTCTCGCTGTATCGTTCATTGAATCTACAGTGTTTCTGTTTATCCTCTTTTGCTGAGCGTCCATGAAAGCTGTTTATATCATCTGATTCGCCGTGATTTTTAAAATCAAGTTATGTCATCCATGTGTTCAGTGACTCAGTGCTTCATCCTCTAAAATCTCCGTCAATTTCCCATGTTCTGAGCCTGTTTGGCGATCAGCTGATTTTGAATTTTTTTATCATCTGAACTAAAACACTTTCTTGTCGCGTCAGCGGCCCCCGGCGTCGAGCTTTAACATTGCGACCCGAGAGAATTGTCACTTTGTGCATAGATATCCGTGATTGTGTGACTCCGGACTGATTTTCCAACGTGGATAAAATAATTGACAGCTGCAACCCAGATATCTGATGGTTCTGCTGACCTAGTTATGCGCTCATCCTTGCTTATGCTGTGAAGAGTGCTACGTCATCACCATCATCTGTTTCATCGGTATTTATAGCATCAGCTGTTTTGCGCTATCGCACCTTCTCAATTTTAAGTCGTTCTGCTCTAAACTTGGCCTCCGTGACTTTTCCCCTATACCGCATTCATGTCTTCGCCTCCTTTTGTGCTACACGCGTGAACAACTCCTTAATCTCCGCACCTCGGCTCCTCTCAGCATTCCACGTGTTACGAAACGAAAGTTGTGGTTCCTTCATTTACTGCGAACACGAAGCCATGCCGCATGCCCCATGCCCACGGGCATTCAGCCTGCTTTTGGAAACTTAACAAACACTCATAACTGTGCTTTTCCGCCCATTGCCCCTCCGATCCCACAGCCTGCAAATCGCCCTGATCGACACAGCAAGCCACACCACCAGTCTCTGACGCTTGGACTTCTTAACGTGCGTTCCCTCACTAGCAAGGTGGATGATGTAACCGCATTACTACGCGACCGCTCCATTCATGTTCTCTTCCTAGTCGAGACTTGGCATGACTCGGATTCTGTCAGTCTGCAACTCCTGCGCGCTGCCGGCCTGACAGTGCTTGATCGCCCACGTCCTAGAAAGCGTGCGGATTCTCTCCATACCAACCACGGCGGCATAGCCGTGCTATCTTTCCTCAGCACTGTGAAGATCGCCAGACTGACCACTCTCACTCCGGTGACTTTTGAATCTCTCTGCGTCAGACTTTCATGTAAATCCGCATCAGCCGTCATCATCTGTATATATCGAACTGGCCCTGTCACATCGCAGTTCTTCACCGAACTCTCCAACATTCTCGAGACTTACATTATCTCCAATGAGCCCTTGTTCATCGCGGGTGACCTCAACATTCATGTTGAAAAGCCTGATGACCCCCATTCGAAGATTCTTCTCAGCCTGTTCCAAGCATATGGTCTAGAATGCCGTGTAACTGGCCCTACCCATAATCACGGAGGGACTCTCGACATCATTGCATCAAGATGCGACTTACCATCACCTGAGGTTGTTGTTGATGATCCTGGACTATCTGATCACTGTCTTGTCACGTGGACCACATCTCTCCCCCGACCTCTACCTGTTTATCGCACCATCATTTCACGCCCATGCACGTCTTTGAACAATCAAAATCTACGCACAATTCTCTCCAGTTCCAGCCTTAATTTTCGTCCATCCTCACCTCCAACATCTGACATTGACTACCTCGCAGAACTTTACGACTATGAGATCACCAGTGCCCTTGACTCCGAAATTCCCATGAGATCTGTGCGTTGCCGTTCGCGAGCCTCGGACCCCTGGTTCGATGATGACTGCAAGAAAGTGAAACGACATGCCAGACGTCTTGAGAGACGAGTCAAACGTCTCATCATCAGCGATCCTGCTTCAGCTCAGCTTGCTTCTGCTGAGCTAAAAGCTGTCCGTCTATCATACAAGAAACTTACTATTCAAAAGCGGGAGACTTTCTGGAAGGCCAAGACAGAATGTGAGAAAGGCAATCCTCGATTGATGTGGAAATCTATCAACTCCATCATGGGTCGTCTCCACGCCAACCCTGGTGTGAACATCTCAGCCGACTTATTCCATCAGCACATCGTCAAGAAAGTACAGTGCATTCACGACAGGACTCTGAATCACACACCTCCTAATTTCTCGCAGGCTCCATCTGACTGCTCCTTCAGTGTTTTTCAACTCCTCACCGTTCATGATGTCATACTAGCCATAGCTTCACTTCCCAACAAGCACAATTCCCGTGACTGCCTGCCCACTGATCTCCTCAAGTGCAACATTGACATCCTGGCACCGTTCATTACCATTCTTTTCAACATGTCCCTTACATGTGGGACATTTCCCCGTCTCTGGAAGGAAGCTGTCATCAATCCAGTCCTTAAGAAAGGTAATCTCGATTCCTCTGAAGTATCTTCTTACAGACCGATTTCCAAGTTATGTACCCTCTCAAAAGTTCTCGAGCGCATTGTGACCCGTCAGCTTCTACGTCATCTCAGCGATCATAGCCTTCTCCCGAGTCTCCAATCAGCTTACCGTTCCTTTCACTCGACTGAAACAGCCCTCCTCAAAGTATCCTCCGACATTTTGTTAGCCATGGATAATGGCGACCTATCCCTCATTGCCCTCCTCGACCTCAGTTCTGCATTTGACTCAGTCCACCATGACATACTTCTCCGTCGCCTCGAAGTCTCGTTTGGCCTGCATGGACAGGTCCTTTCCTGGTTCGCATCATTTATTACGGATCGATCCTATTCTGTAGTGTGTGACACCTCCACTTCATCTCCAGTTTCGTCGTCTCATGGGGTCCCTCAAGGCTCCGTGATTGGCCCTATCTTGTTTCTCCTGTACACGTCTGACCTTCCCAATATTATCACATCTCATGGTCTTTCCTACCATATGTATGCTGATGATATCCAAATCTACGGCTCCTGTCATCCATCCCAGATCCATGTCCTCTCCAACAAGATGTCCAACTGCTTATCTGCTGTTCACGACTGGCTAGCGAGCAATCGTCTCTTGCTTAACGCCAGTAAGACTGAAATCATGTGGCTCACCTCTAAAAGACGCCGCAATCTTGTTCCACAGTCTCCTATTATTATCGGACAACAAGACTCCATCACTCCGACTAACAAAATCCGCAATCTCGGGGTCATTCTTGATCCCTGTCTGTCCATGCAACACCACATTTCTAGCACGGTCTCCAAATGTTTTGGTGCACTTCGCCAGCTTCGCTCACTCCGTCGCTTCCTTCCTCTACCGGTTTTAAACACTCTCATGGTTTCCCTCGTTCACTCCCGGCTCGATTTTTGCTCCAGTCTACTTTATGGCCTACCAGACAATTCCCTCTGCAAGCTTCAATCAATTCTTAATGCAGGTGCGCGAATTCTGTTCAATACTAGCTCCCGCGACCACGTGACCCCTCTACTACGATCCCTTCAGTGGTTACCGATTCGCTATAGGATTACCTATCGCCTGGCAGTTTTCGCCTTCAAATGCATTCGCGGTTCAGCTCCTTCCTACATGTGCTCCATGCTTCAATCTGTGTCCTGCAATCCCACACGCTGTAATCTCCGATCCGCTTCCAATGATGACCTGTTGATCCCCTCCTCCCGCCTGAAGACCGTCGGAGCTCGTGCCTTTCCGATTGCGGCTGCTCGTATCTGGAATAACCTGCCGACAAGCCTTAAGACAACTTCATCCATTTCATCCTTCAAGAGATACCTGAAGGTTGAACTCCTGCGCATTGCCTACTTATCTTGAGCTTTGCTCCTTTTTCTGCTTCCCTTGTCCTGTTGACCCTTAATCTTTGACTTTTGATGACCTTTTCACTGTAGAAAGTGCCCTTGAAGTCTTCGGACATAAATGTCACTTGAATCTGTTCGTATAATTATGATTATGATTATGGTCATTGTTAATAGTATAAGGTGTTGTCCGCATATAAATTTTTTCCTGCTGCGCCAAACCATTTACGTATCTCTGAGGCATATCAGAACTCTCTTTTTTATAAATTGTATCTCTATAATAGACTTGACATAATAACTCTTTGTTATGTTTTTTGCTCTCTATATGAATATTGTATTGATTAAACTCATCAACAAATAATCTAATTTTTTCTTTTGAAAAAGATTTTAATTTTTTTACTAATTCTCTAATATTGATATAATTGATAATTTTTGTTTCTATCCAATCTGTATTACTGATTGGCAAAACGGCTCTAATAAATCCATAATCATTATTATGACCAATAATGACCATGTTTTCTTTATTCAATTCTACATACGCACTATCATTATATTTACTTACAATATCCATAAATTTTATAAATGGTTCACCTGGGAAAATACAATAGTTGGTTTCTATAGAAGGTAAACCTTTAGTCTGTTCTCTAAATATTTCGGCTTGTAATTCAAACAAAAGATTTACATCTATACATGGATTATTATTATTATTATCAAAACATTTATTTTCAAATCCCGATGATCGCGTCGAATAAGAAGAACAGGATGATACGGGCGAATATAATTTTTTTAAATTTGCTTTTTCCCTTTTTTAAATTTTTATGTGAGAAAAAATTACATTTTTTTTGCTAACAAATGATGTTGCCAAATGTTGGTGGAGGTGCATATATCCCGAATAATCGTGAATCAGAAATAGAAATAGAAAATTATATTATGAAAACTGGAAACGTTTTATCTGGTCCATTGCATCTTCCTATTCTTCCGCAACAAAATACAGAGTTAACAAATAAACAATATGTTGATACAAAAATCAATGACTTAAAAGAAAAATATATAAACGATGTTTTGGTTCCACTGATGAATGAATTAAAGTTGCCTAAACTTAATGACAAATCATTAAACGAAAAATTATTAAAACTTGACAAAAAAGGATAGAGAGCTAGAAGCAGATACAGCAAAACTTTTTAAAAAATTTCAGAACAATCAAAAATTTTAATATTACTTTCTTTAAAGTTGAAATCTGCAGTCATTAAAAATAAACATCAGATAAAAATGTTCAAAGAACAATTAGAAGATGAAATAGAAAAATAGAAAAACTTACTGAAAGAATTAAAAAAAATTGAAATAAGTTACGAGTTCCAAATAAGTGTTGAATAAGTTCCAAAAAAGTGTTGATGAATTAAGTTCTAAAATTACTCAACAAATGAAAAAGATGAATAGAATAATAAATGAAGTAAACTCACTAAATCAAAAAGTTGATAAAATGAAAACTCATAAAATCAATTTAGAAAATGAATTAAAGAAAAATTTGCAAGAAAAATTTAAAGAAAATAAAGAACAGTTAGATGCTGTTAAAAACAATTAGATGTTCTTAAAATTCAATTGAGTGCTCTTAAAACGGCGTTGAAGATGAATCAGCAGAAAATGCAAGTTAATAGAAAAGAAATAAAAGTACATCACACTCTGCTTGACGCAATAGATAAAGTACAACAGAAAATTAATAAAGTTATCACGAAGTTGTTGTCCATTCACACACGTAAATCTTGATGACGCACGTAAATCTTAACGTAAATATTTTTTCCCAAAAGACAAATTTATTCCTAAAAAATGTCTATAATTTATAAACACAATCTTAAACATTTTGCTTCAAATCAAAAAATTGCCCATGAACCATCTATGAAATCTGTTTACCATTATAACAATGTAGAAACTATTCAAAAAGAAGGAGATAGTGTAAACAGCGGGGCTGGCATCTTTTCTGGCATAGGAAGTATCGTTAACTTAATTAAAAATAATAAAGATTTGATTACATCTGCTGCAAAAGGAGCAGCTGCTATAGGTAGTACAGCAAGTGCAATATCAAATGCTGTTAAGTCTCAAAACGAATTAAAACAACTAGAAGCTATTCGTAAACTTAAGACTGATTCTGAAGAACTAAAAAAATTAAAAAAACTTTCCGAGGAAACAAAAAACAAAATTGCTAACATAGCACCTGAAAGTAAACAGGAGAAGAAATCAGGCGTAGCCATAGAACCTACGGTTTGTTCAATTGAAGAAATAAGAGGCAATGGTTTAGCAAAACTCTAAAATCATTTTTTAGCAAAAATCTTTTTGGGTGTGAGAAATTTTTTTTTGTGTGTGAGAAAAACCAAAAAAGTCAAATTATTTTTTATAAAACTGTCTTTGCTTATGGAAAATAAATTTAGATTAGACGATCCTCCGTTCGTCAGTTATAATCAAAAAAAGAATGACTACATAAGAATTGCTATGAATCCCGGATCTTCGAGTAGAGTAAATACTGGAGGAGATTTAATTTTTGAAGTTGATAATCACCAAAGTTATTTATATTTACCTGATTCCTTTTTACACTGTGAATATTCTTCATACAGTGATGCCAAATTTACAACACCATTACCAGAAACCGATAATATTGCATTAGAGAATAATTTCTTTCCAAGATTATTTACACAAATGCGTTTAGATGTTGCAACTCAAAATATAGAAACAATAAGTGATTCTCCAGGTGTAATTGATACAATGCTTAGATTTGTAACAATTGGTGAAAATAATAGAAAGTATGAAATCGAAGGTTGGTTTCCTGATACTAATGATGGTATAATTGTTGATGATTTAACTCACACTGGAACAGATGCAGCAGGAATTGCGAAAGATGTAGAAAATATTGCAAATCATTTAAATAAAACAAACAATAGTGCATATAAAGAAAGACGTGAATTTAACAAGAAAAGTAAACAGACAGTAAGTTGGTCATTGTCTCAATTATTCGGATATTTAGATTATGACAAAATATCAAATCAATTAAAATTTAAATTATTAATTCATCGCACAGCAAATAATGAATTAATCTTTTATGGTAAGACTGGAAAAAAAGCATATTTAAAAATTGATAGACTTGAATGGTGGATAAAGCATATTACTCCTAGTTTAGAGGTCGAATTAGATATTGCAAATAGATTAAACACTAACAAACCAATTCCAGTAAATTTTCTAAAGCGTACTGCTAGTTCAATAACTTTTTCAGAGCAAAGATTTAACTGGCATTTTACTAGAACTTCGAATACTCCAAGATATTTATTACTAACTTTTCAAAGAAATAATTCTCCAAGTTTTGATAAGAACAACAATCTTTTTCATATTAATACAATTCGAAGTTTACAAGTTGCTTTAAATCAAACCCGATATCCAATTGATCCATTAAGATTCGATGATACCAATAATCAATTTATGGAAGGATATGATGCTTATAGAAATCTTTGTATAGAATTTGGAGTTGAACCACAATTAACTCCTGGAGATTGGAGACATTTATATCCTATTTTCTGTGTCGATTTAAGTGCACAATCTGAAGATATTATCAAGAGTGGTTGTGATGTAACAATTAATATCAAAAAGAAAGATTCCACAACTTCATTGATGGCTTATGGTTTATTGCTAGAAAATGTAAAATATTCTATTGAAATTCTTAATGGAAAGATGGCAAGGATAGGTTAAAACCCAAGACTTCGTCGATAGGTTAATTAAAATTTTTTTATAACTACGATGGATTAAAAAAATTCTTAGATTAAAATTTTTGATAACTTAAAATTTTTCCTAACTTAAAATTTTTTCATAACTAGAATAGATTAAAATTTTTCCTAAATTTAAAATTTTTTTATTAAAACTGTCGCAAGCGAAAAGTAATAATAATAATAATAAAACTGTTGAATTAAAATTACGTAACATTGTTGACAAAAATGCACCTAAAATTTTTAAGATTAGCAAAAAGACATATTACATAAGTAAACCAATGATAGAGAATATTAAATTACAAGAAAAAAAGAATGGTGGAATTCTCCCATTAATTCCACTAATAATAGGTGGCATAGCAGCAGCAGGAAGTGTTGCAGGTGGGACAGCTGGTACTGCTGGGACAGCTGGGTCCAAGCAGTAAATAAAAATAAATCAGAGAAAGCAGCATTAAAAGAACAAAAGCGTCATAATAGAGAGTTAGAGAAAGTTGCTAGGGATGAAGGAATAGTAGATAATTTTATTAGTAAATTAAATTTAGTTGATGAAGGAAAACGAGTTCTTAAAAATATTCTACATAATGTTGATGATTTAATTGAAAGAAGAGAAACCAAAGATGGTTCTGGAATATATCTAAGTCCTAGTATGATTCGGTAATAACCTCAGGACCTTTGGTCCGATCGGGTAAAGCCTCTGAACAAGGTTCTATTAGGTAAAAAATTTATTTTATTTTATCTTTAAAAATGTATTCTAAGAAATTCCGAAAATTTAATTAAATTAAAAATTTGTAATTTAGTTTTATTGAATTATCTCTTAAAAGTACATAAAACCTCAAATTGTCAGCATGGCGGAGATGACATACAAAAAACATTAGAAAACTTTTCTGGATTTATTTGGAGTAAATATTCAAAAGAAAAGCATCTTCCTGGACATAATTTTACTGGCCCCGGTACAAGATTAGATTTAAGATTAAACGATGATAACACAGCTAGAGAAAATAGTAAACCAATAAACAGAGTAGATGCAGCCGCTTATAGACACGATTTAGCTTATCGAAATCATGACCTAAGTTCTCGTCATGTAGCTGATAGGAAAATGATAGATGAATTTGATAGTATTCAAAATCCTACATTTAGAGAAAAAATTGAAAGAATCTTCGTTAAGAAAGCTTTACAAGCTAAAATATTATTCGGACAGGGTTTAGACAAAACTCATAACTCTGAAACCAACGCATCAGAAATGTCGAATGATCCAAACCACTACGCGTCAGAAATTCACAAGGAATACAGAAAGCCGAAATATCTATTGAAAGTAAAAGTATTTGATAAAGATGATATTTGGAGTGCTGATCTAATCAATATGCCGAATGGTTCTGATTATAAATACGCATTGACCGTTATAGATTTATATACACGATGCGCTTGGGCAAAGCCTAAAAAAAACAAAAGTGGTCTGTCAGTTAAATATGCGTTTGAAGAAATCTTTAAAGAAAGTTTTAGAAAGCCAAAGGAGCTATTCGTTGATAAAGGATCTGATTTTTTTAACAGCAATGTTAAGCCACTATTCGATTTAGTTCATTCCACAGAAAATGCTGGAAAGGCTGTAGTAATAGAGAGGTTTAATAGATCATTAAAAGGGAAGATCTTCAAGAAATTTACAGAATTAAGGTAATCAGAAATGGTCAAAAATATTCCCAGGAATTGTAGATCAATACAATAATAAAGTTCATTCAGGCATTGAAGAAACTCCAAAGAAGGCTTCTAACAACCTGATTTGATACGAAAAAATAATCGAAAATAATTATTAGAATGAGAGTAATCCGAATTTACAGAAACGTAAGCCGAAATTTGAGATTGGAGATAGAGTAAGGATATTTAAGTATAAGAATAAATTTAAAAAAGGTTTTGTTGGCTACTGGACTAAAGAAACATTTGAAGTTTGTAAAATAAATCAAACTTATCCGATTACTTACGAAATCAAAAATTTAGATGATCAGGAAATCACTGGTAGATTTTATCAAAACGAATTACAAAGAAGTGATTTTTGATTATCATCATCATTGGAACTAACGTTTCGGGAATGAAATTCCCTTATTCAATTCTAACATAATATCAAGAAATGGTACTCCTTCCTGTAATTTATACAAAACATATAAACATAATTGTCCGCAATAAGTTGTTCCTGGTTTTTGAATTTGAAAAGTATTGTATGTTCCATTTCCAAGTAATTCTTTGACTTCATTTGTTGGAGGCAATCCATATGAGTCAAAATAGTAATTATCTCCATTTTTATCAAAGATACCTGCTGACCAATGTACTTCTTTTTGATCTGACGTGTGAAGATTTGTTACGAAATTTACAGCTGGCTATTTTTTGATCAACTGTAACTCGCCTCTCATTAGGACATGAAAATTCTTTGTTCCTAATTGATTAGCAATTTTCTTTAGATCAAAATTCGTAGGTGTTTGTTGGCCGTATTGTTTTAAGAACTCGGTAATGCTAGACATTTTATAATTAAAAAATTCTTATAGGGACCCCTAGAAGTCAGAAGGGAGGTATTGAGTTAAAAAACTGTCGCATAATGATGACTTTCCTTACTACTTATTCGATTTTGAAATGATTTAATTTAGATTAAATTAAAAAGTTACATTGTTTAACAGATTTTCTTTTTTCATGAACTTCTCAAAATGAATTAGATAAAACTGAGTTTTAGATAGTTCTTGAATCACTCCTTGCTTGCTTGCTTTTCAGATGCAGTTGTCCACAAAATCATTTGTCTTGAATGGCTTGTAATTGTTATGTCTCTTCATCTTGAGTTGATGATGTTCCTGGTTGTAGATTTAAAACAATTTGAGTTGTTTTCATTGTCTTATTATAATAATCCGTTTCAGGTCGTGGGGATTTGTTACAAAATTCACTTCAGGTACATATTTTATCAATAGTAATTCATTCCTCATCAATAGGTGAAAATTCTTTATTCCTAATTCATTTGCTATCTTATTTAAATCGAATTTTGTCGTGATTTGTTTACCGTATTGTTTTAAGAACTCTCTTATGTTAATCATTTTAAATGGAATAAAATCTATTTCAGAAATTTCTCAAAAGAATTGGCGTGTAGCAGCTGCTAAAATTGTGACAGTTGCTAGGGGTGAGGCAAATCGCAGACAAGAGCGCATAATGCGGGTTGTGAAATCTCATTCACACTATAAGAACAAAAGAACAAATACAATCTAAACACAATGGACATATGAGAGAGTGGATAAATGAATGAATGAATGAGCATTTCTCTTCATTTTAATTTTCATAACAATCATTCATGCGACATTATTTTGAATAGAAAATACACCGACTGTCCAGCCATGTCGGCACTTTTATCGACAACTATGTCGGCGCTTTTATCAACAACCATGTCGGCACTTTTATCGACAGCCATGTCGACAAACTTTCTGACACATTTTCTGACACTTTTTCTGGCTACCAGAACAGTTTTGGTGTAAAGTTCCATTAGCGTTCAAGGTCATTCTGTTAGCGTTCAAGGTCATTCTATTAAAAGCATGCGGGAATTATTCTCATTGAAGACAAACAATTGTTTTAAAGAATGCATGTCATTGTGAATACAATATTCCTGTAACAAACAGGATCGAGAGAGAGAGAGAGAGAGAAGTCACGCTGCTCCGTAAAAGTTTTAATTGAGTTGTCCAACCAAACAATGTCATGGCATGATATACATATCATATAACACGGATCAAAAAGGTAATGAATAGACATCAGATCACTCAGTCAATTAGCCGCATCACGAGAACAATTGTCAAGTGCGATTGTCAGTTATGTCGATGAGTAAGAGGAAAAAGAGATCTCATCACGAACAATTCCAATTCCTTGTGTTACATTCTTAACTTTAGACCATCTCTTTCTAAATTTATCATAATGCTCAAATCTTAATAATAATTGAGATTCCTTATCTTTCATATACCTAACTCTATCCTTGTGTTTTTCTTTATTCAATTCAGTTATTTTTAACTGTGATAACGAAGGATATATTCTCGAAGTTTCTTCCATTTTCGTCGTCGCCGTCCCCGTTGAGGTTTCTTCAATTTCTGAGGTTTCCATTTTTAAAGAAATGTTTTTCCCCTTGACTTATTTTAAATATGAATTAGAGGGTTCTTAACCTGGTTTAGACATAAAAATGATTAAAAATTCATAAATTTAGGGATAATTGGGGTTATTTTAACTACTCCTTAAATTACCAATTTTTCTGATGTTGTGTCCTGGAACGGTCATGATTTTGAGGAGAAAATAATTATAATCACAAATTTGAGATTCTTAACTTTTATGATTTTCGGTGTCCTGGAGCGGTCATGATTTTGAGGAGAAAATAATCATAATCTCAAATTTGAGATTCTTAACTTTTATGATTTTCGGTGTCCTGGAACGGTCATGAGTTTGAGGAGAAAATAATTATAATCACAAATTTGAGATTCTTAACTTTTATGATTTTCGGTGTCCTGGAACGGTCATGATTTTGAGGAGAAAATAATCATAATCTCAAATTTGAGATTCTTAACTTTTATGATTTTCGGTGTCCTGGAACGGTCATGATTTTCAAGAGAAAAATTGTAATTCTCAAATTTGAGATTTTGAATAATTTGAAAAATTGGGTATTTTTAAAAACGCCTAAATTTATGAATTTTGGTCTTCATAACCTGAAAAAGGACCAAAATTCTTAAATTTAGTCGTTTTTAAAAATACGAAAAAATTTGAGAATTTTGTCCTGTCCTGGAACGGTCTTCTTCCCACTACTAACATAACCTCGTATCGGTGTATTACGATATCCTCATGTTTAGAAAAACGTTTACAAAGAATTTGATGAAAGAAAATTCTGACATGGTTGGATAATAATCAAATTATTCACCCATGTCAAACGGGATTTACAAAAGGTAGTTCAACATTGGATAATTTGTTTATACTGAAAGAATCGATTCAAATATATATGAACAAAAAGATACAGCTACATATGTTCTTTGTAGATTTGTCCAAGGCATTCAATTCAATGCCAAAGAAATTGCTGATAAGCAAACTGAATTACGTTTCACCTGACAGCAAAATTTTAATTACGATAACAAATTTGCTGACAGTAAAACAATTTCAGGTATTATATAAAAGAAAAGAGACAAATCCATTTCAATTACAGAAAGGTATACCTCAAGGAGATAGTCTCTCTCCAACTCTCTTTTATGAATAACTTACTCATCAAAATAAATGTTGATAGTGATTTCACACGACACATTAAGATAGATAATATTCAAATTGCATGTCATACGTACGCAGACGGTATTCTTTTGTTGAGTGAAAGTGAAGCAGGGTTGATGCATCAGCTGAATTTAGTTGGAAACATCTGTACAGAAAATGGATTAACAATTAATTTTGATAATGCAAAAGTAATGATATTTAATAAGTTACATAGACATGACAGCATCGAAGTGAAAATTGATAAGGTGAAATATGATATAAATATAGTTAATGAATTCAAATACCTAGGAATGTGGATCTCCAAGAATGATAAAAAACATATTGAATACTTGGTAAAAAAAGGCAAGAGTGCTTCATATGTGACTGATAAGAAGTTAAGAGAGTTCTGCCATGTAAATGGGAGTATCGTGAAGAACACTTTTGAAATGCTAACGCAGTCTAAAATGAAATATTGTGCTGAATTTTGTTGTCACAACAGTATCAATTGTATGAGTACTTCTTCTAGCAAAGTGATACGGCTAGACAATCTAATTCTGTGGCTGAACTTGATTGAACACTACTGAGAATATCTACGAAACTTATAAGCCTGTCCCCATCTTCTAACAATGAAAGTGCCAAGAAAAGCAAGCAAAATGGGTTTGATGTTAAAAGTATTCATGCTGATTGTGAGCTAAATCTCTACCTAAGTCTACATAACTAACAGACGAAATACACGGAGAGCCGGCCATTGCAACACAAAGCATATATTTCTCAATTATTGTCAATTTGATTACAGATGAACTACTTGATAACTTTATATTTTTATCTGTTTGAATGCTTGCTACCTGTATACATGTATATGTCCTTACGTTGTATATTGACCGGCTCTTCAAAACTTCGTAATGAAACCTATAAATATATAATAACAAGAAATTAATCCAGGAAAAGTTGTCTAGGACTTATTCATTCACAAGAATGCTAAGATCGAGTTGATATAATGTCAATATTACTGAACATACATGTATTTCAATTCCAGATTATTCATTTTCAATTTTGACATTGTTGACTTGCATTGGATGTACATGTAATGATTTACACACGAGCCTTTTATTCCGATCCGTGCTATCACTTCACTTAATTGTACAGCTCATCCTCCATCTCCCATCAATTGTGTATAGACATTTTCATCATTTTATTGCTCATCACATGAATGTCATGCATATTTGCATTACGTCTTCTAAGTTGGAAATAGATGTTTTGACTTTTGACTTTTGACTATTGAGCATTCCCTTCATGACTTTGACTATTCAACATTCAACATTTGCCCTCAACATTCCGTTCTCCAAATCCGTAAAGACCCAGTACTTCTTCTCAACCAGTGATATCGTTGCCGACATGGGCATTTACATCACCACCAATCAGAAGTCCGTCTGCAGCGGGCACCTTGCCAATTACATATTCGACCTTGTCCTAGCAGACTTGCTTCTCCTCACCCGGTCTCATACGGTGCCATTCTAGAGAAAAGAAAAAATATGTAGAAGCTCCGACCATAGCGTCGATAATCGCTCAGCATTTTCTTTGAACAATAGTGTTATTGTGTGATTCTCACTCACTGAACATGTTAATGGACAGTTCCTGAGTCGATGGATCGCAACGGTGTAGGACAACAAAACGCGTTTATTCATGCACAAGTGCTTGTAACTTTTACCGTTTTATGAGAAAATCTGTGATCTGAGGGCGAAGTCTGCTCCTGTTTCAACTTATTATTGATAGGATATCAATTAAATGTATTTCCAGTTGTGTGCAGATCAAGAAAGAAACTAGTCGGATGGCCCCTGTGTTTAACCCATGTTGGTGAAATTAAGTGATTTTAAGTTAATAGCAAAATTCACAATTATGTCTTTCTCAACTGTGAGAATGCGAATCCTGCAAGCTAAATCATGTTAATATTTATGACCAGCACAAAAGTGGAACACTTTAGCATAATCAACTGGTATGACAGCTGCACAGTTTAGCACACAAATTCTGCAATTAACTCAGAATATTCAGAAAATCATGTTCAGAATAAAATTTATCTTTCAGCAAGATTCCAATTTATTTTTATCCGCGAGATTCTGAGGGTCTTGCTGTCTCAGAATCTTGTCGGTGGTTTTTGATAAAAAGGCAACTTAAAGGACCCACTTACTACATTGGATAGCAGCTATTTTGATCGAAGAATAGCTTAGTCATGAATGCGAGAGACATGCGCGAAACGAAGAGCAGTTTTGAAACCTATTTGTGATCAACAGTAATTGAAAATTGCTTTCCATTGTCTAATGCCAAATATATTACCCGATGACTGCTTTGTTTGCTTAATTGCATTACAAAATATTGATACTTCTCATGACGCTTGCTTTCTCTTTTAATTAAAACATTTTTATCTATATTTCTAATATGCTAATCTCTCTATGCGCATCTCTATCTCTATGTTCGTTATATTTTTTTGTGTCACTCTCATTCTGAAATAAGCATACTATACTAGGTGTATGTCATTTTTAATGATGTCTCACAATATTTCTAAGTATTTCTCATGTTATGATTCAAGTTTTAAATCTTTATGTGCACATAATTTGTATTGCCCGTGATCAAGCCTGAGTGCGAAAATTAGGGTTGCTTATAAATTAAGTTAGTCTTTATTTCTTGATTTTGCGCGAAAGAAGGGCCATTAAGCCAACTTTAAACCAAAAAAAATCATCTTACTACGCGCTGGCCACAAAAACATTATATTTTATAGTTAATCGAGGTGATGGTCAGCAGCAGGAAGATTCACTTGCGGATATCAAGGACAATCAAAGTGTTGTGATACTAAAGCAAGTAGAGAGTTTCAAGCCTCGGTGTGACACTTAATGAGAACAGAGTATTCGAAGAAGCAGTCAAGGCCAGAGTGGGGGCTGTGTGGACAAAATGGAAAGACTGGCAGGAGTCATGTAAGATAAGAAGATGCCAAGGTAAATAAAAATGGAAGTGTACAAGGAGATGCAGGGATGCGGAGTCGGAGTCCCGGAATCCTATCATTTTTGCTGGAGTCGGAGTCCTATCAAATGATAGGACTCCGACTCCGGCCTATAACTAGACCCGAAATATAATACAAGCAAACTATTTATTCTCGTGCATAGCTGTCATTGTCTTGATGTCAACTTTCTCCGTCAAACAAAAGTACAGAGACAGCAGTGCACACAAAGCTTATAATAGTTGAGGAAATGAACCGTGATGGTGAAAAAAGGATTGTCTTTTCATTCGGTGATTTAGTAGAGAAGACAAGCCTTCCTAGCCTCGAACATTACATCTTACCCTCACGTTAATCATGGGTCCTCTAAAGCGCATATTAAAATCGACAGTGTACTCATATTTTTGGAGAAGGATAGGGATTTTCGTGCCTGGTAGAGACTGGAGAAAAACCGTGTGAAACACATATCAAGAAGATGGGAGGAGCAGAGTCGTATGCATCCAACTGAAAGCGACAGTTGATCAACTTTCATCGAAAATGATTGATAATTGATACAATGATCGCTAAATATCGGTTCAGGTAGACTTATAATGATCTATGATGTAGGCTACCAGGTTTTTTTTCAAAAAACCAGGCTATGCATACTTGCCGCCCGGAGTCGGAGTCCCATCAAAATGATAGGACTCCGCATCCCTGAGGAGATGATCAAACCCCTACTTCTATTTGGCTCAGAATGTTGGACGATGACTTTCAAAGAGTAGCAACTTCCGGAAAGGACAGAAATGAGAACATAAAGAAGAATCAAAGGAATAACTGTAAAGGACAGAGTGAGAAGCGAAGTGATAAGAAGGGAGCTTGGAGTGACACTTGTTGTGGAAAGAGTGAGAAAGATCCGAATGAGATGGCAATGGAAACGTCCAGAGGATGGAGAAGACCGACAAAGTAAGGGCGACCATGGAACAAGTGGTGCAGGGACAAAGACGAAGGGGCGAGCGAGGAAGCGATGGGTGGACTGCATACAGAGGGATTTGAAGACACTACGAGTGGACCTGGTGGACGCTCTACACAGGAAATTCTGGTGCGCAAGGATTCGGGCCGCCGACCCCACGTGGGAATAATCAGGCACGGACGAAGAAGAAGAAGGTGCAACATCGAATATTCTATAAAAGTATTCTGTAATGCTGAGATAATTCATTCTTCACTCCATATCTTGAAATTATCAATGAAGGGTTGGGAACTTTGCAATTAAGAGTTTATTATTATTTACAATTGGGAGTTTATGCGCATTCGAATTTCTTTGATGGTAAAAGTACGTATTTGATCAATTTCCATGACTGCGGATTGCAAGTGCATACCTTAGTTATGTTAATTTAGTTCACTATCCAAAATCTAATTTCCTGTGAAATCAATGAGCGGTTTTCAGTCAGTTTTAGGGACATGAGTCGTCTGATCGAATGATACACACAAGACTTGGCGAGTGTTTCTGCGGAGTAGTATGTCGATAGAAAATCTTTAGCTGAAAGCAGTCAAGTTATCGTTTGACTCTTGAGCCTGCGAGACAAAATTTTTCACTCTCGTCAAGTGAATGCTAGCTTTGAGAGTACAATAGCGCAGTTCGGAAATAATGTCCCCACTTATCCCTGGCTTTCTTCTGTTGTTGATCAAATGCACTTACTAAAAATGACTGTAGTTTTATGTTTTTATTTGTTAAACATGAAAGAGAAATGGAATTTTCCCCTAAGTGAGCATGCTTCCACAAATTGCTCAAAGTTGCAGAAAGAAGAAGGAAGACATTCATGAATCGAAGTATTTTCACGTGATCTAGTATTGTCTTTTAATTATGGAGTAGGGGATTTTAAGAAATTTTGGAAGCACAATATCACTAAACTTAGCACTAGTGTGACTGCTTCATTTTAGAACTAAGTTTAGGGAGGCAAAAGACTGAGGTATAGTTTGTACAAATTTCTCTTAGTTTGTCATTAAAGCGTGTGTTTTAGGGATCAGGGAGTGTAAAGTCGCTTGGTAAGAAAGTTTGTAAGGATTCTCATCTAAAAATACAATTCTAAGATTTGTAAGGAGCTCATCCGTAATCAAATACTATCATCATCAAATACTATCCGTAATCATCATACTATCCGTAATCAAATTTCTATGTAGTAAAGCAGTTAGCAAGGTTTTCCCACATTCGTTTTGCTTTTTAAAATCGTCGGTTGATCGCATCGCTCTACCAGAAATGCTGTAACAGCACTTCCTGTCATCTTGAAAACGCAATTCATAGATTTTTATTCTCACTTGGATGCCAGGTACCAGGGTCGTGAAGCCCGGAGTATGTGAGGGACTGCTGCTACATGCCCACACGCTGAGGTCAGTCCAGCTAATGCTAGCAAACAGGTTTTGAAAAACGTACCGGATCTGTTCTGTCTTGATGGGAGCCAAAACCTTATGAGCTAAGAGGTTGTCACTCACTAACTTTGGAGCATAAGTGCACATTAATTCGCGGGTTTGCCACCAATTTGCCGTTCTGGTCGTTTGGGTAGAGCATTTTGTCAGCTTTCCAGCTGACTTGTGATCAAATCCTGGTCAGACGAGTTGCGGTTGGGGAAACAGAGTGCTACCCTCCACTTGGACTTTATTGTGTCATTTTTATTTAATCATATATCCTTCATGCATACTGAGAAATCATTATCGCGCTCATTACTGCGTTTCTGTCAATCCAATGAAATCAAGCCTGTCTCATGCTTTTACTTAAGATTCCGTGTAGAGAAAGGAAATCTTATTATATGTCACAGTGGAAGATGCGCCTTAAATTGTAATAAATGTTATGAATAGGGCAAATAAATATGGTCAATTAATATGGCAAATGATAAAAAATTATTATAGTGCACTTGAAAAGACATGTTTACAGTAATAGATGACAGTATTGAAAAGATGCAATGTATTCTTTCACTCACTCACTCATCCCTTTTTGCGTCCTTTTCTTCCAAAAGATGCTGGGTTAGACGTTCAGATGCAATATATTCCTTGTGTAACATTAATGAATAAATGCTCTAATGGTGCTCACAATGATAGTTTTACAATGATACCACATCATACTCTACCGTACCCTTAATTAATGTTGTCTGGTTTAGCAATATCCAAATGATTGATATGAAGAGGTAACATAATCTGAGGAGGATGTTTGAATATATTTATATTCATCCGGAATCAGTGAAAATCTGGAAAAATGAATGGTATTGATGATGGGATGCTGGAATGAGAAGACATTCAATTTATGTCCAGGCACATTGCATTTCAATTTATTTGTCAATGAAATTTCGGTGGATTTAATGACAGGATGGATTATACATGTGTGAATAACTACAAACAGGAACGAAATCTGATATCTTTTATTCATAAATGATAATGACGTATATTTCATGTGTTCTGATTTCCAGAAAGAGATATTACATTCTGGAGTGATGAGAATCACGTCTCAATGAACGTGAAAAGATAGGAAATGGCAATAACAGTCACGGATGTACCGATCTATTGTGTGTAGTGATAGTGCAATTCTGAAAGATAATAGCTAGATGATAATCAAATCAAAAGGAAATGAAATCGTTTTTCCCTCATCATACTGAACCCGACTTCAAATACAGTTAATAGTTGTTGAATGAAATAAGAGATCATAGCGTCATGATTAATACTCAAATTAATTTTTGTCTTAATTACTGCATGTGTGATTATTGAACCATTATTTGAGTTGATCTTCAAGACCAACGCTTGACTGTTCAGAAAAAATGATAATTACCCCGCCGTTAATACATGTAGTTGAAATTCTTTCTCGGGTGTAAATCCTGTGTTACTTCATGAATTTTTACTATGACCTCTTGAATTTTTATATCCTGGAGTTCCGAACAAATCGTGATAGAATGTTAACGATGAAAGGCAGCTTAAATCAATGGAAGATTTCCGACAGTCTACATTTATGAGACCGGTAAAATATTGCGTTATTATTACTACTTTGTTGAATCTAGATTTTATTATGTGGGATAATTCCGTCGAAGATCTTCCCTCGGACGTTCGCGATTTGGATCGCTACTACGAAATATTTTTTTTCATCCCGTTTACCGCACGTCTCTTGCTTGACATCTGTAACTCCAGTCACCTTCACACCCATTGATGCCGCATCCTTAGTGGCATATTTAAGGGGGGCATCGGGCCATGCCCTTCTCAGGAATTAGTAGTGATGGAGGATAATGCATACATAATAGCATATATCTATTGAGTTTTAACTGTTCAATTTTTAATACAACAAGTATTCCTTCAACTTGATGTCTTTTTCAATTAGTAGTTATTGTACAGACAGCCAAGTCGAGCGCGAACCTCAAGAAATAGCTTGTTGTGCTATAACTAACTTATTCTACGAGAAGTCATTCGTAGCATACAACACGTTGAGATGTTTTTTAGCATGAAATGGTCAAAAGCAGTTGCAGTCACAAGTGGCAAGTGCTTCATTTGGCGATCGCCAAAAGAAAGCGGGCACGAGTCAGTGACGATTGCACTGCCCACAGGAGATAAATTAATTGTCGACCTTCACAGCAAATGCTTCAGGGTTTCCCTGGCAAACGCTGTCCACTTCTTATCGCTTGTCTGACTCATGTACTTCCCCGGGCTATAAGATAGAAAACGCGAGTTGTTTCGTTTCACTTTCATATCACACGTCGAGTTTTCGTACCTTACGATCGATTGTGCACTGTGCGAATTGCATTAGCCATTGTCGTAGGAGTGACGATAATAGACTGTCCAATGCGAAAAATAAAGTCCACGTCCAATATTGTACGGTGAACGAGATGAAACTTGTTATCGGTACAGTTTCTTCCCTAATTTCCTACTTTGTGGATAATTCCAGGTAGCGTGGCGCTAGATTAGCGTTTACATGTATTGCGTAATTATCTAAAACTTGTTTATTCTGTAACTGTCTGTGAATTGGTCAGTGTCTGTGATGGAAAATCTTGCTTGATTGCTGAGGTAGAGATATATGAGAGAGTGAAAGACAATAGAAGACAAACTCCGCGATGTCACGCTTCGAATTTGTTAGCACCCACGATATTCAAGATAGCCTTGCAAAAGCTGCGCCAGCTTTTATACAAAACGAGCCACCAACTACGCAGTGCATGTTTACGAGGAATGGTTATCGAAAATGAATGAGACCTTCCCAGAAAAGCCCTTTCCATCGATAGACCACCTGACTGGTGTTAGATGCAACGTTTTCGAGGATACTTTATCCCACTTCGTGCATGAGATCCGACGGAAAGATGGGAAAGAATATCCCGCGAATGGTATTCACGGGATTATGTGTGACATCATCAGATATTTTCGAGACGAATGTATGCGGCCCGACCTTAACTTTTTCAAAGATGATTGAAATTTCCTTTTCCTACGTCGCTGTAGCGATCGTCGGATGCAGGAACTGACAGAGAAGGTAGTCCACCTCCAGAAGCGTCAGGCTGATCCAATTACAAGTGACGACGAAGAGTTATTGTGGTCCTCAGGCGCATTTTCGCTGAAATCCAGTGAAGGACTACTGTCGGCAGTATATTTTTACAACTGCAAAGTCTTTGTACTAAGGTCAAGAGATGAGCATAGAACTCTGACCTTAGAACAGTTAAGATTTGGAGAGGACGACGAAGGTCGCTTCGTCCAGTTTATCGGGCAAACTGACAAGGCAAATAAAGGAGGCTCCGTCATCGAAAAGTAGCCGAGAAGACTATCCAACATTACGATACTGAGTCCCAAGTAGCTACATATAAACTATTGAAATTATATTTTGAGCGTCTTCGTGCATGTGGGATCACTGAAGGTGATTTTTATCGAAGACCGTTGATGCCTCTGTGTGGTCGTTCATGGGATCTCTCAACTTTTACCAAACGCTGCAAAAATATCATCAAAAATCATCACCGGACATTCTGGAAAAGTGACTTGTACCACAACTCTGTATCAGAGAAACGTTGATGAACAATTGATTCGCGAACGTACTGGTCACAGATCAGACGCCATACGAGCGTAGAAAAAAAATCGTCCACGCAGCAAAGACAAATCAGTGAGCATTTGAACTTCTCTTACGTTGTGAACGATAACCCGACGACAAGTTGAAGTACGTCTAAAATAACAGAAGAACTGACATCAAGTCGAAATTTGGATTCCCACGACATCAAAGACTGTTTTCAGATCAACAACTTTCGCTATGTTTCTTTTGACCTAAACGTTGATCTAGCGTGATTTGCTTTACATTAATTTTCAAGTGATTTCTTACATCAATTTCCAAAATGATTACAATATAGCTTGAGTGAACAGTCAAGTCTTCTATATCTGTATTTCTATGTTTCTGATTATTTTAGATTCAATGTATTATTTTTATCTACATTATTATTTCATGTACATATTTTCTGAGATCTTTGTGTAGCTTTAGATGTATTCCTGCGTGTATTTCTTTGACATTTAACATGTTTAGTGTTTATATTTTGTGCATTTTTTCGTCACCAATTTAGCATACTTTTCGATGTATCCATAGATCTTGCTGATACAAGTATGCTCTTAATCGGATGAGTATATAGCAGTCAAACCGCTATTTGTATTAACTTTATTTTTTATAAGAATCTCTTCATGGTTTCAGATACGTGTATGTTTAGGATACTGAGCTTTATGAATATCTGCATGTTTTTTACTTGATCTTGATGTGCGTATTGAAATTTCTTGCTCTGTGCTTAATGTAATCCTATACCGTATTTATGTGTTCTAAATATTTATTGCCAGTGGATTTATAACCGATAGATTCAATATCATTTTGCCTAACAGTATTGGACAATGTTTTTTATGTCCATCTTTTATGTTTTGTAATGACATCCACTGATTATTCTGCAATGTCGCCAATCTGAATGACACTTCGATGCATTCGACTAATCAAACATCGATGCATTCTGAAATAAAATATTTAAAGTCAAATAGATAGGAACCTGCTGATGACACTGATTGATGGACCGCCGCATTATCACAGAAAGTTTTTCTTTTTACATCGATGGACCGCTGCAGCTTTAAAATGAATCGCAACTTAAACTCGACGCGTTATGTAATAGCATAGCGTTTCTTTCGGAAAAATAGGGAACCATACTACTGCGACAAAACAGCCATCGTACAACCGGACGTACTCGCCGCTTCGCGGCTCGCACGGTAACTATTTCTTAGTTCCAACAAACATGTATGCTAGATCCACACTCTCATTGAATGTTTACGATGAATACTTACCACATATAAAGTATCTTTATAACATATGTGTCCTGCTATTGTTCTTCTACAGCATGCAATTTTTTCAGATTACAAAGCCACTCAGTGAGAAGCTGCAGCAAAAGCGCCAAACGCTACAGGATGACGTCGATAGCATTCAAGACTGCATCACTGTGTTGGAGATTTTTCTCGAGTTGAGTCAGTCTTCCGTGACATCTACACAGATGCAGATGCGGTCTCGCCAACTGAGATTCTAAAGCCCAAAGCATACCAATTTCAGCGCAACAGATCAAATGTGCCAGCTGAATCAAGCGAAATTTCTTTTTGACGTGCTGTGTATTTTCCATATCTTTTTGCGTTTTTTTAGACGTTTGTGCATCTCAACTAAAGGAACGTTTTAGCAAACATTCGAAGCGAACCAAGGAATTACAATCACTGATTGCCAGTAGTCGTGTTTTCTCTGGTTTCGAGGATTTTGAAAACGGAAATCACTACCTGAAAGTTTCGACTTGAAGTCGGAATTCCTAAGATGGAAATCCCTTTGGATCCGACGAAAGGATCGCCCCAATGATGTCATCGAATCTCTAAAATTTGTTAGTGATTTGGGCACTTATCCCAATATTGAAGGCTCGTAAAAGATGTTTACGACAGTAGTAAGAGAACGGCAAACACTCGACCGGCGCGCCCCCTCCCCCTCCCCCCTCTAGAACGGCAGAGTGTCGTGGTCGGCCGCCGTGGTGCTTCGAGTCTGACCCCCCCTCCCCCCCTCTGGAACGACAGAGGTTGTAGTCTGTCGTGGTGTGCCGGCCAGGTGGGTTCACGTTCACAAACTGTTCGCTGACTCCCCCCCCTCTGGAACGACAGAGTGTCGTGGTGGACTTGGACGACCGCCAGGATTAGTCTTGAGGCTATAGTGTGTGATGTTTTTCGTGCAATCTGCTGAATGTTGGGTTGTAAAATGGGCTGTTTCGAGTGGAAGGAGTGGTCGGATGAGAAAACGGAGGCTGGATTCGGATTCAGCGTGAAATTCTGCATCGGTATGGTGAATTTGAACGCCATCGGAGAGAAAAAATTTTCGCTGACGTCCCCCCCTCCCCTCTGGACAGCTCGCTTCGATTTTGGCTTCCAGTGGACGGATTTTGACGTGCTATAGCTCGTTTGAAAGCTAAGAGTGAGACAAATTCACTGAAAGAATCGGCTTGTTCCTATCTGTCTTCGTTTAGATGTGAGACGCCATTTAAGATTTTGGGACATTGGCGAAAAACGACAGAGTTAGAATTTGGGACGTTTTGGGCTGTAGCTTCAAAACGAAGCATCGGATTGGAAAACGGATTTCAGATTTGGAATCAGCGTGAAATTCTCTATCTGTATGGTGAGTTTCAAGGCAATCGGAGTGAAAAAATTTTCGCTGACGTCCCCCCTCCCCTCTGGACAGCTCGTTTCGATTTTGGCTTCCAGTGGACGGATTTTGTCGTGCCATAGCTCGTTTGAAAGCTAAGAGTGAGACAAATTCACTGAAAGAATCGGCTTGTTCCTATCTGTCTTCGTTTAGATGTGAGACGCCATTTAAGATTTTGGGACATTGGCGAAAAACGACAGAGTTAGAATTTGGGACGTTTTGGGCTGTAGCTTCAAAACGAAGCATCGGATTGGAAAACGGATTTCAGATTTGGAATCAGCGTGAAATTCTCTATCTGTATGGTGAGTTTCAAGGCAATCGGCGAGAAAAAATTTTCAACATTTTACGAAAAAACGACAGAGTTAGAATTTGGGACGTTTTGGTGTGTAGCACCAAAACGAACCATCGGATGGGAAAACGGAGGCCAGATTCGGATTCAGCGTGAAATTCTGCATCGGTATGGTGAATTTGAACGCCATCGGAGAGAAAAAATTTTCGCTGACGTCCCCCCTCCCCTCTGGACAGCTCGCTTCGATTTTGGCTTCCAGTGGACGGATTTTGTCGTGCCATAGCTCGTTTGAAAGCTAAGAGTGAGACAAATTCACTGAAACAAACGGCTTGTTCCTATCTGTCTTCGTTTAGATGTGAGACGCCATTTAAGATTTTGGGACATTGGCGAAAAACGACAGAGTTAGAATTTGGGACGTTTTGGGCTGTAGCTTCAAAACGAAGCATCGGATTGGAAAACGGATTTCAGATTTGGAATCAGCGTGAAATTCTCTATCTGTATGGTGAGTTTCAAGGCAATCGGAGTGAAAAAATTTTCGCTGACGTCCCCCCCCTCCCCTCTGGACAGCTCGCTTCGATTTTGGCTTCCAGTGGACGGATTTTGTCGTGCCATAGCTCGTTTGAAAGCTAAGAGTGAGACAAATTCACTGAAACAAACGGCTTGTTCCTATCTGTCTTCGTTTAGATGTGAGACGCCATTTAAGATTTTGGGACATTGGCGAAAAACGACAGAGTTAGAATTTGGGACGTTTTGGGCTGTAGCTTCAAAACGAAGCATCGGATTGGAAAACGGATTTCAGATTTGGAATCAGCGTGAAATTCTCTATCTGTATGGTGAGTTTCAAGGCAATCGGCGAGAAAAAATTTTCAACATTTTACGAAAAAACGACAGAGTTAGAATTTGGGACGTTTTGGTGTGTAGCACCAAAACGAACCATCGGATGGGAAAACGGAGGCCAGATTCGGATTCAGCGTGAAATTCTGCATCGGTATGGTGAATTTGAACGCCATCGGAGAGAAAAAATTTTCGCTGACGTCCCCCCCCTCTGGACAGCTCGCTTCGATTTTGGCTTCCAGTGGACGGATTTTGTCGTGCCATAGCTCGTTTGAAAGCTAAGAGTGAGACAAATTCACTGAAACAAACGGCTTGTTCCTATCTGTCTTCGTTTAGATGTGAGACGCCATTTAAGATTTTGGGACATTGGCGAAAAAAACGACAGAGTTAGAATTTGGGACGTTTTGGGCTGTAGCTTCAAAACGAAGCATCGGATTGGAAAACGGATTTCAGATTTGGAATCAGCGTGAAATTCTCTATCTGTATGGTGAGTTTCAAGGCAATCGGCGAGAAAAAATTTTCAACATTTTACGAAAAAACGACAGAGTTAGAATTTGGGACGTTTTGGTGTGTAGCACCAAAACGAACCATCGGATGGGAAAACGGAGGCCAGATTCGGATTCAGCGTGAAATTCTGCATCGGTATGGTGAATTTGAACGCCATCGGAGAGAAAAAATTTTCGCTGACGTCCCCCCCCTCCCCTCTGGACAGCTCGCTTCGATTTTGGCTTCCAGTGGACGGATTTTGTCGTGCCATAGCTCGTTTGAAAGCTAAGAGTGAGACAAATTCACTGAAACAAACGGCTTGTTCCTATCTGTCTTCGTTTAGATGTGAGACGCCATTTAAGATTTTGGGACATTGGCGAAAAACGACAGAGTTAGAATTTGGGACGTTTTGGGCTGTAGCTTCAAAACGAAGCATCGGATTGGAAAACGGATTTCAGATTTGGAATCAGCGTGAAATTCTCTATCTGTATGGTGAGTTTCAAGGCAATCGGAGAGAAAAAATTTTCGCTGACGTCCCCCCCCTCTGGACAGCTAGCTTCGATCTTGGCTTCCAGTGGACGGATTTTGTCGTGCCATAGCTCGTTTGAAAGCTAAGAGTGAGACAAATTCACTGAAACAAACGGCTTGTTCCTATCTGTCTTCGTTTAGATGTGAGACGCCATTTAAGATTTTGGGACATTGGCGAAAAACGACAGAGTTAGAATTTGGGACGTTTTGGGCTGTAGCTTCAAAACGAACCATCGGATTGGAAAACGGATTTCAGATTTGGAATCAGCGTGAAATTCTCTATCTGTATGGTGAGTTTCAAGGCAATCGGAGAGAAAAAATTTTCGCTGACGTCCCCCCCTCCCCTCTGGACAGCTCGCTTCGATTTTGGCTTCCAGTGGACGGATTTTGTCGTGCCATAGCTCGTTTGAAAGCTAAGAGTGAGACAAATTCACTGAAACAAACGGCTTGTTCCTATCTGTCTTCGTTTAGATGTGAGACGCCATTTAAGATTTTGGGACATTGGCGAAAAACGACAGAGTTAGAATTTGGGACGTTTTGGGCTGTAGCTTCAAAACGAAGCATCGGATTGGAAAACGGATTTCAGATTTGGAATCAGCGTGAAATTCTCTATCTGTATGGTGAGTTTCAAGGCAATCGGCGAGAAAAAATTTTCAACATTTTACGAAAAAACGACAGAGTTAGAATTTGGGACGTTTTGGTGTGTAGCGCCCAAACGAAGCATCGGATGAGAAAACGGAGGCCAGATTCGGATTCAGCGTGAAATTCTGCATCGGTATGGTGAATTTGAACGCAATCGGAGAGAAAAAATTTTCGCTGACGTCCCCCCCTCCCTCTGGACAGCTCGCTTCGATTTTGGCTTCCAGTGGACGGATTTAGTCGTGCCATAGCTCGTTTGAAAGCTAAGAGTGAGACAAATTCACTGAAACAAACGGCTTGTTCCTATCTGTCTTCGTTTAGATGTGAGACGCCATTTAAGATTTTGGGACATTGGCGAAAAACGACAGAGTTAGAATTTGGGACGTTTTGGGCTGTAGCTTCAAAACGAAGCATCGGATTGGAAAACGGATTTCAGATTTGGAATCAGCGTGAAATTCTCTATCTGTATGGTGAGTTTCAAGGCAATCGGAGTGAAAAAATTTTCGCTGACGTCCCCCCCTCCCCTCTTGACAGCTAGCTTCGATTTTGGCTTCCAGTGGACGGATTTTGTCGTGCCATAGCTCGTTTGAAAGCTAAGAGTGAGATTAATTCACTGAAAGAATCGGCTTGTTCCTATCTGTCTTCGTTTAGATGTGAGACGCCATTTAAGATTTTGGGACATTGGCGAAAAACGACAGAGTTAGAATTTGGGACGTTTTGGGCTGTAGCTTCAAAACGAAGCATCGGATTGGAAAACGGATTTCAGATTTGGAATCAGCGTGAAATTCTCTATCTGTATGGTGAGTTTCAAGGCAATCGGCGAGAAAAAATTTTCAACATTTTACGAAAAAACGACAGAGGTAGAATTTGGGACGTTTTGGTGTGTAGCACCAAAACGAACCATCGGATGGGAAAACGGAGGCCAGATTCGGATTCAGCGTGAAATTCTGCATCGGTATGGTGAATTTGAACGCCATCGGAGAGAAAAAATTTTCGCTGACGTCCCCCCCCCTCTGGACAGCTCGCTTCGATTTTGGCTTCCAGTGGACGGATTTTGTCGTGCCATAGCTCGTTTGAAAGCTAAGAGTGAGACAAATTCACTGAAACAATCGGCTTGTTCCTATCTGTCTTCGTTTAGATGTGAGACGCCATTTAAGATTTTGGGACATTGGCGAAAAACGACAGAGTTAGAATTTGGGACGTTTTGGGCTGTAGCTTCAAAACGAAGCATCGGATTGGAAAACGGATTTCAGATTTGGAATCAGCGTGAAATTCTCTATCTGTATGGTGAGTTTCAAGGCAATCGGCGAGAAAAAATTTTCAACATTTTACGAAAAAACGACAGAGGTAGAATTTGGGACGTTTTGGTGTGTAGCACCAAAACGAACCATCGGATGGGAAAACGGAGGCCAGATTCGGATTCAGCGTGAAATTCTGCATCGGTATGGTGAATTTGAACGCCATCGGAGAGAAAAAATTTTCGCTGACGTCCCCCCCCTCTGGACAGCTCGCTTCGATTTTGGCTTCCAGTGGACGGATTTTGTCGTGCCATAGCTCGTTTGAAAGCTAAGAGTGAGACAAATTCACTGAAACAAACGGCTTGTTCCTATCTGTCTTCGTTTAGATGTGAGACGCCATTTAAGATTTTGGGACATTGGCGAAAAACGACAGAGTTAGAATTTGGGACGTTTTGGGCTGTAGCTTCAAAACGAAGCATCGGATTGGAAAACGGATTTCAGATTTGGAATCAGCGTGAAATTCTCTATCTGTATGGTGAGTTTCAAGGCAATCGGAGTGAAAAAATTTTCGCTGACGTCCCCCCCTCCCCTCTGGACAGCTCGCTTCGATTTTGGCTTCCAGTGGACGGATTTTGTCGTGCCATAGCTCGTTTGAAAGCTAAGAGTGAGACAAATTCACTGAAAGAATCGGCTTGTTCCTATCTGTCTTCGTTTAGATGTGAGACGCCATTTAAGATTTTGGGACATTGGCGAAAAACGACAGAGTTAGAATTTGGGACGTTTTGGGCTGTAGCTTCAAAACGAAGCATCGGATTGGAAAACGGATTTCAGATTTGGAATCAGCGTGAAATTCTCTATCTGTATGGTGAGTTTCAAGGCAATCGGCGAGAAAAAATTTTCAACATTTTACGAAAAAACGACAGAGGTAGAATTTGGGACGTTTTGGTGTGTAGCACCAAAACGAACCATCGGATGGGAAAACGGAGGCCAGATTCGGATTCAGCGTGAAATTCTGCATCGGTATGGTGAATTTGAACGCCATCGGAGAGAAAAAATTTTCGCTGACGTCCCCCCCCTCTGGACAGCTCGCTTCGATTTTGGCTTCCAGTGGACGGATTTTGTCGTGCCATAGCTCGTTTGAAAGCTAAGAGTGAGATTAATTCACTGAAACAAACGGCTTGTTCCTATCTGTCTTCGTTTAGATGTGAGACGCCATTTAAGATTTTGGGACATTGGCGAAAAACGACAGAGTTAGAATTTGGGACGTTTTGGGCTGTAGCTTCAAAACGAAGCATCGGATTGGAAAACGGATTTCAGATTTGGAATCAGCGTGAAATTCTCTATCTGTATGGTGAGTTTCAAGGCAATCGGAGTGAAAAAATTTTCGCTGACGTCCCCCCCTCCCCTCTGGACAGCTCGCTTCGATTTTGGCTTCCAGTGGACGGATTTTGTCGTGCCATAGCTCGTTTGAAAGCTAAGAGTGAGACAAATTCACTGAAAGAATCGGCTTGTTCCTATCTGTCTTCGTTTAGATGTGAGACGCCATTTAAGATTTTGGGACATTGGCGAAAAAACGACAGAGTTAGAATTTGGGACGTTTTGGGCTGTAGCTTCAAAACGAAGCATCGGATTGGAAAACGGATTTCAGATTTGGAATCAGCGTGAAATTCTCTATCTGTATGGTGAGTTTCAAGGCAATCGGCGAGAAAAAATTTTCAACATTTTACGAAAAAACGACAGAGTTAGAATTTGGGACGTTTTGGTGTGTAGCACCAAAACGAACCATCGGATGGGAAAACGGAGGCCAGATTCGGATTCAGCGTGAAATTCTGCATCGGTATGGTGAATTTGAACGCCATCGGAGAGAAAAAATTTTCGCTGACGTCCCCCCCTCTGGACAGCTCGCTTCGATTTTGGCTTCCAGTGGACGGATTTTGTCGTGCCATAGCTCGTTTGAAAGCTAAGAGTGAGATTAATTCACTGAAACAAACGGCTTGTTCCTATCTGTCTTCGTTTAGATGTGAGACGCCATTTAAGATTTTGGGACATTGGCGAAAAACGACAGAGTTAGAATTTGGGACGTTTTGGGCTGTAGCTTCAAAACGAAGCATCGGATTGGAAAACGGATTTCAGATTTGGAATCAGCGTGAAATTCTCTATCTGTATGGTGAGTTTCAAGGCAATCGGAGAGAAAAAATTTTCGCTGACGTCCCCCCCTCCCCTCTGGACAGCTCGCTTCGATTTTGGCTTCCAGTGGACGGATTTTGTCGTGCCATAGCTCGTTTGAAAGCTAAGAGTGAGACAAATTCACTGAAACAAACGGCTTGTTCCTATCTGTCTTCGTTTAGATGTGAGACGCCATTTAAGATTTTGGGACATTGGCGAAAAACGACAGAGTTAGAATTTGGGACGTTTTGGCTGTAGCTTCAAAACGAAGCATCGGATTGGAAAACGGATTTCAGATTTGGAATCAGCGTGAAATTCTCTATCTGTATGGTGAGTTTCAAGGCAATCGGCGAGAAAAAATTTTCAACATTTTACGAAAAAACGACAGAGTTAGAATTTGGGACGTTTTGGTGTGTAGCGCCCAAACGAACCATTCGATGGGAAAACGGAGGCCAGATTCGGATTCAGCGTGAAATTCTGCATCGGTATGGTGAATTTGAACGCCATCGGAGAGAAAAAATTTTCGCTGACGTCCCCCCCCCTCTGGACAGCTCGCTTCGATTTTGGCTTCCAGTGGACGGATTTTGTCGTGCCATAGCTCGTTTGAAAGCTAAGAGTGAGATTAATTCACTGAAACAAACGGCTTGTTCCTATCTGTCTTCGTTTAGATGTGAGACGCCATTTAAGATTTTGGGACATTGGCGAAAAACGACAGAGTTAGAATTTGGGACGTTTTGGGCTGTAGCTTCAAAACGAAGCATCGGATTGGAAAACGGATTTCAGATTTGGAATCAGCGTGAAATTCTCTATCTGTATGGTGAGTTTCAAGGCAATCGGAGAGAAAAAATTTTCGCTGACGTCCCCCCCTCCCCTCTGGACAGCTCGCTTCGATTTTGGCTTCCAGTGGACGGATTTTGTCGTGCCATAGCTCGTTTGAAAGCTAAGAGTGAGACAAATTCACTGAAACAAACGGCTTGTTCCTATCTGTCTTCGTTTAGATGTGAGACGCCATTTAAGATTTTGGGACATTGGCGAAAAACGACAGAGTTAGAATTTGGGACGTTTTGGGCTGTAGCTTCAAAACGAAGCATCGGATTGGAAAACGGATTTCAGATTTGGAATCAGCGTGAAATTCTCTATCTGTATGGTGAGTTTCAAGGCAATCGGCGAGAAAAAATTTTCAACATTTTACGAAAAAACGACAGAGGTAGAATTTGGGACGTTTTGGTGTGTAGCACCAAAACGAACCATCGGATGGGAAAACGGAGGCCAGATTCGGATTCAGCGTGAAATTCTGCATCGGTATGGTGAATTTGAACGCCATCGGAGAGAAAAAATTTTCGCTGACGTCCCCCCCCTCTGGACAGCTCGCTTCGATTTTGGCTTCCAGTGGACGGATTTTGTCGTGCAATAGCTCGTTTGAAAGCTAAGAGTGAGACAAATTCACTGAAAGAAACGGCTTGTTCCTATCTGTCTTCGTTTAGATGTGAGACGCCATTTAAGATTTTGGGACATTGGCGAAAAACGACAGAGTTAGAATTTGGGACGTTTTGGGCTGTAGCTTCAAAACGAAGCATCGGATTGGAAAACGGATTTCAGATTTGGAATCAGCGTGAAATTCTCTATCTGTATAAAAATAAAAAAAAAAGAAAAAAACGGGAAAAAAAAAACAAAAAAAAAAGAAAAAAAAAAATGAAAAAAAACTAAAAAATAAAAACCGCAAAAAAAAAAAACAAAAAAAAAAAACGAAAAAAAAAAAAACATATAAATTAAAAAAAAAAAAATAACAAAAAAAAAAACAAAAGAAACAAAAAAAAACAAAAAAAATAAGCAACAAACAAAAAACACAAAAGAAAAAAAAACGAAATAAAAAAAAACCAAAGGAAAAAATAAAAACAAAAGCAAAAAAAAAAAGACAAAGAAAATAAAAAATAAAAAGAAGAAAAAAAGGAACAAAAAAACAATAATAAAAAAATAAAAAAAAAATAAAAAAAAAAAAAAAAAAAAAACGGCAAAAAAAAAAAAAGATTAAAAAAAAAAATAAACACAAAAAGAAAACAAAAAAAAAAGGAAATGTAAGAAAAAAATAAAAAAAAAACGGAAAAGAAAATAAAAAATAGGGAAAAAAAATAAAAAAAAAAAAAACTGAAATAAAAAAAAATAAAAAACAAAGCAAAAGAAAAATAATTAAAAAAATAAAAAAAAGAAAAAACAAAAAAAAAAAAAAAAAAAAAAAAAAAACGGAAAAAAAAAAAGTAATTAAAAAAAAAAATAAAAACACATAAAAAGAGGGTAAAAAAAACAAAAAAAAAAAATAAAAACAAAAAAAAATAAAAAAAAAAAACGGAAAAAAGAAATAAAAAAAAAAAAAATCAAAAAAGAAAAAAACAAATAAAAAAAATAAATTAAAAATACCTAAAAAACAAAAAAAAAGGAACAAAAGGAAATATAAAACGGATTAAAAACGAAACAAAAATAGAAAAGAAAAAAAAAAAACGAAAAAAATAAACAAAAAATAAACCCAAAACAAAAAACTAAAACACTCACAAAACCAAAACAACACGCATAACAAAAACAAAAAAAAGATACGAAAAACAAAAAAGAAAATTAAAAAAAAACAAAAAAATAAAAAAAGATAAAACAAATAATAAAAAAAACTAAAAAAAAACGGGAATAAAAAATAAAACGGATAAAAAAAAAAAACGAAATGACAAAAAAAACGGAAAAAAAAATATAAAATAAGCAAAAAAAAATCAACAAAAAAAAAAATAAAAAAATAAAAAAGAAAAAAAAAAAAAAAAAAAATAAAAAAAAAAATAAAAAAACAAAAAAAGAAACAAAGAAATAACAAAAAAAAACAAATCAATAAAAAAAAAAAAAAAACAAATAAGAAAAAATAAGAAAATAAAAAAAAAAAATAGAAAAAAGAAAAAAAAAAACGAAAAAACGGAATTAAAAAAAAAAAAAAGGAAAAAGAACAAATTAAAACAAAATACTAAAAAACAAAGGAAAAATAAAAAAAAAAAAAATCAAAAAACGTCATTAGTTAGGAATTTGGGGACGTTTTGGGTGTAGCTTCAAAACGAAGCATCGGAATGGACACGGATTTCAGATTTGGAATCAGCGTGAAATTCTCTATCTGTATGGTGAGTTTCAAGGCAATCGGCGAGAAAAAATTTTCAACATTTTTCGAAAAAACGACAGAGTTAGAATTTGGGACGTTTTGGTGTGTAGCGCCCAAACGAAGCATCGGATGAGAAAACGGAGGCCAGATTCGGATTCAGCGTGAAATTCTGCATCGGGATGGTGAATTTGAACGCAATCGGAGAGAAAAAATTTTCGCTGACGTCCCCCCCCCTCTGGACAGCTCGCTTCGATTTTGGCTTCCAGTGGACGGATTTTGACGTGCCATAGCTCGTTTGAAAGCTAAGAGTGAGACAAATTCACTGAAAGAATCGGCTTGTTCCTATCTGTCTTCGTTTAGATGTGAGACGCCATTTAAGATTTTGGGAAATTGGCGAAAAAACGACAGAGTTAGAATTTGGGACGTTTTGGGCTGTAGCTTCAAAACGAAGCATCGGATTGGAAAACGGATTTCAGATTTGGAATCAGCGTGAAATTCTCTATCTGTATGGTGAGTTTCAAGGCAATCGGCGAGAAAAA
>CAJQUW010011247.1:0-130000 GCA_907163375.1 Prostheceraeus crozeri | reverse complement strand
AAGACCGCTAGGCTAAGCACTTAAGCATAATGGTCTCCGTGGTGTTATGTTTAAGTTCTTGGCCTAGCGATCTTCCGATCCAGAGGTCGAGCCCCGAAAGTGTCATTGAAAGTTGTGAGGAAGGGCACTCGGACTAAAAGATCAGTACGCTCCAATTTTAAATGTAACTATGTCAGCACCGTCCAAGCCTCCACTATGGAGGAGTAGTGACGTTAAACCACTAATCTTCATTATCATCTTAATAGCCGTAGCTGTTTCGTCATGTATGGGCTCGGAATGATCCAAACTTGCTTATGACACCAAGAATACCTGAACAAGCTAAAAGACTACAACAGGCCGCTCTGCGTTGATTCTCGTCAACCGTTTTTAAATATCAACAATAAAAAACCTGAAAAGTCAAGGAAATGTGTAAGCAGAAGCAAACATTCTGTGATGGCGCTCTCGCTTGAAATACATTCAATCAAATAACAAGAGATGAATGAAGAGAAAGCAACGCTAATTTTAACATCCCGATATCTATTTCGCGTCCTCTCTTCAGGAGAAGTGCGACCTTTGTGATACACAAAATGTGAAGACAAGTTTAATACAGCTCATCAGACTGGCATAGAAGAATGGCAGTCTGAAGACTGGCATTGCATTAAAGAGATGAATGAACAAGAATAATCGAGTTCTCAACAGATAGTGAATACGTCACCAACGTCATAAAAATCAGACTGGTCGGGATTATGCATGCTTTATTATGAGCTTTCGTCAGCATTGCATCTGCCGTTATTGGAAACGGGTCATCGCAGCATCGTCCAGCCTCGGGACCAAGAAGAGTTACAAGATGAGGAAGTAAAAATGAAGAAACAGTCCACAACAGATTAACCGCGATATTCAAGGTTTTGCAGGTTCTTCAAGTTTCCAGGTTTTTCGAGTCCATTGTTTATAACAACTCAATGCAATTCAAATGAAATTTCCTAAATATTTCGGGCTTGCCGTCAATTTACGATTGATTTTCCGCTTTCATAATTTTGAATTTCTTTGGAATACTTGAAAATAACAGAATTCCGTTACATAAAGAAGTAGAAGTAAAACACGTAGAAGTAAAACAAATTTTGATATTCCTGCATTTGATTATCTCAAAATCACTCATTATTTGATGTGTCAGCGACAGCATTGCTCACCGCTTTCACATCATCAACATTCAATTCCATGTTAGATTTTGGTAACACCAGTACTGCAACCATGATTCTGCTTCTGCTGATTTTGCAAAATTGTCTTCAAATATGAAAGCAAGAAAATGTTATTAAATTGATTTATTCGATAAAAAAGGAATTGTTCTTATAAGCCTAAAAATATAGCTTTCATTACGAAACCATGATTTTAAAGCATTATGCCGGTCCGCACTACAAACAACTGAATGCATGTGCCATACTTCATCCACATGTAAAATTCGTAAAGACTTTGTCTCTTATTCATAGAATTGTCAGCATGCGCTTTCCCATAGTGCCGAAGTAAAGTCACGTGTGTCAATGACAATGGAAAACCATCTCCTTGACGTAGAAGTATCTGAAAATGCCAATTGCTTTACGTTCTCGCATTTTTATTGAGAGGTTTAATAAAAGTATGACGACCAACTGATTTAGAGGATACGCGAACTATTTTCATTTTCATACTTATTCGGTATAATATATTTTCACTTAAAGGCCTACTCAGATATAATTTGTGTTGCACGCTCTCGTTATTCGATTAATGGATTGCGGACTGTAGCTTATTAGTTATCTATCACTGGGGAGCGGGAGTGATTGGCCTGAAAGAGGACACACAATCGATAAAAATTTGAACGCTTAACTTATCGCGTGACTTAGTGTGCGATTAATCAAAAATCATGTGGTTCTGAATATTTTGAGATTGTCTCAAAATCAGCATTTACAGTTAGTCTAGGTTTCATAACTTTTAATCTCTAAGAGACCATACGCGCTCGGCCATACTTTGCGAATAAAAGGTACTTTATTAGAAATAAAGGGTACTTTTAGAAATAAGAGGTACTGCTAAGTGCCGAAGCAAGTAAAAGAAAGCACTATGTGTTCGGTACTTTAACATCGGTTGCCTAACCTTTGTCAACCGCAGTGTTACACTTTGGTTGATGAACCGAACAAGTCGTGTTTTCATTTACCTGAGTCGGCGGTTAGCAGTGCTTTTACTTTCTAAGCAACCAATTTCATAAATTTGATAATTTACATCAAAACTGAGACCATGAGAAGCTAGGCCAATTGAGATATCTACATGGTGCACTTAATAAATGTTTGGGAATACAGCACTATGAATAAGAAGGAACACATAAAAAGTCGAAAACAATGCATACAAACTCATGAGAATCTGGTATTAAGAATCTACTGCAAATCTGCTATGAAGAATCTGTTGTAAATCTATTTTGCATGTATTATGAGATGTCTTCTATACAAAGATAGCAAAGAACTACTACATGGTCTACTGACATAGTCTTTTTTTATTTTTTGAATTAAAGATTTCAAGCTGTGCTGAAAACTCGTTCGTTTGCACCACTGTCTGGCTGTACTGAAGGAACCACGAGTAATCAAGCCACACATTATGTGAGTGTCAGGAGAGTCCGTGAATAGGTGCCAAATTTTGTTCAGTTGCAATTATAGCTGAAACGCTGCAGGAGTTAATTTCATTACTCGGATTTTTGTCGAAAATGTCTCTATTTTATTCATATGTTCATCAAGCAAAGTTCGTTGAGATGTAACTTCGTAAAAGCAATCGCGCGATTCCTGGTCATTCGAGTGGAATCGATTAACTGCGACCGCCACTCCTTGATAGACAAATGAAAGTTCATCATACTCCAAAACAAACTAACTTACCGACCGTCGACAACGATAATGATATCATCGACTTCGACTCCTAGCCGGTCAGCATCATCCAGGAATTGAATAGCACGAACATCAAATGGGCGATTCTGAAATGAATAAAGGCTACATTAACAGTACATACAACCTATTTTACAGTTATGACTTTGCGAGTGTCAAATACCGTGAACTATGACTTGAAAGGAAACGTCTTTCACATATGCCATTGATTACCGGTATAGGCTACAATATACATTATGATGTATAATTTATGTTAACATTATTCATACTTGTATATCCATGTTAAGTATCACAATAATTGTCATTTCCGGGAATAAGACGCGCACAGGGATGCTGAATGGACCTTGTTAAAACCAGAGGAATTGAATTCGTCAGTTAAGAGTGTTATTTGAAAAAACTCGCTATGTTTCACAAAACAGATCATAACTCACCTCCTCAAGATAGGATTTAGCAGCAATAAAGGTCGGCCGTTTCTTCGGGGCATCCAACCAGCACTGCATGAGTAGTTTATAAACACAGGGTGGGCAGAGATTGGGTCTCTGTAGACGCTCGCCTGCTTCCAAGCGTATAAGGATATCCTGCCCGGATAGACCGACCCATGGCTCTTGTCCTTTAGAGAACATTTCCCACAGCGTCATCCCAAACATCCAAGAATCTGACGCATGCGAGAACTGACGATTTCGGAGTGATTCCGGAGCACACCATGCAAATGGCACCTGTTGACGAACAGATCATTTACATCAAGATCATGAATTACAAACTGTTGAAAAATATTCACGCGAATTATCAATTTAATCAAACAATCAAAAAAAAGAGAAGAAAACTCTCCCAAAGTAATAATTGCCGAATCGTATTAATTAAAGTGTTAGCGATCAGTTGACACTTCGCGTCCAGACGCTTAGTCCTGGTGACACAAAGACACTGATAAAGCACATCAATTTAATATCAAATTGTGTAAGTGGCAAGTCTGCATCCGTTTTTAAGATGGCTGTGAAACGCATTTGCAATAAAAAAAGACTACGTATACAGTCGATCTAAAAGTCTGGTCAGATTCATCAAATGAATAAATGCTGATTGTTTTCTGCCAGCCTAAGTCGCCAACACAAGCAAGACCGAAGGTGAGACTTTCACAGAATGATGCACACCTTATCACCACTACGATTCTGCTGTCCTACTCAGTTCCTCTTCTTGTCAAGCAGGAGCAAAGTAGATTCATGATAGACCGCACTGGTGCCGCAATTCCATGTCGAACTAGGTCCTACATCAAACCTGAACAAAAATATATGACCCGAATGTAAACTACAACACTTCATACATTGTCTCATACATTCGGCTTGAGTTATATTTTGACAGTTGTTCATTTCGATCCCTTGCTCTTTCTCCATGCGACAATATAAGAAATCATCAGCTCCAAGTTCGGTGCACAATATTCTGCAATTGAATGAACTTATTTCCTAACAAGAACTTTGGAGTGCATCAGCAAGACTCATCGCATACGGACACATGACCGACAAGTTCTTTAATAAAATTCTCTCTTTCACTGTTTACTCCTACAATCGATAGTTCATTCGAAAGTCGCTCAGTTAACTATAAACGCGGAGACGAAAATAACAAAACTTTAATTAATCAGGTCATCACTCTATGAGTTGTACATCCGTTTGCCTTGATCATTGATAGGGATTACTTGGAAATCATATTGAGTATTTTTCGTATCTTTCATGACAATGAATCTTTTTTGATGGGACGATGCACTGAGGAAATGATCCTCAAACATGGGGCCGCCAGCGACCCTCAATGTTGTCGTAGACCCGAGTGTGTACGGCATCGTAGGAGGAAGTATTCCTCTGTATCATCTTCTTCACGACAATCCTGACATATGTTATTAGATGGTCGGCCAATTCGATAAAGGCAGGCGCACATAATCAGACAGTGGCCGTTGCAATCAAGGTGAGCACTGTCTGGCAAACGAGAAGAGACCGCGGGGGCTGCATGGCATTCCGGTTGCGTGTGGTGACTCGAGCCGCTCCTACGACGGAAGGCCGCACGATGAATAGCAGCTTTGGCGGCATCGTGGTAGATGGACACTGAGTCTTAAGGCTGCATAGCTCCTTCGTCAGTGTGTTGGTATCCACTGGATGGTAACGTGAACCACTGAGGCCAGCCGACATTCTCATCACTTTCAATTGCTGATAAGCCAGACGGCTATTGAAAGTAAGGCGGTGACCAGCAAAATGCCAACAATCATTTTTAAATTTCAACTGCAGCATAAATTAGTACATGCGTTGTTGAAGCAAGAATGCATAGTGCACAATGCAATTATTTTGTTTGAACTCGGTCGACTAACAAACAAGCTGATTTTTACGCTTATCTATCATTTACTCCTCCTTAGTATTAAATTTTCGAAATTATATTTTATAACGCCCTACCCATACTCTGTTCATGGGGTCTGCCCACAAACTTCTCATTCCGACTTCCCGACTGAAATAGTTGGTGCCCGAGCCTTTCCTATTGCTGCAGCTCCTACCTGGAATAATCTTCCAAGAAGCTTGAAAGCTCCTCCGTAAGCGATCACCTTCAAGAGAGTCCTTAAGGCTGAACTTCTACAAAGAGGCAATCCTGACCATTCCTGACAGTTGCACTGTAGATAGTTCTAGCCATATTAATGTGTTCATGAAACTCAGCTTGAGAAGTGCCCTTGAAGTCCGTTCCGGACACTCAAATCTGTCTCGTTCAATAAATAAATAAATCGAAACCCAATAAAATTCAGCTCTAATTTTCAGAATTCCAGTTATTTCTGGAAGAATGTCATGGATGCATCTTTACTATTTTACTTTTATTTAGTCTACCCAACATTTACTAATTGAAAACTTACGAAAATCCCATGTCATTGGAAGTAGACTGGAACTATAAGTATTTGAATCATTCTGAGTTGTGTGTAAAACTGAAGCGGAACTCGTTTGCTGCTAGAAACTACGTGTGCTATCTAGTAGATTGATGTATGAAATACTCTATTGTCAATTTGATGCGTTCCCGGAATCTATTCAGTTTCCTCCACCGTTGTCCTTCAGATTCACTTGGCGTGCAATTTCGACGATCGTCAATTCGATTTGCAATTACGCATTCAGTTCAATCTAACATTGCATGGACAAGCACGATGTGATTACGGCAAAGATAGTGAAAACTCCCCGTCGGAAAGCCTTCATGAATCCTCAGATGAGTTGTATTCAAACCGCTCTGTATTCATCCCTCTTTCTTCCTTTACAGACCACGACAGTCAATGGAACCTCGCTATTCATCATACACGCTCCAACAAGCTACTAACAAACAGCTTTGCAATTCCTTTTCAATGGAATTTTATCTACTGCATTGTCATCTGGTTGTAGTTTTCTTCTTTATGTCAATTTCATGTCAATGACGAAACATAGACCAACGAAATAAGTTGTTGAAAAATGATCGAGTAACTGCCCGCTTAAATCACATACCCAGGTGGTTTAACCCTCAAGCTTGGGGAATAAGAGACAATAAACGAGGAGCAAGAGTAAGTAAGTATACAAGTTTTGGACTTCACGATTGGCATCCAAGCTTTGTCTATAGTGATTTCAATAGTGACATTATATTTCATTAGTGACATTGTGACTTCAAATATTATAGAAAAGCGGAATTCAAAAGGGAGTGCACTGCATTTGTCCAAGACATCACAATGTCATTATTGAAAGTCTCTTTGTCTTTAATGATTTCACTTTGTCGACAACTGCTGCGCTATGTCTTTCATGATCACCTGACTGTCGTTGCTGAAATCCAAAATTTGTATATAATCTAGATAAAGATGCTGAAAATTTTGTTCAATAAGCTAATCGTGCGCAGAATCACTAAAAGAATTTTGAGAAATATTTTTGCAGTCTAGGTAAGATGATAAGACACTACTCGAGAAAAAGTCATTACAAAGGGATATTTTATAGAAACGGGTATTTGATAATAAAAAGCACTCTCTTAAGACTCTTTCTTTTAATAACACTAGACTTTTATAATTTAACCTTCAAAGAACACTCATAGGACTTTTATAATTTAACCTTCAAAGAACACTCATAATAATGTTGAAGTATGTCAAGACTCATGCTCATCTTTTCAAATTGTATTGCCAAAAACAATTAAAAGTGAGCCATATCAAGCAACCTTAGCAAAAAAAGCACCACTTAAACATTGAAATTGTGGCACGAAACTTCAGCTAGTAGCACTGACCTCGAAGATGCCTAAAACCATCCACGATTAGGGTGAAGGGGTCACTAGTCCGACCTTAGATATTCAAGCACAAATAAATAATCGGTGACAGCATTTAATACATCACTTTTTCTAATTAAAAACCTTACAATGCATTTGTAATCACTTAGTAATAGAAAGATACTAATATATAATTTTAAAATTGCTAGTGCATAAAAATAAACCAATATACGTGTATTGTCTATATTTCACTGCTTGCAATAAGTCCACATTCCGCTTTAATAATAAAGGATGACACATTTTGTGTCATGATAGCGACACAAACGCAAAATTCAGCATTATTTATCAAAATCAAGCAAAACGACAGAGAAAATAAACATTTTATTCGACGCATTCGAAACTATTGCCCTTAAGCTATTATTGCTACCTAAGTCGGCAACCACTTATCTACGGAAACGCTAGCACGAAAGTCCTGACTTCAACATGTCACATGTTGTTGACGTCCTTGTACATGTTATCACATCGACGACCCCGACTGAGGGGTCATTTTCATAGATCCACGATCGAGTTGATTCTGTCTTTCCTTCACGACTTGATGAAGAGATCATGTTCTTGACAGAATATCTCATGTTCATTTGATGAACGTGCGAATATTAGGGCGCAAAATTCTAACAGTCACCTGTCATGTCCATTATCGGCAAGTCTATCAAAGACAGATTCTGTCTTGACATTTTCAGCATTTTCAGCAGACATATTCATATTCATTTCTTGACAAATGAATATTATAATAGACGATTCATTCTTGACATCCCGATGTTAAGATCATGCATGCGTGCAAGATGCAACCTTTAACACGTCGTGAACTTAGGAATCTCTGGAAACATCAATCAAACATTATCCAGCCACTGGAGAAGCACATTCATGCGTTCATTCATTTACTCTCTGCTAGTAACACAAAGCGATGCTGTTGTCAAATCACTAACTGCATCATTCTCCGAAACCACGTCAAAAGAAAAATAAAGATAAAGCTGGATCGAAACATCCAGAGTGATGGATGGACAAGAGTCGGTGCAGTCTGGAAAGCGTGGCTACAAACAGACACAGAGGACACGAAGATGATCTCATCGCCCATTATTAACAATCTGGAAAAATGCACACCGAAATTTTGGAAAGCAATCGATCAACCTCGTCGTTAAGGTTTAGAGTTGAATGTAAAGCGATCACAGGCCGGTCCGCGGGTCGTACCATGTCAAGGCTGAATTGTATTGATATTTGCATCACAGCTAATGAACTGACGATATGCCTGACCGGCATCCATCTAATGGCGGCCTCAACGGACATAAAAACGGATGGATACCTAGCATGCCTGCTACGGCGAACCATTCCAAAAAGCCAATGAATTAAAGTACATTACAGTGAGCTTTCACATTTGTATGTACCCTAGCAGAGTTGATGGTGCGACATTGCGACTTTGATATTAAGTCAGGAAAAGCCGTAGAAACCCATAAGGACATGTGGTAGCAAGAAAAAACAGTATGTAAAATAATGATCGAATTTTACCTGTTCTGTCTGTAGAAAATGAGGATCAGCCTCTCTCATCTGCCACACAGTTCCTGCGGTTTCATTTGATGATTATTATCTGATTCTCATAATCCCCACTTGAAACGTTCGCCGATAAAATGAGCTCAATGCAGGAACATGTGTTCCACTGATCTGTTTAATGATAAAAATACGCTCCAGAAGACGAAATCATTCAACGTAAACAAATTCATCTTCGCTTAGTTCTACCGTATCATCACAGATAACAAGAACCCAAGTGTCAATATCATAATACTGAATCACGTTTGCTACAACTTACTTATTGGAGAATTAGGCTATCTAACTTTCAGTATGAATGCCTTTCCAGTCGATTTCCAATTATATTTTTGCATCGACACGATCGATCCTGATGCTTTACCAGCCAGTGCTTAAGTCATTGCACTATGGAGACAGTTCTGTTAACGCTATAGTTTAACTTAACCGAGCATCAGAGTTTTCAACCCAATTCTGAAAACTGAGCTACGTAGCAAAGTTAATTTTTCAACAAACTCAGTAGATCTGTACACCGACTTTTATTGAAACAGAGTTTTGTTTGAGACTAGACTGTTGAGACTTTCTATAGCTTACTTCCTTTTCTACAAAATTTTTACCTCTAACACAGCTACGAGCCATGAACGAAACTAGGGGTTTTCAATGAAAAAAAACAATAAATTATTCTAAATAGGTAAAAGCAATATAACAGATCTTCCAATCTGATTAAAGTTGTCTCCATCAGAAATCTACTCGCACGCCTCTTGAAAGTATCAAGATTATATTGAACAAGGAAAGTGGTCCGGGGAAGCTGATTCCAAATCTGTGCCGTGCGAACAAAACAGCTTTACGAGCGACTCACAGCACGTGTGCGTTCTAAGTTCACATGATAGCATGTGAGTGCAGTAGCTCTGCGTGTACTTCTGGAGAAGATCTTAGGTTTTTGGGTACGAAGTCAGCACGTACTCATTTACTGCAAAGCTGATTCTACCGAAAGGTCTGTAGAAGAGACCTAGTGAAACAACATCCCGCCCCTACGAAGAGCGGCTGCAACTCGCTAGCGAGTTTTCACCCATAAGATTCTTGACACGTTTCTCAACACATTCGAGGAAAACTTTGAAACTTTGGAAAGCATTAGAAAAATGTAAATACACGTAACAGCAATAAAACTGTAATACATGACATTTCAAAAAAAACCGTCTCATTTCATGTCGAAAAACTTGAAGAAACCCAAATGAGAACCCCTTTGCTGTAGCAATGCGTACAAACCAGGCAGGCCGCAGAGGAACCAGATGCAGCTACACGGGCCAAACTAATCGGTAAAGCTACCCAGCACCCACGCAAGCCCGTGACAGTGGAACTGTAGGTCACCTTTTATCGACCACCCAACCGGCTTGTCTCCCAAAGCATAACCAGTTGGTTCGAGACCCTCGAACTACCTGACGCCCACATGCCGTGAAAACGTTGGATCTGTCAAACTTTAACCTGCAGCATATGGGGTGCAAAAGAAAATAGTGAAGGAAAGTTCGATCACAAATGAGCCAAATAAGTGCCATTTCCAAAAAATTGATTCAACAACATGAAACATCTGATGACTGTTCATATCAGGGAAACCAGGGGGTGGTGTTAATTGGGACGGATGAAGTCTACCACACACATTAACAATAAACCAACGAAAGAGAATTAGAATAAATAACTAATCAAACATAAATAACTTCAATGACCAATAAAATAATATTCCAGAGGCTGCTAGTTGACCAGAGAACGGTCACAAACCGACAATAAGCTTTTCTGGTAAGGTGGAGCCTAAAGAAACATAATTTCAGAAGATAAAGCCTTATTGTGACTTCGTGTTCACCCCTTCACCGATTTGAGGCCAAAGCTATATAAGAAAGGGAAACTAGATACCGCAGCTATAAAATTGACCTACTTTGTGTGACTATGTGCATTTCTTAGAAATCGCAAATCGAAGAAGGGTCGGAATAAGCCCGATTAGGAGAAAACCCAAATATGACTATGAAATATATATCATTCGACCTCTAAACATTTTAAAAATTTCAACATTTTTGAGTAAAATTTTTTCAGTGCCCTAGTTATATCATTCTATGGCATGACAGCTGTAAGTTCTGCCATCGAATACAACAACAAGTTTATCGGAGCTTGTAAGAAGTCAATGCGATATCATAATGTTGCAGTATGCCTGAGAAGAAGAGCAGGCAAGAAAATGATGTTGTCCAGCTAATATATACAGCAAATATCTATTCTACATTAGACACAATGAATTCTCCCTTTAATGAGGTCAAATTAATGGTTTCCATACTGATGTGAGGCATTTGAAATTATTTCAGAGTTACGAAATCCTCTGTAGTTATGGGAAGACAGAATCACGACATTATTGTCACATGGTACTCAAAAGTGATTACAAAGTCGCTCGTTTCAGCTGATCAATCAGTCCGTTGGTTGACACTATCAAAAGGAGTAGACAAAGAGGCGATATTATAATACACGGATTAGGAGGATGTCAAATATTCAGGAAAATGAAAGTTGCTTTCCTCGCTCTCTGGAGACTCTCACTCGTTTTGAAGATAAACAGAGACAGTGACATGCAGACGACATTTCCTCCAGCACTGTGAGACATCCATTACACCTCAATCCTCAATAGTATATTGCAACCACACATGATGAGCATTCCAATGCATTATATAAACATGGAACAGTCGTAGGAATGCCAGCATTCTTTCCAGTCGATTAGAAAGTGCATTTGCCACCATGTAAACTCATCATGAATGAAAGCAACGACGCTAGACGTAGCTAAAATGGAGGTTTCGAGTTACTGTAAAGCTAATCCTATGATTTTCAATACTACGAATCAGCTCAAATCAGCGTTTCATTTCTTCAGAAAATCAAAAGTGAAAAATAAGAAAGCGCGCACACTTTTCAAAAGACTGATTCACCAAAACAATATTTAATGAAACGGTGCTCCATTGACTTATTAAATTCATGAACTGATATTTATAGACTTTGAGTTCTATGGACTGATGTGAACTATTGATTAAGCTGTACTTAGAGAAGAGAATCCCTATCGTATGCAAGAGATGTTTGTAATTACGTTGTAGGCCATCTCCCCATCGGGTTTTCAAATTCACATTCACTTTACATTGACCTGTAAAGCTCAATCAGTTACTGGGAAACTTCGGCAGATTGTCGATATGTCTATCTACAGCTGTGGTCATTTTGAGTTCAAGCAAACAAAACATGAGGCTGCTCTGAAAATAGCTCCAACCAGAAATCACAGTGTAGAATAAGAAAGACAATGACAGCATATTAACTTTTTGTTTTTCAAGTCATGCACTTGTCCATACAAGACGATACATTCGTATTATTATTATAATTTACGTAATATTTAGTCAGTTCAAAAGTTGTTGACAAGACTACTGCTACTCGCCGTGTCATTGATTGTATCAAAGATTGAGAGAGTGAGGAAACGCTTCTTGAGTTCATGCTGGTAATGTCCTTTCAATGAGATAATCGAACGACGTAGATATTTCGAAATCAGTCCAAGGATGTCACTAAGCTAAGCCGATTTCCAGTAAGTTTTGTTAGAGAAAGCAACACGATAGATTTCTTATGTATTATACCGAGCGCTTTCATGGCTTCTTGTCAAGGGTGAACGACTAAGTGAACATGCATAGAGGTAGCAGAAGAGCATTCAATGATACATGCTGCCAGTGATAGTAGCAAATCAGTGTTAATGTAAAGACAATGAAAAGAGAAACTCTATGCCCACAGAGGAAACAGGTTTCCTTGCAACAAACAGTTACAAAACTGTGAGGAAGTATGTTTTACTCGTCCGCATGTGTGCATAAAGAGTTTATAAAATATATTAAATGAAGCAAATACTATGAAGTTGAATTTTATTGACAATGTCGCAACAAATACTATCAATTTCACGCTACTTTATTGGAATTCTGATAGCATCCAACAATTAATAGAAAGAAAAGAATGAAATAAAGATATGAATAACCTACGAGTACATGGACGACTTAATCATTCAAAATAATTTCATTTCATACTTTACTACTTCATTAACAGGCATAGAAGCAATATTGATGCTGTAAATTAGAAGACAAAATGTTTCGGCAAAATTCACGCCCTTTTCTATGTCACTAGATGCTGGCATGAAGTATGACTTAACCCCGGAGAGCCCGGTGTAAGAAATAATGGTAGAAAATCATTGATACTTTCCAAAATTGCTTATTTACTCACTCTGACTTCAGCGACGCGATCCTTTGAAATTTGAAAACATTTAACTGCCAATTTGGAGATGGTCACCAGTGTCCCATTGGGCTTTCGTGGTAGTGAAACCTCGGAAATTTCAGTAAAAGAAAAATGCATCCATGCTCTTCGAAATTGCTTATATATGCATTACGACTTAAATATAATGATATTTCGTGAATGATATGACAAAGGACTTGCTGTTCTACAATGTTTGTGCCACTTGTGGTTGATTTAATATTCCAAAAATACATGTAATACTCATGAACTACTCAAAAATTTACGCATATCACCTTTAAAACGGATTAGTAATGATGGAACCTGAAGAAGCAGCCACACGTCCTTTCATTAAGAAATTAAATGGGTCATGATACACAATAACTTATCATTTAACTCATCACTTGGTCGAAAAACAATTAACAGTTTGAATTCAGATGTTGTGATGCAGTAGCCCTACTTGCACCTCTCCTTTTTTTAGAATAATATGTACTAAGTTGCTCTTCTATCAAAAAGTCATAAATGCAAGGAAATTGCATTTTTATAACTCGAATAAGCGATTTTGTCTGTCATTATTACAATAATTTTTTTCTACCACCGTAACCCAATGGGTCACAGGTGATCCATCAATATTTAGGAACCTCTCAGGAAGCAGGGATTTGGTGTAGAAACTTCTCCTTTGGTATACACATGCTTTAGAACATTGTTCGTCCATATGCCAAGTCTAGTTTTATGGCATGTAACATAAAATAATCATCTTTCCTCAAAGGCACATAGGAGAGCGAACCAAAAAATGATGCAAGCATTTTTTTTAAAAGATTTAAATGAAATAAATCGCAAGTTCATTCAACATTTTTCCATATTTTATTGACTACCAGGTCGCTAACAAGGGCTAGGTGCAAAAGAACTCAAAAAAACCATCGTCTTTGGTGGAGATTTTTCCCATTAAACATCATCAATTTTATGGGTCACCAGTGACCCATTGGCATTTCCGGGTTAATCAGTGATTATCCCATGTTTGCCATGTCTTCCTTCAGTCGTCAGCTGATCTTCCTTGTGATTCTTTTGTTTGGCAATTAACTTATCTCTCATGACTTACATAAGCACAATGCATCATTGAATAACATACCACCATATGGGTGAATTTTTTTCAAATCAAACAAATCTATAAGATAAAGTACTTTCATTTGAGCCTCGTCATTACTTTAGGTTAGCAATTAAACTGACCGACCGCAAGTAACAATATTTCCCTATAAACAACTGTTATTAAATTTCTTTCTCTTATTGTTTATGGAAGAGGCAGCTCTCTATCATGCCAACTCAAGAGGTTATCCTGTAATCAGACCAATATCAGCTAGACGCCTGAAGACAGCGAGGTGATTCTATTTTGTCAGGCAGCATGACACTCAAAACAACCAAAAGAGAGGAATTACATGACAATGAAGGCTTCAATGAATGCTCTCCATCAAGAAAAAACATCCGTTAGTGAAGAATGAAAGCAGCAATCAATCTTCAAGAAGGTTATGAGGAGAATTCAGTAATCATCGTCTATGGCAATAATTCGCACAAGGCTGAAACTTAAGTTTCCGCAGCGATAGCTCTGAGAGAAAATGGACACAGGTGAGAAGACAGAATGAAGTAAGAAGACAGCTCATTTTCATTCATGAATATAGTTCATGGCTGCATGACGTCATCTATTCCGACACGTCATGATCATACTACGAAATGATCTGAAGACATTCCACGTCAAAAATTACGGCTCTAGACACAGTATTTTTAACTTAATAAGTGGCAACATAAAAAATGTCATTATAATCAAAAACTGCTATCTGCGTCCCATTGGATTAAGATGAGCTTTATGTTGATTCTATCTGACAAATGGTGGAACCAGATAGAACTCGGCAGACGCGCAGATTCGTAGAAGGCATAGGGTGTACATAATTCTGTGAAAGTCTAATTTTCGGACTCGTTCCCTGCAGAAACTCGTTCTAGCTGCCGGACTTATATCAGTAAATGAAGGACTCTAGTCGATCAAGAAGTAATTATATTGCTCACATTCTTGCTTATTGTTGATGGCAAGATTATAGCGTTGAATCATTGCTGCTTCTTTAAGTCGCAGATTAGCTTCATCTGTTGTTCTGGCAATTATTGCGATGTTGAAGCTTTCCTTGCATATGATTTTGTGTTTGAATACAGAAGAATTGCTAGAGCCCTTCATTACTTGACCTTTTATACTCTTCTGATTACGTCGTGATCTAAATATTCTATAAATGTTTTATACCTTTTATAATTCTCATGATAACGTTTATAACTCTATAATTAATTATCTTATCAGATCAATAATTTTGCAATCGGTACCATGTAACCCGGTCCTATCTGTCTCATGACCGTAATCGGAGGTAAATCCGAACCTATATCCTTTTATTTATTAAAACATTCACAACCTATTGCCGCGTAGCCGCATATCTATGAATTTCCCAAAGCCACAGCTAAGAGGTACAAATATCTATTTTTGTATCTTCATCTTTTCAATTAAAATTCTGAGCTCACGTCGTTGAATATTTAATATTTCTTTGTATGTGCCCTGATGATAACGATGCTTAGTAGTTGAAACATATTGGCTAGAAAAAAAATCGACTTCAAAAAATCAAACTACAATATCCTACATACTTTTAGTTATAATTTTATTGCTTTCAATCTATTTTTTACATGTGCTTAGAGGCATCAAGCTCCCCGGCATTGTAGCAGGTCTTCAGGAAGATGGGCTTCGACTGTGGGAATTCACCACGATTCATGCAGACAGATGAAAGAGTGAGAAGACCTGAATTCTGTCGGGATGCCACTCTTCAACGACAAAATTTATGTACCAATTTTGTGCAGAATATTTGCTCTAGCATAAAACCAGTTTCCACATCAACAACTCATCAGTGAATCGTCGCAGCAATTCCACCAACTTGCATGAAAGTCTGTAAGGAAAGCTTGCTATAAAGCAGCTAGTAATTAATTGATTAGACTTACCACTCATTTTCAAGTGCTGCAACTTGTGTATGGCCTCTAATGTGTGCATCTTGAGCAGCAACTTTGAATTTCTTTGTTGTATTGCAAAATAATATACATGCAAGTGTCGTCAGTGGCAACAGTTAAATTAGAAAGTACTTAGGCATAAGTGGCAAGTCTAGCCCTTAAATAGTAATCGACGGGCTCAACGTGAAGAACCTGTATATAGCTTGAAGTTATAGAGTATTTATACTCTATGGTACTGAATATAATCTTTCATGTTTCTCGCACTGCGAAGTCTCGTCGGGGAAAGAAATACAATGGTGATCATGCTTATCTGACTTCCTGCTATTCGAATCTTGTAATTAGTATAATGATAGACAATTAACAGCCACCCTGACAACCTCGTGATCATGCCAAAAAGCGAAACATCGAGTGTATTTTATTTGACGACAAGTAGCCTATATTGAAACAGTTAAAGAATAAAATATATTTTACTCCCGATTGCTCTTTAATACTTTGCTTCGAGGTCTGGCATCATAGAACTGCTAAACTGCATACAGAAATACGATAAAATCGAAGGCCTGAATCAAATACGCTGAAAAATTAAATAAACATTCTTCTTTATCAATTGCGAATTTCTTTAGCGATACAGCGGGTGCTCACTCTGAAAAACATTTGAGCCTGCGTGAATGTTGCACGTAGTAAAGATGATGAAAAAGAGATGTTGTTATTTCAGATAGCAGTTTGTTAGGTAGTTGTTGTGTAAATAGATATGGAGAATGCAAGCATTATAGACTGTATTTTTGCAGATGTCCAGCTGAATTGTTTTCTTTCACTGGTAAAATCATAATAAACATACTTCAGATTGAATGAGGATCTTATTCGTGCTAAATGATCAATATTTTAGCCGCCATTCTGTGTACTATGAACCAGTTGGTGCTAGTCGCTGCTTCCCAGTAGTCTCACCAGAACACATGCTTCAACATATTTTCTAGAAATCAAGTGCGTGTTCAGTCAGTTTTTCTTTTTTCAATTTCGAAAGGCACACTTTTCATAAAATTATACTTTCAACTTTTAAATTATTCCCTCGTGCTCCTTCATGATCTCTCTGGCTTCTAACTGTTGAAGATAGAATGAAGATCTTGTTTTGAAATGGACATGTACATGTAGGATGAATTATTGTATGTAGCATGATTGGCATTGTAGTGTACATGAACACACGTGATCTGCAATGTAGAGCAAATGCACTTTATTTGAGGTGGAAGTAAATTCCGTGAAAAATACACCAAACTTTATCTTGAGGGTTCCGTGGGATATACACCGATCAACATCTGGCTATACTTCTAAAACTTACAATACCACCGGCAAACAGCTTATTAATTAATATCATAGCATTCTCCATTTTTTTCATTTCCTTGCCGTTTCCCGATCTTCCACGTTGGTGTACACCCTGTAGGATGCACCAAGACGCTAGGAACGGCGGAAGCGTTCCAGTTCGTCAAAATTCAGATATCAAATTGACTTTTAATAATATACTGTATGCTGCATGAAGACTGTCCGACTATCTTAAAATCACAAGTCACCCTTTGAGTTTCATGAAAGCCAACAAAAGAGGATATTAATTAGAAAGCAACAGTATTTCAGAGAGGTTTATGTACTTCATAATGAGAGGAACATACGAACTTCTTTTATCTCGCTACGTTTATTTTGTCTCTCGGAGCCATTCGTGTATTCTATATGAATGCATACGTCGGAGATCTTTCATTTACTCTTATTTACTAGCACTTCGCTCGTGAAAGATTTCGTCTCAATTTTCAAAGGCAGTGGTATTGAATTATTATTCCCCGAAGAAATAGTAATACTACATCGATCTACTGAGTTTTAGCATGGTGCATCAGCATGAAATGAGTTATGTAAATGAGAATACAGCAGCGCTCGTAGAATGAGAGAGAGGAAGATTATTGTACTGCGTATTTGCATCCACATGTCTGGGAAGGAGTCGAAAAATAAAAATTGTGATCAACCACGACATATCTTCATGAACAACATTATAATATCATCTTTCACATAAATGCTAGCCTTCCTGAACGTAATTGTCGCATTGATTAATTACAGGTCATTGTGAAACAGTCACTCCAAGTAGATCAGAGTTGCATTACGCAACACACTGCAGACATCGACACGACATTCTGAGTTAGGATCAGCTGATCTTTATAACGAATCGAAAATCAAGTTGACGTTTTCATCAAATAAAACTGTAGGTTTGCAAATTGATATCTTTCTATGCACATTCGAATTGAGCATATGATGAAAGGAAATGAAATGTCTTTCGGCATGTCCTCAACAGCTACCGACTTAATGCGGTGTCACTATGGTGAGCTGCACAATGTGCACAAATATACAATTGTGAAATGTAGAAGGAATAGGAAGAGAGATGTGGCGAAGAAGAAGTGGGGATAACGAAGACAAAAATCCCATCAGCAACTTGTAATACATATCAGGGTGTGATATGTATTATATGTGACATGATGTATATACAATCATCAATTAGACAGTAGGTGACTGATAAAAATTCACTGTGCATGCATTGACTTTCACATGCAGGAAGAACGATTTCATGAATCGGTAAGCATGCCAATCATTTATTGTCTTGCAACATCTTATGATATCAGGTACTTGGAGAGCCATACAATCAGTCAAACAATCCTGATAAGTTTTATCGGACAAGCTTGTCACCGTTGCTTTCTAAGCTGTTTCTGCTTTGATGCCTTACCACCGTGACTGTTTCGGATTGACCTCCTACCAAACTTTCTTTAAAAATAATCTATATCTGAAATTCAATAGAGAAATAGTGCATGAAACAGAATGCAGGTTAAAAGGTTGAGTAATATCTACTACAAACCAACGGTCGTATCAATTTTGATTTGTGAGTACATGAAGCGCGCTACATTTGAAGGTGATTCATGAACTTAATTCGAATGCATGACATGCGAAAAATGCTGCTGACAAATATGCGATAGTGTAAACAATCATCCGAAACGCGATTGATGCCTACAAAATCTTCAGATTTTTCCATTTAATATTAAAGCTTCCTGTTATTCAGTTCCAAATTAAGTGGAAAATTGCCAATTACGGCATTCAAAAAATCATAAAAGAGAAGACAAATCACTTTAGAAATGAATACAAAATCAACATAAACGGTGATGTTGAAGGCGCTTCGCCAATCTAGCGCTTAAGGTTGAATTACAGATCATCTGCCACACGAGAAGCTTGTTGAAACTGGTACACATCCGTACAAGAGACTCAAATCTCGCAATCTGTTATCAAGAATACAAAATGGATCTGTTTCCATTTTCAACGCCTGAGCCGCCGCTGTATGAAGAAGGAGGTGGTCTCAGTTTAACCACAGATTGCGCAAGGAGGAGATACATCAAGGAGCCGAAACCTCTATCTCCCCCCCCCCCCCCCACCCGGATGTGACCAGCCAAGACGCCAATGGGTCCTGTTGGATCCCCTTCGATCTGACCATGGGAGATTTGCAGACTTCATGCATCAGATCGGGTTATCATCAAATGATCCCTCAATTCTCAGAAGTAATGAGCATAGAAGAAAAAGCAGGAAAGCATCAGTTAATTAGTAAAGTAACTTTGTGCAATAACTTCAAGAGCTCATGTAGATATAGTTATAGATTGCTGATCTCAAGTTTCATTTCCGCGTCATAATTGAAATAGGTGAAATAAATCATCGTGTAAATCTGTAAGAAGCTAATTAAACGGAAAATTCGATCAATAAGGGTGGCCTCCAAACAAGGCGGGTGTCCATGTACGGGCAGCGAGTTTGAACGTTTGATATGAGAGGCATAGGTGTGGTCTTCCCAAATATTGTGAAAAACTTTACATAGAAATCGTTTAACAAATTTAAAATATCAAAAATCAATACATCATTATTAAATGAAAGAATTTATGATTAAAATAATCACCAAAACCTTCAATACTGCGCCTGATAGACAAGATATTTGATAACCAAAATTTATTTATCATCACAATTATGACTTACACACGTCATTTGATAACTAATTTTCTTACATCTAATTTTTTTTTGTTTGGCCCATCTAATCAATGTTGCACGCAATTATGAAAATGAATGCTATTTGATACTAAATGAATACCAGAAAATATTAATTACAGGTAATTAAAATCAAGAAATGTCTCGGATATCTCTCGCACTGTAATCCAGCTAAAAACTGCGGAGAGAGACTCACAAGATAAATAGACGTCAAAAGGCATGCTTTTCGGAGAAATCGAAGCGTTGAAAAACGATTTCTTTCAATGCATGCCGAATCTCTTTTTCAAACAGGATTTGATTACATCGAAAAATTAGAGATATAGTATGATATGAACAAGAGTTCGAACCCTCTGATAGATTATCATAATTAGTGCATTCTTAACGTATTTATCGAGTGACTCATTTCAATAAAATTTCATAAATTATTATCAAATCGTTGTAGCGACAAGCTCAATATTATGACCAGATGGTTTTGAAGTCGAGTCCGTCCGGGAATGATGTTGAAAAGACTTTATAGTAACAACTAGCTTCGCTTCATAAGTCGAACGGACTGAACCTTGTCTGAGCCCACTTTGAGCAAGAGCGTCATTATCATATTAGAAAGTGTCGGTTATTCTACGCTTTTCTTCCCAATTTCTCTCTCTTTTGGAGATCGGAAACACGCAGAAACAAGTCAAAGCATTGGCGATTTTCGCTGACCGTAGAGGCAGGAGGTGAATCATTGACTTAGCATCGTTTTCCTCTTCAGCGGCCTCTGTCAAACGTAATATCCGGCCAGACTACATCACATCACTTTGAACGAATGAATTCCTCTCTTTTTGTTCCTCATCAGCTCTCTCTGTGAAATGAAACGGTAGCAACAGTTAATCTCTTCGCGATACTTCAGATATTCACTTTGAAAAATCCACAACGTAATATCAAATACAACTTCCCGTGAAGACGAATAACTTGACTTAACAAATGCATCATTTTGAAAAAGCGACTAAAATGCATCACATCTGCACGAAATACAAAATCATTGAATCTGTAATCACGTTGTTTGGATTCTTGGAGCGTGGAAATCCTGAGAACTACATGAATTAATAACATCATCAAGGCATCGTCATTGAATGAAATAGCAAGTGACAAAAGTATAGCATAGCGGTTTGTGCATTGCTACGTAGTCTGCAAGATCAGTTGACAAGAGCCTGATTGCATACCACTAAAAGTTTACTTTTACTACTACTAGGCTTGAATGTTCAATCCGATAGATCAAGTGAATATTGTGAGAGTTTCACGAACTTCGGTTTGCTCCCATTACCAGGAGAGCGCAAGCAAAAATGTTCAAGATATTTTTAACTTATCCCTGGCTGATTATCTCATTATCAGAACAGTGCGTTTTTGCTTACAAAATGGAAGTCAGTAAACAGGATGTAAATTTTGTTTGCATATAAAAGTAATTCCATTCCTGCAGGGAGTTACATGCTGTGCTAAATATTTTGCTACTGACATTGAATTATCCCTCATTTTTCCATTCACGTAGCAATCCAGGATTTCATAGAAGACTGGTTCAATCAGTTTCTTCCTTTGTGTTTGATATTTTTGGAACGTGCCTTAATATATTTGTAACAAAATCATATAATTACTACTTTGCTTCTTAAACCGTTCATAAATTGAGATTTCTGTGAAAAATGAAAGAAAATAGCTAATTATCAACCTTAACTGACAAACATTCAACCTAAACCTATGGTAATAATGAAAGAAAATGATGCTAAAAAATGTAGCAGTTGTACTGTTATCACAGTGGATTTGCCGATGAAGATTTATTCAATAGGCAGTTAATGGATATCGACTTCATGTTAATTGACTCAAAATGAACACTTCATGTTCTCAAAATGAAACAATTCATCTACTCAACTTAAGACATTCGCGAACTCTTTTGTGGTTGGAAAAGAAAACATGTTGATTGCTTTGATACAATTAAGTGTGATAATGCTCTTTGCAACAAAATGTTTCCAGTGCCTAGTGGAACAGCCGTCTGTAAAACTTCATGATAAAAGAATTCTGTCGATTGGCTGTGGTTTTATCATATTCGGGCAAAAATCTGTTTGGAAAACTGTTGGATATGTTATGATTAGAACTTCCTTGTATTCTAGCCACACCGTCATATCATTGACGTCATTCTCAGACAGACATCCTTTCCACCTGTATACACAACTTTCTATTATGGACATTGGAATTCGCGCAGTATAATCATATTGTCAAAAAAGACATCGAAATGTTCCCGCATCTATTCAGGTGAATTGATAAGAAATTACTTTCCCATTTATAAGAAATCATTTTCTCCGATGAGAAACTAGACGGAGGCAACTGTTACAAATCTTCATAATGCCACATAACACACTGTTTCTGAAAATCACAAGATCTTCAGTAACCTCTTTCAATTGACCTGAATAAGCGACATTTTATCAAATATCAGGAAGCATCAGCAAACCGAGCTCCCATTTCTTCAACTTCAACACAACTCCCCATTTACAGTTGCAAGCCATGCCCACGTTAAGTTGAGATTTGCATTTAGCAAGTTGGTGAAATACTACCCGGAAAAAATTTGAGATGCGCAATAAGCAAATTATGTTAATTTCCTCGGATACTTATAAAATAATGTCTCACTACTAGCATTCTGTCTAAGCTGGTGTGGCAGTAAACATTAATAATTGCACTTGTTTATCATTCAGCAGCATCGAGGTACCCGAGGAAATTCATCTAATATGCAAGTTTCCAGATGTTGATTACAGTTCAAAATCAATACATTTAGTTATACTGAAATGCACTTTCTTCCTTTATTATCTGACTCGTGTCCTCATTTGCCAAGGAGTGCCGATGGAATTGCTAACCAACGGGCCCAAAACGAGAACTTGTGCCCATGGGCCTTTGGGGCCACAATCATCCGAGAAATTTTTAATGTTAACTTAAATGTCAAAGTATATGTTTGATTATTTGAATGCGTTTGGACATGCTCAACCAATCGAAGAGATCGATGGATTTCATTATGATATTCACACTCAAATACTAAAGCCTGTCTAGGAACAGTCAAACTCAACCGATCACCACAAAATTCAAAATAAGAGGTAATGAAGCAACAATTTGACTGCAAACTAAATTTAATTTGACTAGAACTTCAAATCTTATTATTAGAGACAATTGCGCAAAAGTAGCCATGTAAACACTCACCGATTTAAGCACTAAAGTAATACATGTATTCAATTATCAAAAAATCACAGCATCGCTCCATCAATAAGGCAGTGCGATATTATATTGATATTGATCTGTGATACTGGAATAATTCATTATTCAATTCGTACCTCAAGGGATGAAAAGTACCTAGAATACAAATACTTCCCTTAATTGAAATAGTTTCCAAATATCTTGCAACTTACGGTCGGTTGATAAATCCTCCGAGTTACTTATAGTTATGATGTCCTTTACCAACTACGTAAAAAGACCTTAATTACACTATCGATCACATTGTTCATTTGACCACTCCAAAGTGTTCCAGGTCACTGCGGACCGTCTCTTCGAGACTTTATCTTCCCTCCACTAGAAAACTAATCACAATAAAGCTTTGCGCTGTCAGATTCCCAATTCAGCACGCCTCAATGCCTCTTTCCTCCCACCTGCCTTTCTCTTCATCCTCCGAAACTGCATCAGGACACGAGATTTGTCTGCAAATGACCCCCAGTCAATAAGCGCGACGAAGAAGACAATCAACAAAACCATCACACCTTCGAGTGTCGTGTGTATCTCCCGAACTTCAGCGAGGTCAGCCGCGAGGCAAGACAAAACTTTCACATTTCTTACTTGACAAACAATCGACACTTAAAAATAATTGCAATTATAAGTGAATATATAATAGTTCTATCATTATATTTTCTGTAGCGCCTGACGTCGTTGCTTGGATAGCGATGATGGATGCAAAGTGGAAATAACGCTGACTAGCACTTTGTTATTAGAGCAAGACTTAACAAAAAGGATAATAAAAAAGCAAATGAAAGGTCACAATATAAAGATGCCATTGGATCATTCCACGATGACGGTTATTTCATTATGAGTAGCCAGCAAATTTTCGCCAGATGTTTTCATAGCTAGGAAATATTTTTTCGAACTGGAACTGTTCCCAAGATAATCTCATGCACTGTAAATTGTCATTCCACAACGGTTTTGATACAATTTCGAACTTTCTTCTATTTATAGCACTAAATGTACCCGGTAACCGTCGCTTAAAAAACACGCTTTTCAGTTGCTTGCACAAACAGATTTTTCTGAGGAGCAACAGCATATTAAGTTATAATATCTATACAGTATATTTTTCAAGCATATTTTTCATGCAACAATATCATAAGTAATTAGATCATTGTATTTTCTCAAACTGTCTGCAGATCTCAAAATTCTTGGTAACGGTCGATTTTTAAGAAAAACTTTTGAATAGATGGCGAAATCATTGAAATTTAACTAAACAAATTATGAAGAGGAGCTATTTAAAGAATTGCTGTGATCGTCATCAGATGAGTCTATTGGTCCCGCATAACGTCAGTTCGTGGCTTGACCGACAGACGACAGCTATCCTGCCTTCACCATCCCGGTCTATCATCCATACCCTATTAATGTCTAATAGTTCCGGTACTTACATTCAGATAGCCCGAGTAATTATTCTTAGATAAGATTTATCCGTCATTATTTGAGCGTGGAAATGATATAATTTGTATATATGTTATTGCAAATGAGTTTATTCATATGTGAGCACAATGTGAAATCCATGTCTGATTCTGGCTAGACTAGTTTCCTAAACTAATTGAGATCTAGGTATGTGCAGTCTTCGGCAAATTGCACCGTCAATTTTACATCATTTATACGATTTTGTTTATGAAAAATATATATAGCTAATTAGGAAATTTACCACTTGAGCCATGTTCAGCAGCTACATCGCATTGGTAATATCAATTTGCCACACATTTATCTCACCTTAATGCACGCACTTATGATGCAACATCTTGGTACGCAGACAGCAGCACTTTGATGATCCTGGTCTTCAATGGTCATGGAATGAAAATGTTTCAGGAATTTTCAATCGGAATGAAATGAACATTTTCAACCATGGATTCACTACTATTAAGGAATCCATGTTTCAACACGTACATCGTAGATACCTACATGCCACCTAAGGTATTTACCGCCTTCTGAATAAACAATACTGCGCGGATACTGTTCACATTTATTGCACGAATGCATCTCAGTGGGTGTTTTGTCTGATAAGGTGGACCGCCATAAAAATATGAATTACTTAAATCATCAACTACTTATTAAATGCTCGGCAACATGGCAGATCATAATTTTTACAATGAAGTACTAACTTCATCTGAAAATGCAACAATAAAAATATTGTTTGATGAGTATTCTACATAAAAGTTTCCGAAAATGAATTTACCGCAGATGAATTTTCCTAGGGATGAATTTTCTGACCAATGAATTTACCGCACCTCATATGCCTGATTATTCAATGTGATCTTTGATACTTCAGTCTTCCACCCATGAACCACTCACTCGACATCGGCTTTACACATGAGGAATGTAGACGAGTAGGTCCGATGTCACTGTTCGTGAAGCAGCAAACATTGATGAACCATTTGACTTCATCCTAATTTTTCGATATTGATACTGCCGTTGAAAAGCTCGGTCATATTACATTACATCCAAAGGGAATAACTCTGATTACAGTGCAGAATTAAATGAATTTTGCAAATGCTCTCCATCACAAACTGCAAATATTTGATAATTGACAGACAGCACATCCCATCACGTGAGAATATGATTCAGCTGATGCACCAAGTGGTGATCTTCATGAAATGATAGGAGCTGATAAGATTGTACGACGAATTTCTCAGCAGGAAAAAGCGACGGTTCGAATGACCCTGTTCGTCTGACATATTACTTTACAAGTGGAAGTTGGACAAAACGTCTGTTGATGAATTGTCAATTGTAAATAGAAATTGCATCATCTTCAGAAATCAATCACATACTCGAATTCGTTAATCAGGGTTATGTATTATTTCTTGAAGTAGCAAAATTTCCGAGGTAGGGTTCAACATTATTCCTATAATGCGACTCTCCAGGAATAATTAAAAATTAATGATTGGACAATGCACGATTGCAATAGATTGCATGCGATCCGCATATTGATTGAACGCTATCTTCACAGCATAGACATAGTAGTAATGGGTTTAAAGTTTTGCTTCACAGTCACTGTAATTACTTGTAATAAATAAATTAATGTTGGCATTTTCAATTCGCAGTTAATTCCCTCGGATGGACTGCAGGAGAATCATCAAGAGGACCACAAGGACGCAAAAAGGGATAAGTGATACGTGAGTGATTGAATGACTGAATGAGAGACAAATTGTAGAAATTTGCTAGCTATTTGTGGAGCTAGGCCAATAGTTGACCTAGAGCCATATTTGTTTGTTAATTGCAGAAGAACGGTTAATTTGACGTGTTTGATCGATTGAGATGACTAGTGGATTCTCCTCAACAAAAAAAAGATCTCTTCAAAATCTAATTGATCAAGTCTCTGGTCCTGTCTATGCATCTTCAAAATCCGTCGATAATATTAAGTACTCCTCGATTGTATTAGGTACAAATTGCACTTAACCCTCAAACCTGGTGAAGAAGGAACAATAAACGAAGAGTAAGAGGAAGTAAGTGTATCTCAAAGATCTGAGACTTTCAAAAACTGCTTATTCATCACTAAGCTCATTTATTACCTCCTTTAACATTGAACATTGTTTGAAAGTATCAACGACAGATGATCGCACCAAAACTTCAACCATTTATTGCACAAAAAGAGCATAAAAGTTCGAAGATCATTATTCATATCCACGGATATCGACTGGCAGCCTCGGTGGAAAAATTGATGTATCTTGAAACGTACTGTACATGTATAATTGTTTTTCTTCTCTGAGGAGACAAAACAGAAATTCAATAGATAGGAGTGTGTGAGCGTTCAATAACTCAATCGTCGAATTTTTGCTCATAAAAAATTCTGAATAAACATCAAAATATAGCTAGCTTGATAATATTTTGCTAACAACAAACTCAGAAGAAGCGACAGTAGACTCCGAGTTTAATTTGCTCTCTCACAGATGACAAACTTTTATTTCCATGCCTTCTAGAAACGCTGGAAAGTCATCTGCTCACCATCTCATTGTTTGACAGTTTAAAGTGATTTGTAGGTGTAGTATTTCCTCTGAAATATCCTTCACAAACGCCCTTCACGTTCCCCTAACAGCAACTGCGCAACACTGTTGAACTATAATGTTAAATACACAATAGCATTTTATACGCATTCGCATTATAAGTAAAACTAATCTTCGGTGAATGTTTCGGTTATCACGAGACATATCATAAGCAGGCGTCGGTTAATCGACCTGTCACTGTTTATTTACTCGCCTACTCCTACTCCTACTGCAAAACCTAATGAGTTTCTACCTCATGATATTATCAAGCTTACTGCGATTGTATTTTCAATTACAAGTGCAGTGCTTTGTATTCGTAATTAATTCAATTTTTCACTTCATAGAAATCTAATTGCAATTGCTTGCGTTACATTGCTTGAACAAGAGTGCGTGCTTTAATGAGCTAACTTCAGTGAAGTAAAAAAACAAACTGTTTCAAGATTATTTGTATATATACATACATCATATTTCTTGAGATGTGAACATTTGAAGTTGGTGTATTTTTTTTAATATTGAATTGGAAGAAAATAACTACGTTACGGGAAATCTTCGGAATCACCTGTCATTGACTGTTAATATTTTGCGACTTTGTGAGGAAGGACAGGAGAATTAGCTTTCCGAAAAAACTCGCTTGGTCGCTCCAAAATTCGCATTAATTATTTAAATATGAAATATCACAATTGCCTCGCTATGACTCGGAGAGCTATAAAGTCGCCAACAGACTACCGCAAAGTTTTACTCATGTTAATTAGGCTTTGCAACACTTCCAAAGTCATCATGGTTTATTGGATGAAATAAATATTTCAAATAATCGCTTTGAACATTTTTCGTGTAAAAATGCATTTATTGTAATTAATTACAAATATATTAATTATTAACTTGCAAATTTGAAATATACTTGAACAATTTCTTGTAGTATAAGTGCATACTAAATTTCATTGATTCTTCAATAAATCTTTCGAGAAAATCATCATGATTCAAAAACCAAATATAGCTGATACAAAACTATATCAATCAATCTAATCAATATAAAACAGAATGCAATAATAAAACTAACTCTAATGTGCCCTTCAAGATAATATTTAATTAAAATCAAAGTTGAAAAGTTAAGTAAAATTTCAGTTTCAATATTCTCAATAACAGTTAACCTTCAAATGAAAACTATTTTTGTTAATTTGAGATATAAGCCAAGCTGGTGATTAGCTCTTACTTTATACAATACGCAAAGTTACACCTTAAGACGAATTTATCAAGCGAGATATTACACAACAGCACAGAATTTGAACGATGGAAATATTGTGAACGGTGGTCATTTTTGTATGGAAAGAGCTGGTTATAGAAATGATGTAATTCAACTATGATTCCACCGTTACATTCCACCATACAGAAGACGTACGTGTACTACCATGCTCGTGGTGTCTCGTGTTGCTCTTAGTGGCACTGCGGTTAAATGCTGGGCCTAGCGATCTTTTGGTTTTAGCAACTTTTAGATCGGTTAGTCGATGTAAATTCACTATATTTTTCATTACATATACGACATGACTTAAGATGCTGTGAAAGATACAATCGATCACGCTATTTATCTTAATGTCGGCGGTCACATTTGTTTGTTGATCATTACTGTTATGACAGCTGATGTGTGGTGGTGAGGGCTTGATCCTGCAATTGACACAGTAACTGCAAGCGGCTGTAGCTCAGTTGGTAGAGTGCAGGTCTAGTTAACCTGGAGGTCGTGGTTCGAATCCTGTCAGCCACACATCTTTTGCATGGCAATTTGATCTATCGTTTATTTAATTTCATTCCATTGTTAATTACCACTGAATGAAGGGATCTCTAGAAATGCATCGCTGAGCAGTATAGTGGGTAAACTGAAATGCAGCATCCTCAGTGCATGCACATTTTCAGACATGTAGCATTGCTGTGAGTTCCTTAAACTATAGTCACTTTAAAAATGAATGATCAGACTATGAAAATTGATAATCAGAAATTTCTGTTAATTCCTCACTGTTGATCTTGTACAATCTGTCATGATGAACTTATGAAGTATGGAAACGGTTCAGACGATTTCATGGCGATGTACTTCTGGGCCATTATTTCGATCGACGTGGTGCACTTAACTAACATTCAACTGTACGAGAGAGATGTCAGGGATATCGAAATGAAACGGAATAATCACGCCACCGCTGGCGAAGCAATCCATCTCATGTCAAGTAAATCAATTTGCATGCGCTACGTTATTTAGTCCAAGCTTCAAACTGATTATTTGTATTAGGCTATTTTGTTTTTAATGCATTTGCTAAAGTATCAACGATTATAGGGGGGACATCCTTGCCTTGAGCCCCGCGCTCCCTGAGGCCGGCACTGGCCTCAAGTACTAAGGGTGAGCGGTGCTAGTCCTGTGATTATTTAGGGTAGCTGCCGAGCTCGTGCAGATTCAATGTAGACATGACGGTCACAGCTTGTCCTTGGCACTTGAGGTTGTTTTTCATTTCGGCAACTCGATAGTTGAATGAAACTAACTGTCCTCAACAGGTTAAAGCTGTGTTTTAAAATCAAGCAAAGCTTCGAAACCGTGAGAGTTTTCTACAGTTTCAAAAATAAAGATGCTTTTAAATATGGTTACGGCTATAAAAGTCGTGCTCTTGAACATGGGTTTCATACTCTGGTATAATTATGGTTGGTTGCTGAAACATATTCTTAAGCCATGCTTTCAAACATGTTTTCTTTACATACGTGGCTTTAAGTATGCTTTTTGATCAGTGTCTTGAAAATGCGCTTAAAAAGGCAATGTGTTATAAAATATTGTTGAGATCCTAGTAGTCAATGAATATAATAAAGACTAGTTGATAGGCGCCTTGATGTTCTTAGCGAGATCAAATTGCTCAGAGACTAGTAATCCTAGTGTCTGGATACAAGGCTTCCTAGAAAGTGTTTAGAACTCTTTCAAGAAATTGAACAACTGTCAGCAATTATAAGTATAATGACATGAACGTGCGACATAGAAAACTTAGGATGCAGATTTCATTGATGTTACAGGTGCTATATTTCACATATCAAAAACCCTTTTGGGGCTACTGATACATTGAATGATTTTTTCGGAAACGATGCAAAATGCTGACATGAAGAAACAAAAAACCGCTATGAAAAACTGCTATATTTGCAACATTGGGTTTTAAACCCATCATTGACCAATGGGAGGTCACCATTTTTGACTCTCAATATCCCCACCTGACAGAAGCGTCTACCTCTTCGAAATGAACCTATCGATAGCAGAAGGGCACCTCATCGCCTCCATCCCCCAACCATCGCCTCGAAATGTGCTCCCTTATAACAGACGAGCCCCTGCATCCTCAATGGCAAGATGGTCAGTGGCGGAGAAACCTTTATGGTCGATAACATCAAGGGGACCTAAAGATATCGTATCAAACGCTGGTTCTCAATGAAAAATTGAAACGAAGGGTTTGCTAGCATTTTGAAATCAAGTCACTCCGAACACTGATTTTCCCACCTACCTATTCGAGGGACTTCAAATCGAAAGACTTTTACTAGAATTAATTGGAAATTCGCGTGTCTGCCTAGGTGATCAAGATTTTCGAAGCGTCGTACATCAACCATTCTTCTCTCCTACTTTTCGCATAGAAATAATGAGTAATAACATTTATGGCCAATTATCCAAAATGCATCTAGCCACCTCGTCTGCGATCAGTTTCTTATTATGATTGAATTCAACCAGACCTCATTCTTATCATCGAATCTCTTCTACAGTGCACACTACGACTGAATTATGCATCCCCTTAAAAGTCTTAATCTTTCATTTTGATATTTCATCTTAGTGTACTCAGCTATGATGAACAGACTTCACCACAATTCAACCACAAGAGAGACGAATTATCGATATACGTATCATCATCATGTTTTCTTTGTCATCGTCATATTTCACTGCGCTGCTGAAGACGCTTTTTAATACAAATCTAATCATGATAAGTGGTGAAGAGCGAGCTCGTACCACTGAAAGTACTTCTCTTATAAAATACGAAAGTCTGTATAAGATGGAGAAGAAAAACGTAAGGGCAAAAGAGAAGATGATATTCGAATTAATCATAGTCGTTCTCCAGGGGTACAAATAGAAGATTGAATAACTCTGTTGGGCAAATCGAGTGCACTAAATGATCAAACTTCTTACATACAAAACATAAGCACAGAACAGAATAACAACTTAAGGAGACCACCGGCGCAGTTGCCTTGTGGTGGAGTGTTTGCTCTGCGTCCGTGAAAGTAAACCAGACTTTCAAAATAGGCACACTGGTACACTCTGCATTCTTGCTAAAAACTCAACACGAAAGAATGAGAGTGGGATAAATGGAAGTTGGCTACATGGAACAGCGTTGTATTGCCGAAAGTGCTTCCGAGTATAAACAAGGATCATTTTCTCATAGGTGCAAGTGAATCAAATACATGTATAAAGCAATGTGTCTTCTAGTATATATATTGGTCAAAACAATGAGGTAAAATTATTTACAGCTCAACGCATCGTGCTTTCAAGCTTCCATGGGCGAAAATATCGCTTAAAAAGATGGGGTGAGCTGCTCAACTGGAGTTAAATCATTCACAATGGTTGGAATGCGAGGTGCAGTCGGCGCTATCACAAACAGAATAGCATTGATTTTCGTCATTTCATTTTCTCATCGACCTGCACAGCGTCGGATACATTGGTAAGAAGAGACCAGGCTTCAGCTGCCTCTATGCTTCGGCTATCAAGCAAGGTGGTTGTGGCGCTGATACCGGGAAAGTTAGCGTGAATTCTGGCAAAATCTCGTTTCAGGTCGTCCTTTTCTGTTTCTAAAATTGCTTGGACATCTGCGATACTTGCAACATAAAATAATTTAATTTCTCTCTCCCTCTGGTCTGGAAGCATGAATGACAGAGTTCAAATAGAAATAGAAACTTGCCGACTGGTTTCACCCCATTTACCGGAGTCTCTTCTACTGTCTATCGATCATGCAAACAAATGTTTTCAGGTTAGAGACTCTCCACAACTTTTTGATCGATAAGTTGAAAACGCAGTCTGATTGCCGGATGTCATTCGGCCTACGACGTAGGACATTCTCAAGCGACTGATTTATTCACAGAAGCAGACATAGTACGATTGACACAAACATCCATGACGTTAAATAATAATCAATCGGAAAATCAATTAACAATGCGGATGATGAGCGGGAAAAATGCAAACAAATGCACACAATCTGGTCTCAGGGGTGAGCCGTCATGTTTGTATCTCTGACACATTTTGTCACATCTTGATATTCGAGATTTGTCACATTTTGTCACATACCGATGGGTGCAACTGTCACAATTTGTCACATGCTCATTGACATAAAAGTCACATTTTGTCACATGTTGATGAAAACCCATGGCCAAAATTTTACATATGCCGGTGCGCAAAAGATTGGCAGTTATCAATTTTGCATTAAAGTATGATTTTTTTCAGTAGAGCATTTGACGTAATATTCATAATATGTATCAAACGGGGTTGCAACGGGACGGACAAAATCGTAAATTTATTAATTATTACTAGTTATCATTATTTGTATAGTTCCATATGGGTGGTCTCCGTGGCACAGTAGCTGAGTGCTTGGCCTAGCGATCTTTCGGTCAAGAGGTCGAGTCCCGACAGTATCATTAGCAGCAGTGAGGAGGGGCATTCGGACTAAAAAGTCACAAGTCTCCAGATTAAAGTCTGACTTACGTCAGCACCGTCCTACCCTTCAATATGGGGGAGTAGCAATGTTAAACCATCATTTCATTCCCATGGAGAATTGCCATTGAAGGTGTACAACATTTTCCGCGAGATTTGGTGCAATAACGAAACACAACATGGGCAAAACCGGGACACATTTAACTTTGTTTAAAGTGAAAAGATTGCATCCAAACCTTGTAGTCTTTACAATTGATTCTTTTTATAGTCTCGAATTTATTTATGATTCATTACTTATGGCAAATATGATTGCATAATAAACAATGTGAATTCACAGACCATATCACTTCACACAAAAGAGGAAAACTTTGTTTTCAGTGAATAAATGCCACTCAGTTTTATAGCGATTACTGTTACTTTTGTTCTGTATTCAGATCAGTGGTAAATATAAATACATGCGCGTGCATTATAGGAAGTATACATTCAAAGTGACTCCTACGATCAGGACATGACAATCAAGAAACATATGGCCACATACAATGAATGTTACAATTGGGCCATCACACAGCATCTCGAAGTCAACTTTAAAAAGTAGGCCAAATAACAGCACGACTTGCCTGGCAGGTACAAGTTTCTATTTGGAGCAAGAAAAGCGGAATATCAATCTTGCATATCCCTAATACAAATTATCATCAAAGAATGTAGGAACATTAGAATAAATACCTCCTGGAAAAGGTGACCGTTATTTCATTGAAACGAAGTTAATGCTCCTCTGCGACTTTGTTTATAATTTGTCAGAATATTTTTCCGTGAATTTGTCACATTTTGTCACAGAGACAGAGAAAAACACACATTTTGTCACATTTTATTTTGAGATAAAAATTTAATATAATACAGTACAGGGTAAAAGAAGCAGGATGACAACATGTTTACTCTTATTCATCTTCCAACAAATCAAGTCTTAGATGCTCTGTTTCAAGCCTTTTGCCTTGATTATGAGAAGTCTTGCTAACTCCAAAATTTTTGCTTATTACAGCATTGTCTTCATTGAATTGCTAGGTGAAGCATGAGTCAATGAGTGTGACGTCACATTTGCAGACATGATCAAGTGTTAGCAACAGATATGTTAAAAACACTTTCAAAGAGGGGACCCGTCTTTTTCTGCCGATGGCCACAAATGCAAAATGCAATTTCGCAGACGGAAAATAACGGCGCGTCTTGGTGGGCTAGAACCACCGACCTCCGGCATTCTCGGCCAACGTTACACCATCTGACCTATCGACGAGCGACAACATGACCTAAGTCCTCAACTGAACAATTTGCGTAATCCATAGAAATTGATAACAATCAACTTCAGATAAACAGTTTATTTCTATGACGTAATCCAATCAGATGGTTTCATCCTCTGAAACAACATAGCATTGACATAATTAGATAGCCGATAGTGGTCTCCATGGCACAGTGCGTAAGTGCTTGGCCTAGCGATCTTCTGGTCCAGAAGTCGAGCCTCGAATGTGCCATTGGAAGTCTTCAGGGACTAAAAGATCACAACGCTCCATATTCAAGTCTGACTATGTCCAAGCCCCCAGTATGGGGAGTAGTGACGTTAAACCATTCATATAGCCGATAAGCTAAATTATATATATAATCGATAGACCATGGAAGAGACTTTCCGCTGACTGAGTTTTCGGTAAGTGGGCTAGCACCTTGCCGCCGACATAATGTACATTCCTTCTATTTCTGTCTGAGTATATACTCGTACATGCTCATTTACCGCATATTTCAGTGATGTCGCTCACTCAAGTTGAATTTTTGCTTCTTTTGCTCAGCAAGCGTGACTGAATGATAAGCGAAGTTGCTTTTATTTATTCTGCTAGTGAAGAGGAGAAGGGAAACAACTCTGTTGACCTTAATGCCTGCCATCTGTTACACCGAATTAATGCCACAACATAATGTCACGCAGTCATATTATCGAAGTTCATTGTTCCAGCTTAATATCATCTTAAAGGAAATTCTTTCACTTCCCAAATATTCAAGCACAGGAAGGAATCTAAGACTGATCTCTTTCCGATAAACTTGTGCTTCTGACCGAGAGAGAAGCTGGATTTGAAGGACACTAGACAAATCCTTCCTTCTATTAACATTAACAAAGAATTAGTATTGAAAGAGAAAGTAATGTCGATGCTATCAGTCGTGACGAGATTTATTAAGTCAAGAAATGAAGATATATTTGACACAGCAAACTTAGTAAGGGTCAGAATTCTCATTAATTTGAATATACTATAGGAGCATAAGAAAACGCTATCACAATTTTCATACTTACTGTTCATACAAGTACATTACAGACACAGAGGCTAAGTGCTTGCCCTAATGATCTCTAGAGGTTTTCAGAGATCTGCACTTCAGTTACAGACAATGTAGTTCAGGTATAGTACAAATATCTGTGGATGGAGTAAGGTAAGCCTTGGGAATCGCAGATTTAACGAGAATGCTGTGTGAAAATCGGTCAAGATGGTTCGGGCACTTAGAGCGTATGCCTGATTCGAACTGGCCCAAAAAGACGTGGCTTCTAAAGTACATGGTCAGAACATCCGTGGAGGTCAAATGTGGAAATGGATACATGGCGTGGAGAAGGATCTGCCAGATCTGCACCTCGACCGTTCCATTACGCAGGACTACACCGAAATCGCTATGACATATCGTCCAACCCCCATATCTGAGGAAACAAGGACTCAAAATCGGGCAGGCAGTAAGTAAGTAGGAATAGAAAACTTAAGATTTCAGTGGCCGAAAAGTCGGACAAGTGCTGGAGCCAAACTTCAGAGAATTTTTCGCAACGTACAGTATAAATTACCGCTATTTACAGAACCCAGCTATTGAACATGTTATTGAAAGTATAAATCCCAGAAAGTTCGAATAATTAAAGAGAATTATGAATATGACTTTCGGTCAAGATGGTATTTCAAAGCCTCCAAGTCTGACTGAAGTTGTTAGTGAATGGCTCACAATGGCTAAGAATGGCACAGAAACTGGATCTGCTGAAAATGTAAATTCCTTAGAGCTTCCGACTGAATATGCAATCTTATGACTCCAATTAGCCAATCTTGCAAACAGAATGTTGTCTATAAAAAAGAAAAACACCAATACTTCACAACGGAAGTCGGGGCATCTCTAAAAAAAGTCATTACAACAGGACCTGGCTACCTAAGATCCTTGATTCAATCGTCTGAGAAATACACACTGCATAGATTGAAATACCAACGAATTCTAGCTTACGAAGCTTCATTGTGTCGCTGTAATAGTCGCCCTTTCAGAGGTCCTCTGCGGCTCACACGGATAAGTTGGCTCCATTCTAAACCGAAGACTGCACGAGTAAAATCCATTTATAGAAGAGGAGATTGACAGATTTGATAGCCAAATTCAGTTCCAAATCAAGTATATCCTTTATATTCCAAGAATATCCTACTTCGATGAAACCTTCGAGCACTTAAAGGGACCCTTAAAGCAGGGCTGTGGAGCCGATGCGTTATCTCATCGGCTCCGGCTCCACGACACTGATGTGAAAGGCTCCGGCTCGGCTCCGGCTCCAACTTCAAATTCAGGTTCTATCTATGCTGGTTATCCTGGATCCGTTGAACGGGTTTTTTGGATAACGGTGTGGCCTTTAGAGGCTTGCTACAATCATCAAATTAGTTTTCATTAACAAGCAACGACTTAAGTTAATAATAAAAATAATAATAGCCTGATATGATGATAAATGACATACTTGTCATATATTTTTGCATGAATTGACTATCTCTGAAAGATAAAATAAGGTTATAGCCTGGATTGGTTCAATTAGATAAAGATCTCCCGCACTGGCTAAATATAAATTGGCCTAGCCTGCAACCAGTCTACTACGAGGCTACATTAAATAAGACCACATGAATGATGATGATATACCTAATTAGCCGTCACAGGGGCCGAATAGTAGTATAAGCTTTTTAACAAAGCTTGAACATGAAACTGGATAGCGTATGCCTCTAAATAGCTTATAGGGACTGTATCTACTCGAACATGGAAAGGGTATAGGCTATATAGCCAAATTTACCGTATCAATAAAGATATCAATTGTTTTATTGAATATTAAAGTGTATGTAGGTTAGCTTAGGTTGTTATTGCTATTTGTTATTGCCTTTATTCAATAGTCTGTTGGTCCATGAATAATATGATCGGTGGGTAGCCCACGACTCATCATCTGTAGAAATTGTAATTTAGATAGTCTCATTGCAGTGTAGGCTAGAAATGTACAATTGAAAATTATACTTGAGAAAATTAAAAATATCTAATTTAGGACAAGTTTTGTAATTCTATGCAGCATACTTAATAAGTTAAGGCTTAACTAACATTATGTTAATTTCGTATTTTTCATTATGGCGTAATGAAAATGGCATTGCAGGGTACAATGCATAATAAAAATTTGACTGCGAGCACCGAGCAGAAATCCCATCTACTTTGCTAGCTTTCGAATGCACGTGCGGTTTAATGTCATAGACAATAGAAAAGGGAGGTCAAAAGGCGCCTTTATTGAGAGCGTCTCAGTCTTTTTTTATTGTTTACATATAAGTCAACATGATATCAGCATAAAGTGTTGACAGACGGAAAAAATAAAAATGAAAATTCTTGAAATCCACAAATCTATGACATTTGGGGAAATATTATTACACAATACGGCTCTTGTGTAATTTTTTCTCTGGTCAAAAGATGCAGCACCATTGGATGTCCGTTTCAGCATCACCGGTTTGAGTGAAGCATTCCGTGCTGTTGTAAAAATCTACGTGGGTAATTGCGATGTCATAGTCGCAAACTTCGTCAGCAAGTCAACCTTGTAATTTGCCTTCGGGTTTTTTCGCATTGAAATATACCCTTTGAATTTTGAAGTCAAAGGAAAATCATTGTGAATGAGATACCTTTAGAATAATAAGGCGCTACTAGAAGTGGCTGGGTCGCTTATTGCTATAGCCATGCGAGGACTTGTAGTCAGGTCATTCGTGTGAGTGTGAAGAGTTATCCCTCCAATCAAAATTGATCAAATTGAATAATCGATTGTTTTGAAAAATGTAGGGGGGGGGGATTGCACAAGACCCTACAATACAATCTAAGGAAATTGACATTGTCACAGATGCCAGTAGCTTCTGCCAGTAGCCATACCGATAGATGGTAACCTACATAGTAACCGTATTAGATTTAAGACATTGCGCAAGAAATGTAGCTATATTATCTTTGCTGACTGAACTGGAAATGTGTACATAAATGACTGGCGACTTGTCTCTAGGAATCTACAATCATCTAGTTAGCATGCATATAACAAGTCTTCAAATTAATGGATTTTGGAGAATACGTTGTCACTAAAAGCTATGGAAATTAGTCTTACGCAGAGCTGGAAAAATTCCACTAAATTTTTTTAATTCCAATTCCGGAGCAGAAATTTCAATTCCAAATCCAATTCCAGTCGAAACAGTTCAATTCAATTCCAATTCCATAATAAGATTCAATTCAGATAATTGCATGTCGCATATTGTGTATTATGTTGATGCATCTAACCTTTGTTCGTTTCAATCTCACCCATGTGCCCTTGTCCTATCCTCGTTGTTCCTGTTTGCTGTTCCCTGCGTCGTTCCTATGTGCGTTTTCATGTTCATAGTTCATATTTTTTGTGTGCATGTATACATGTAACCGGTCAGCCTACGCCATTTTCGTTTCGTAAACGAGATATTCAATATCTCGTAAAAAAAGAAAAGAAAGTTAATGGTCAGCAAAGAATCAAACGCTTAGATAGATGAGATGCGAATAAATATATTAATAAACTGACAGAAGAAAGAAATTCAATGTGCGAATAACGTGATTGTTGATGAAAGAAAAAACGACGATAAAAATGATATCATGAAATCTGATTAATGGTCCATGTTAAAAAAGGATATTAAAAATTCCGTGATAAAAACGAAATGTGGTCGGGTCGAAAGCTAACGAGCAGAGATTAAAGGAAACTCTTTCAATTTTCAAAAGAAAGTGGTTTTATCGTCAAGTCTCAAAAATTTGTATAAATTAGAAACGATGAGAAATTGACACAACAACAACTACCAACAGCAACACATACGACATCTTTAGTAGCAGTTAGAAGAACTCCGGCCTCTCGCGGTACGTGTAACATAACTACAGAAGCAATAACAACAACTGCCTGCCAGCGAACAACAACACAGCAGCCTGTACGGCAACACATCAGCGAGAGCGATTGAAGATTGACGGTATAAGTGACACTGATATTTATGACATAATTTTGAAATAAGTGAGTCCGATCGAATTGAAGTGAATTCAACATTAAGAGGCGAACTATAAGTGTAAAGTTTTTCTTTTATCGTTGCGCATCGTATCTATATAACTATAGTCTTAAAAATAAATATTGTTAATTGTTGTGATTGGAAGTTGAATAACAGTTCATGTAATTGAATAATTAATTATTAGAATAATTTGTTGACACTGTCTATATTATGTTTTGAACTGACAGGGTTGCTGCCCTTTAATGCAGCGTTAATTTTTCTCTTTCCAAACCACTTGTTTCTCGTATGTACAACTGTACAACAATTAAGTTAATCTCCAATTTTTGTGCTTATCCTATCAAGAACTAAATTCAACAATTGCTTTATTTTGATTAATTATCTTACTTGATAAATAACTAAATAACAGATTGAACAAAGATGATTGTCTTTTCATTGTCTGCTTAATCGCTGAAATAACATTGTCCGGGGCTGTAGGCCCATCGAAGTCACAAAAAACACCTTTTATTCAACTATGGAATAAAGCTACCTCTGTCGATCTATCTCTCTCTTATCCTTGCGTGCAGTTAACACAACGGCCGAGCACTGTGATTTAAATTTTTGTACAAATACATGTAGATTCATCACAGGTCTATCGAAAAAGTGGAATTGAGGTTTATCAAGGTCAATTCCAATTCCAGTAGATTTAAATATCGTCAATTCCAATTCCGACTTTTCCAACTCTGGTCTTACGAAACATATGTAATAAAAAAATATTACACATGTGTGTAAATATAATACATATAATACAAAAGAAGGCGGCAACTGCAAAGAAAGATATCGTGGAGGACAGATCATTGGTATACTTAAAAGACATATCTTTAGATTTCAAATGATTTAATTTTTTTATGATGCCAATTAATACCTTCAAAATTCTAGACTTATATCAAAGCTCAAACTATCGGAGCCGGAGCCTTTGTGATAAATCGGCTCCGGCTCCGACCAAAACCATCGGCTCCTTAAGGCTCCGGCTCTGCCTTAAAGTGCTCGAAGGTCCGGTCTTTATTGCTGAAATTTCCGTAATGCATTAGCAAGATCTGGAATTATGAGACACTTTCGGGCTTTTGATGATATTCAGAACCTTTTATGACTTTTTGACCGATTCTTCGGGTTTCCAAATTTTTCGCACTTCCCTTGAATACCTATTATCCACATTTTAACATGCACAGCGTTCTAGAAGCCTTTGACTATGTGCTCAAGTCTGACACAGTAGCTAAGTGTTTCATCTGGCTATCTTTTTGTCTCGAGGTCGAGTTCCGAAGCTTTCAGTGAAACCGACAAGAACGAAGGGCTGACTATGTCAGCACCTCCAAGCCCTAGTGGAGGGAGCAGTAGTGACGTTAACTAAAGCGTCACATCTTAGAACCAACACTATGCCACAAAGTCATAGCGTCTGTCAAATGACGATAATGATTAACAATGAGTCCTCAGTTGACACAAAGGTGCATCGAAATATCTGCGCAGGAGGCAGAATAACCTCAATCATTATTTCAGATCAAAGAAACTCATATTTTAATAAATGCGTTGTGAAAACCGATAATTACTACGGAAAGAAGTGACGATAAAAGCGGAAAGTACAAGTTGAAAAATTGTGCAAGGAGTAAGGGAGAGTTGTGATGCACGACTCGAACGATAACTGAAGTTCGCAATATTTTCATTTACCTGTCACCGCTGTCATTCGTAATTATCGTGTCACTCAGCATTAATGAAGACTGAACAGGTGAACCGACTTCAAACAGAATCCGTCAGTAGGAAATGAGGGAAAATTTTGAAATTTATTGAAAACGAATAAAACATAAAGTAAATTCAGATGAATCCATTGAATGCTTTGGCAAAGAGATACTACATTCAGTGCACAAATAGGAACTTATTTTTGAAGAGGAAAAGATGGTTAGTCTTCGCACTTCTAGATTGTACTGGATGACCTTGGAATCACCAAAAATTCCAATTTCAAGTAACAGATGGAATGAAAAAAATGAAGCTTTTACGTATGCTACTCCCCATACTTGGGGCTTGGACGGTGCTGACATAGTCAGACTAATGGAGCGTTGTAGTACTTTTAGTTCGGATGCACTTCCTGACGACTTCCAATGACACCTTCGGGGCTCAACCTCTGGACCAAAAGATCGCTAGGCCAAGCACTTCACCACTGTGCCACGGAGAACACGGATGGAATGCAGCTTCAAAAATCAATTAATTGATTGGGTCAAGTTTTGTTATTACTTTATTTAGTATCGAACTTCATTCAGCGACAGTACTTTACTTTACTTTTTCTTTATCCGTTTAATGCCCTTTTCTCCACCTCCGTTGAGTTGGACGATAACTCTTCATGGAATGCCTCCAGCTGTTCCGATCGAAGGTGTCGGCTTCCTTAAGGCCCAAATGCCGACAGTCTGAGGACACTGTTTCTTCCCAGGACTTCTTTGGGCGACCTCTTTCCATACTTTCTTCACCCAATCGCTGTTATCTTTCCCACCATCGGAATCTGCACACCCTCATGGCCTCGTCGATCGACTGCAGGTTCAAGCGCGTCAGAAAGTCTTCGCTGGCAACTTTAACTTCGAGAGATTCTCCACACATCCATCTGACCATCTTTCTGTCTGCTACCTCCATTCTTCTCTTTTCTGCAGCAGTCACAGTCTCACTTCCGGAAGTCAGGCAGACACTGACGCATGAGAAGTAAATCTTTCCTTCATGCAGCATGGCGTCGCACAACTGGCCAGGACTTGAAAGTTTGCCTTATCGTCATCATGACTTTTTTTCCTGACTAAATAAAGGTTTATCATTATCATTATTGCATATTCCAATTGATTTATAGCTTTTGCAATGATATGTCATCACAATCTTATTTTTTATTAAAGCATCAGCAACATTTCAGTACTATTTTCATGGTTTTCATTTCACTGTTTTTTGATAATGTTGCATATAATCGAATCCTCCCTGATATATATCGTGGCTACGCCATTGCTGCGATAACTGGTTTCGATTCCCAACGGACAAGCCGTTCCTTGTGGTTGAGCGAGAAACAGAGTGCAATAAAATATCTATTCGACTTGGTGAAAACCTAGTTTAATTGATTGATATTGTCAGCATACCTTACTTTGCTTACAGAAAAAGTGTGCATCGTCGACTTTGATGTGCGAAATCTTCCTCTATCACAATCTACCCGTAAGTAAAAGTTCTCATCACTTTATGGAGTACTTATTTCGTATCACAGTTCAATGAACTTTCAGTGAGAGACTGTCAACACCCAATCTCTGAAAAGTAAGAATTCAGTGATGCAGGAGGCGTCTCACCTTCTTTGAGCCGCTCATTGTATAGTGCTCCTCCTCACTCGGCATAGCACGGACAAGGCCGAAATCGCATATCTTGGCAGTGGTGCGAGTGGCGAGCAGAACGTTGCGTGCAGCTAAATCGCGGTGGATGTATCGTCGGGACTCCAGGTACGCCATACCGTCAGCGATCTGAATGGCAAGTTCCACAAGTTCGTCCAAGAGATAATCTCCTTCAGCATCGGCAGTCGGAGGGCCCGCACTTCGTCGAATGAAGTCAAGGAGACATCCCAGTGGTGCCAATTCCGTTACCATCATCAGTGGAGAGGCAAGAACAACACCGAAGAGGCGCACGATGTGAGGATGCTCCATTGCATGCATGGCACGTACTTCCCGCGCGAAGTCATCGAAAGCGCCAGGCACGGCCTGCACATCTGGCTTCAATATCTTCACTGCCACTGGCAACTGCAAAATGAATAATCGACTGGGTTAAAACTTAAGAAATGAATAATTCACAAGATTTATTGTTAAAATATTAAAGTCTCAATATTCGGACGCAAACAGCGTGCATCATCCGATGAATAAATAAGATACAGATTGACGACCAGAGAGCGACTCAACTCGTCAGACATTGACGACATCCATAACTCTTAATCAGAAATCATTGAAATCTAAAAAATATAATCATTAAAGTCAACCACATTTAGAGCGCTGCTACAGATCATTAATGTTCATTAATTCTAGCAGCAATGCCATCTTATGAGAGGAAATAATCTTGATTATACTGTATTAGAATTTTCCACTGTGCTATAGCTATTGCGTTGGCACCAATCAAAAAGACATCTGACGGTTGGCTCTTCATTTAGATGTAAATCCAAATGAACTTATTCAATAATTTGGACATAAAATTCTGATTTTACGATTACGGTGAGCTCTTTGGTGATGCGCTCAATTTGACGCTCTCACGGTAACAAGGAAGAGAATACCATAAAAATTAGGAGGAAGAGCATCCGAACTTCAAATCTCTGTCTAAATTTGCCGCTACATGCGTTATCTATCCATGGTATTTGTGGAGCAAGAATTTCCGTTTATTTACATAAAAATTCTTTCAGCTATCTCTATACGTGTATCTCTACACGTATATTTGAAAATAAGGCTGGTGAAAATAACTAATCTCTTCTTCTACGTTAATCAACACTAACAGACAATCGGAGCATGAGCATTATCAGTTGAAAATGGAGCCCTGAAAAGCTGAACGTTTAGACCATAGAATAAGAATCCATGATTCCTGATTTTGGATGAAATGGCAGCTATTCAGGTCTGTTCCTATTTTTCAACTGAGGATGCAATAATAAATTATTTAGTTTTTCTATTTACGTTGTGTTTGCAAAAATCAGCATTTGACAATTATTGCAGGCGCACTGACTCAGGTGATTTGCCAGTAGTGTGTTTAAAGTAATATTTAATGATTGCCCGTCGAAATTTCACTAACTTGCCAATTGTAAATCTAATGAGCGGTGAAAGCTGTAAGCCATGTGTGGTCGGGTACATCAGAGGGCCGTGTCTACTTGAAATGTGTAGCTAGAAGGAGTCCATCGGGTTTCACCACCACTTTGACAATGGGTCAGCTTAGCCTCGGTGCTTGTAAGTGGTCAGTTTTAGTGGGTCCAGTAGAGATCGAGCACCATTAAATCGATGACACATTGGCAACACTAACGTTTAAGCACCTTCAGAAAAATGTTATTTGTGATGTCCAAATAATGGAACTAATGATCAAATCCATAGGAAATAGTAAACACTACATATTCCTCTACATAACATTCGTGAATTCTAAACAAAGTATCCCCCAGCAAGTTGACATGGTATTTAATGATGACATCCTCACTAACTGCTTGTAAGAGGAACATAAACCTCACAATGAAATGAATCAGCAGATTAGTCGTTGTCATTCATTGCATAGACGGCAAAATTACATTAAAAGATGCGCTCAGACCTGAACAATTAAAGCACGAAATTCTTTGATGGCCACAGGAACTTCATTTCGACCAATAAGGGCTCGGAATGGCTCAAACTAGCTTAAAAGATCTAAAATGGCTGACCAATCTGAAGACCGAACGACAGGTTGTTTATAGATCGAGACCGGGAAAAAAATGCACTAGCAGCGTGTTGTGTACTCATTTGGCTTGCTCAGCCGTTTTAGATTTTGAAGCTAGTTTGAGCCTTTCCTAGTCGCACTGACTAGCAAGTATAGAGAGAAAAGCAGCATCTGCGGCTGCCAAAGAATGTGCAAGTCTGAAGACTTCTTTCCATTATATGCCCGGGCGAGCTGGCAACCTGCAATCTTCATGGGCACAATTGTAGCACAGAATTTAGGAGGCCTTACTTTATGAAATCACAAAAGCAGATATTATTTGATAAAGTAACGACATGAGAGAAAGTAAAAATCAAGGAAGCATTTGATACTTAGAAGAGTTAAGTATTTAGTTTCAGTGGATAACATGTGTGAATTTTGTCTTTGTAATCTTCGTATTTTCAAGCATAAGGCAAAACGGATCTCTACCATAAAAAGACTGCGAACAAAACATTTCTCCACTGCCTGCAAACTGCATTCAATAGACTTGGTAGAGCATGATGACGGCACAACATTCGAGATGTTAATGATTGATTGATACTGCTAAATGACGTCGCATGGACAAGTCGGTTGTTACTGTGTTCACTGTAGTGGATAACAGAAGAGATAGACTGCATTAAATGCTTGACCTGAGTCCTGGCTTTAGGATAGGCATAACTGTGACCTTCGTGTTTCAATCAAAGTAGTCAGGCTACAAGAATTTGAAGCTAATTTCAATAATTCGAACATCGACGTGGATCATCGACTAAAGATAATTCTACCGTCTTTTATCATTTTGAGAATCTTCACTTTCCAGACTCAATTCTTCCTTCGTATATAATTTGAATCAAAATGTTGCCAACAACAACTCCCTGCGGATATGCACAAAACGTCTCCGAGTTGCCTGTTAATTACTGTTGTCGATTTCCGGGAGACATTTATGAGCGAGTAGTTGCCGGCAGAGATGAAGGGACTCTGAGCCCAAAACTGTCGTTCTTCCGACACTTTCTCTATGACGTGACGTTCCCGCAACCCATCGAGAGAGCAGGCAATCAAGACGTAAGATAGATACCAGCAATCGGCAACACTGCCGCTCCCAACCCGCGCGCATGCAAATGTGGCGAGAGTACCGGAAGACATGCCATCTCATGTCTCGTATGCTGTAGTCAAGCTCATGCAAGTGCTTCGTTTTTTAATCATTTTCTCTCACCAAACTCATTTTCACCCACACTTTCTTTCACTCCGACTTCCAATGTGCAACACGCCTTCTCCTGTAGGCAGCAACTGCATCATCATGTTGAAAGATACATTTTCCTGACAATAATCAAATCTAGGGTTTTAAAGATACATGTTTTTCAGTCAATGCTTTTTTCAGTGTTCTTTTAGTGTTTTTTATGTCTTTTTCCAATTTTCCATTATTGATGTTATTTGTGTGAATTAAAGTTACGGTAACCTATGTTACAATCTATTTTAAGTGAACTCTGTCATTTAGTGACAAAACAAAATAACTTTATTTTCCAACATATTGTTTTCATGTTTCTATTTTCATATCTAATCAGATTCTTCATGTAAGTCTTCATCACCGATAGCGAATTCGAGCCTCGTGGAGTGAACTGAACAACACAATTTCCAAGAATTCATAGGGAGTGCGCGCATGACAAGGAATTCCTAGAAAAACTGCGCACGTCTCAAAGCGTTAGCATGAGCGCTTGGTTTTGCAAGTGCCAATCGGTAATAAAATAGTGCAATGAAGGAATTAATCATTTGCTAATGAATGAAATTTTCTTCTATGACCGACATGTATATCTCCATACAGCGCTATTTTATAATAAAATTCCATGAAAGATCAGAATATTTCTGAAAAATTATCATAAGCTTCTTCTTATCATTGGGAGATCGCAAACAAATAATGCAATATGAATGATAAAATCAATCACTTCTTCTAAGATTCTTCATTCGAATATTAAGGGCTTTTACTGATTTCAGAAAATTCAGTCTATTATGTTTTTAAAGAGTAACGTTTAGGCGATTTATAGACATGATGCGGAGGACTAAAAACTAAATTAATTCTTGAATAGAACCAAGTATGAAAAGAATATCATATGAAAAAAACAGCACGTTCTTTCAGATTGTTTTAAACATGCCTTTTTCAATGTTTTTCAGTGCTTTAAACACCCAAGTTTTTTTAAAAGCCCTGATCAAATCTCAGCCAAATGCTTTTGGGTGACTGGGATCAGACTTGCCTAATAGAAGGATTATACCTACCCCATACATGGTCATTAAAAAACTTCATGTTTTAAACAGCACTTTTTAACAGTACTAAAAGAATATTAACTTTGAAACACCCCTACAGCGCCCGCAGTGGTCCCCAACCTTATTTTACATCGCAAAACAATACTTTTCCAGACTTTAACAGACTTTCCAAACCCGCGGGCACGCTGAAGCCTTCTTTTGAGTTTAAATGTGCGTTGAAAATATAGCTTTTCTTCAAAAATTATGGCCTAAATTCAACTATGTCTTTCCAGGTGGTCGATTACTTAGCATTATTAATTATTAGCATTATCATAGCATTATTAAGAAATTGAAGAAAGTAAGTTATGCCTAACGATTATTCGGAAATCACCTGTGTTATGTGTGTCGATGAAATACACACTGGAAACTCTTGTAAATATGTAATTTATGTCATGTAAAATTTCACTATACATGAAATGTCGGCTATTTCATAACATAGAAATTACATCTTGCGCAGTAATTACTGAAAAATAAGTTAAGATTGAGTTGCGTATGCAAACAGCAAGTAGCAAAAGAAAATTACAACATTTTGCGTCAGACCTAATAGTATGTATTTTAATGGAATCAACTTGATCGTCAATCAATAAGCACTATCTTTCAGATAAAAATGAAGGCGATATAAAGATTTCGCATCAACCCAAAAATGCAGAAGTTCCCTGATCCAGCGACTTGCGAAAAGTCAAATGCTGTTAGTATGACATGTTACATCGCTGTAAATATTTGCACGAGAACAGAGTTCCTAATCCACATCCCATATATGATTGTAAATTCTCAGAATGATAAATGAACTCTCTATTGCGTCGTCATCATCCAATTCTTCGGATAATTCATCGTCTTGTACAGCTCGAGGGGGGAAGTTCATGAGTTCATGGAGAGATCTTGTTACGCGTACGAGCTGTCTGAAACTCGAGAGAATGTTGTAAGGAGACAAATTCCTCCTCCTGACTTTGTTATCTCCCAAATCCTACAATGATTAGCGTCTCAGTCAAAAAGTAAAGATGAATTCAATTAGAAGTCTCTGTATATGGTGGAGTTTTGATGAAGCAGAATTCCGCAAAAATTAAGTGAAGGACAAATTTGTAACTTGCTCAGACAAGACTTATAACTTAAAAATGGCACTACAGCCCTATGAAGAAACAAAACGCGAAAAGAACACTCAACTCGTTACATTCATGCAGTTATTGTAGATTTTGAATAATTCACCTCTATCAATTGTATTTATTTAGTTTGCGAGCATCAGACAGAATAGTTGCTAAAATTCATGTTTCTCGAAAAACTTGACGTTCCTAGATATCACCTCAGCTTTTGTAGTTTAGGTTTTTAACTTCTTGCTGTTGAAAATAATGTCTTATCAGGGTATAAGCCCTCGGCAGTCTATTTCCAGCAGAATTTCCCAATGGTTCAAACCTGGGCATACAGTTGGTTAGTGAAGTTCTCGAAATTTACGTGATGATGTCATTTTGCCGCCTTTGTTTTAACAAATAAAGAATTCTATTATTGTCATCGTCATTATTCGCCACTGATATGTTTCAATGATGCACGGTAATGAATAACTTACTATAGTGTACGAAACACCTGACAACTCAAGTTTGCTCTCAACTTTCTGTAGGTTACTTTCAACTTTCTCAACGTTTAACGTAACTACTCAACGTACGATGGCAAAAACCGTTCTTGGTCGCACGTTGGTAAAAGCCCGAAATAATGAAGTCCTTTCGACTATGCCGTTAATGAACTCATATCTTTCCGTAGACCATATCAAACCATGCGCTATCGCCAATTAAATAGAAGCTAAGAGAAACAATGCAAAATAGTGAGCGAAGTGAACAAGTATATTGTGGTAGAGCATTCGCTTTGAGTCCAGGGGACTTGGTTCAAACCTTGTTTGGGTCAAAAAGGACTTTTAAAACAGATGCAATCTTGTCATCTTGCTAAATAGTCAGCACAAATGAATGAGAGCAGGATGAGTTAAAAAAAAACCTCGGCTACAAGGCGCCTCACTTTCTTTATTGTCTGTGAGATGTTAAGCGTCATTGAAGAGGTGCATTGAGTACTTTGAAACGCAATTATTCTGTTTCAAATTCTATTGACAAAATTGTGTCGTCACATACTCAATTTCCAACAAATATCTTTCGCCTTCCATTCATATGGCTTGCGAGAGTTTTTGAAGGGAAATTAAAAATGTTCCTGTTTATTTTATGTCATTAATTTTTGTAATGATTTTACTCCACAACATGATTTGATCATGCTGGTGTTCTCATTTTTTGACGGAACGTACTCTTGTTCCCAACCCTGTCTGATTTAATTGATTCTGTGATAAGCAACAAGAGATCTTGTCCAGCTCCCCAGGGTTTTGCCTCCACTATCGAAAATCGAAATGATGTAAATTGATAGAATTTAAGGTTCGCCTCCAGTAATGGTATTGGCAAACAAATGAGGTGAGGTTTCACGTTTCTTCAACGTTGCGCTTCAGCGAGATATTCACATTAATAGATATATAAAATCGCATTCAAAATGCTATCAGAATCCATGCAGAAAGACATTAAGATGCTCCATCAAAAGCATCTTGGTGCAATAATTAACACTACAATAATTGGGGTGTTTGGTACTTTCACGTGAATAGGACGTGATTTCTACCAAGCGCCCTACAATGGAACCTACCACTGTAAAGAGCGCCTTACCATTTTCAATTGATATCTACGATGAATTCAGACTCTTTATTTTTTCCCATGGATGTAGACCAAGTGGCCGTGTATCCATAATTGGTATGTACTTGACTATCTGCGCTACTTCATGATTAAAAAATTATAGGCCGTTCTGCATACTTTCAATGAATTGTAAGACAACTGGCAACAGAAAAGTTTCTCGTTTATCTTCACCAACTATCGTCTCTGAAATTTCCCCGAAGATGGTAACAGTGTTTGTGGTGAATGGTAGCTGAAAACAATCACGGCTGTGAAATGGTTGTGATAGTGATTTCATCAAGATGGAGCAAAGAAGATTAACATATAATTGGCAACCAATGACCATACATTAACACAATTGATGGCTAAAAAACGCTTATCTTCTGCTACAGAAATTACGTTAAAACGGAGCTGCCGGTGCATGGTTGACAAATTACTTGAGTGATCGCACTCATGTGTTGGGATTCAGAATAGATCGTCTTACTCTTCTCCCATTCGTAGCGGAGTTATTCAGGGCTCTATCCTGGGTCCTACATTATCTATACTTTCATCGACGATTTAGACTCATATGTATCAGTTTGGTATTTAAATATCCTGATGATGTGAAGATGTTGTTCGTGTATAAAACTCAATCGCCAACATTCTACCTTCCCCCAAAAACCGGTCTACAGTCAGATTTGAATGAAATCAATGATTGGTCTGACAAAAATGGCGCGCCTATAAATTTAAGTAAATGTAGCATGATTAACTTTGGACGCAATAATCCTGATTATCAGTGCTTCATTGATGAGATTATTATTCCTCAAGTGAACATTTAATGATCTTGGTATAAAGGTTGCTGCAACTTTGGATTTCAAAGATATTTTTTCAATGGTTTCTGAGGAAAATCGTGTATTAGATACGATTAAGAAGTCAAACGCCCCTTATTTAATATTTGAAATTTGAAAATAGTCGATTTCTTCTCCAACATATTGCACTCACGTTAATTGGCTGCTGCAATGCGCATCTCAAAGTTCATTATTGAGTTAACTTGTGTACTGAGGCACCATGTACTCTAAGTCATTCTACTTCGAACGAGACTTCAAATGGAAAATTCAAAGGATTCCACCAACTAGATTTTCCTTAATTTGAATTTCTCCTGCAAGATGAGCCTACTCTTGAAACTACCAGTACTGCAATTGGTGGCGGGTTGAAATATGCATGTACGAGTATATTACCTATACTGGCTCTGGTCGTGGTGCTTTACAGTCATACTTTACAGCTATCAGTCGGCGTGAGCCGTTAGATGACCAAGTTCAAATTGTAAATCAAATTTCACTGTTGTACGCCTCGTGAAACAAGAGACATTGAATTCATTAGAATTGGTTGGCATAATGTCCGAGTTCTAATGACGGCTAGACAGGCTATCAATTATTCCTCAGTCTTAAGTCTAGTGGTCTCCGCGGTTCAGTGCATAAGTGTTTAGCCTAACGCTCTAACGGTCCAGAGTTCGAGTCCGGAAGGAATCATTGGAAATCGGCGGGAAGAGCATCCGGGCTAAGAGATCACATCGGTTCAGATAAAAGTGACTGTCAGTACAGTCGAAGCACCATTATGGGGAGTTGTGACGCTGAACCGCAATTATTTCCATTTGTTGTCAATGTGTCTCCTTTCTTACCTCAGATACAAGTCATACAACTTGCTCGTGCAATGAAGTTTAAGTGCTACTTATTGATTGAAACAAAACTAACAGTGGAAAGTAGTAACGGAAAAGAAAAGAACTTTTTCTCCTTGATGGGAACGATGACGCTTCACTTCTAACGGAACAGAAGTGAGGAAAGCTGTGTGGGAATCCTAATTGCATTTCCTCCTGTATCTTACTTCCCTTCCTGCGTAGCTTGTGACTCATCTCTCCTCACGTGGGAATTCCTCATCCCCAGATTTAGCAACAGCTCTTCCGCGATTCCAGCTTCTCAGTTCTCTGTCAACTATATTTAATTAAATGATTCCTCCGTTAGGTTAGTCGGCCGAGACTCTAACTTTCAGTCCTAGTCGACAAAAATTATTGCTGTCAATCAATTGATTGTTCATTAATTTTATTTTCAATTAATTGATTGCCGAAAATTCCATTTGCTTTCCAAAAATTCCCATGTCAATCAACTAATTGCTCATGAAATTTTTGATAATTAATAAGAAAATTGTTCAAAAATCCATTATTATTATTATAGCGGTCTCAATGCTGCAAGAGAGAAGACAACATTTAAGGTCTTCGCATTCTTCACATCCGCTAGCCTCTACCTCTCAACCATCTGCACATTCAATCAAGAAACACAGAGGGTTTACAAAACTTAAAAAATCCGCACAACAATATCTTAAAATGATTTATCCACAATCATGAGATTACTCTCGTCGTAAAACCTCCATATTTATGTTTACTTCTATAAAACAACTAGCGTTCGCGCATCTTTTATTCGAATTATATGACCACTTTCTTGTAGTCAATAATTAAATTTTTTGATCCGATGTAAATTCAATCTTTTCAACAATTAACACAAACTCACATCAGAGATTTCTTACCACGTCGGTGTCCTTCTCTATTTTAAGAGTAACCGATAAACTTTGATTGATGAGAATACAACGGACAACACTCCCTTGAAACATGGAATGAATTATCCGAGGTCAGTGCTTGTAACATATCCGTTCCAATGAGACGAACTCATTCATCGATCTTGCTTCTCAAATTGTAGTTAATTAGTAGCACTTAATTGATTGCTGCGATCAAAACTTGCAATTAATTGATTGATTGATTGATCTGTGCGGTAATGGGACGCTATTTAATTTACTGATTTATTTGCAATGCCGTCACCACTCACCATCGTAGAAGAAACAGCACATCTTCAGTGACTTATTTGGATGCTAAGTTTACTAACTGATCGCATTCAGGATTCTAATTAGAACCTATTTGGCATAACGCATTTAGCATTCATACTCGATATTACAAAGTTTATGAAACTTCTAAAACACTATTTTATGTCGTATTATAGGCATGCGTGATTGTTCATTCACTTGTTTCAATAGTCTATTATCGCTGTAACTATGGGAATGAGCTGAAATCAGTGATAAAATTACTATAATTGAAATAATCAATATTTAGATCAAATTACTTTATGATGGTTTAACGTCATAACTACCCCCTACTGGAGGCTTGGACAGACCTGATATATACAGACTTCAATCTGGAGCGTTGCGATCTTTTAGTCCAGATGCCCTTCCTGACGACTTCCAATGACACTTTCGGGGCTCGAGCACTGAACCGAAAGATCGCTAGGTGGAGCGTTAACCACTCCGCCACGGAGTGGTGCATCAGTTATATCCAATTAAGAATGCAAATATGTCTTTCATGTAATGTGTCTGCTCAAACATCCAAATTGATAATAAGCTAGCATGCAACTTCCAAAGTATTGCCTGTGGCCTTCTTCGTCAAATTGAAATAACCGAGTGAAAATGTCAAAATCAAGAATTAGTTATTTGTCAAGCGGTGATGACAAATAATTGCAATTAATTTTTGATAGCCGCTGGCTGCTAGCCCATCCATGGTTGCGTAACATTCCATGCTATTTGAAACTCCACATCATCTACAATATAGGCGAACATCTGTGTTTCCCAAGTCCCGGTCAGCGGGAATTTAGTCCGCGAAGTCTATGTGAAATAAATATCACTTATGGCATAAAACGCTTGATCAATTGCGCATTTGGATTCACACACGTCTTCCACTGTCTTTGATTTGGTTTATCAATGCGATGACGCTGTCTTAGAGTCGAAAAATGATAAGCATGTAAAGCATCTACAGAATATGTGTCTTCATGTGAGGCTGACACAGATATACGTGTCAATGATAGACCTACTTGCTGCAAATTACGAGCGTGCGATGCAGTCAGCATCAGCTACCCACCACTATACGGGTGACATACTATGTTTATGGATTTTTCACGGTTGCCGAAATAATGCGTTATTCCAATTGGTTCGCTCATTATCAGTTGACGTGCTGCTGTATTGTATACTGCTTCTGTATATGCATGTAACATATTTTTGCTTTTCTGGATGTTTCGTAATTACTAGTAACATCTGACTCGTGATCATTTTTTATACAAGACGTGTAAGACATCCTCTGTCGAAACTGAATTTGAGACAAAAATAGTAAATTGTATTTCACCGCGATTAAATAGACGCCGCTGCGTATGACAGACAGATCCGCATTTATTTAAATGAGTCTTAGTCCACGTAGTTTACTTGAAGTGAGTGCTTGGTACGCGATAAGTTAAGTTTGAGAAGCTCTGTTCTATGTTAACACTTCTCATGTATTTCTGAACATGTCTCAATTTGACACGCTTGAGTTTGTTAGAATAGCAACTGTTCATTCACAAATAAACCGATCTTACTTTTGAACTGAACCAAATCAACGACTTGCTTGACCTATTGGACAATGATGATTTAGAGAATCAGGAACATTTTGTATAGATCATGACGTATGTAAGATGAAGATATAAATCTAATGTTGACCAACTTTCAGAAGAAAAGAAATTGCCCAGTGCATAAAAATCTGTTGACTGTGAAAATAGCCAAATTTCTTTGCTTTGATGAAAAAATTGCCATGCGCAGATCAACCTTTTTTCTGTTGAGATTTGGTCGACGACAAAAATAGACATAGCGTCCCTAATACTCTGAATCATCATTATCCATGATATTAATTCAACCGCTGGACCTGTTCAAAAGTCAGCGGATTTAAGTGTGACTGAATATCAATTACATACTTTCTCATCATTTTCATAAAATGCGTAATTCATGCTACAAATAACAATCAAAATAAAATTCTTAAAAACGCTGTTATATTTCCTGATAGAACATAACATCGCGAAACCATTGAATAAATTTAATCAATGTTAAGTAGAGAAGTGTCAATAACATAATATATCCCTCTGCGTGGCATTCGTAGACTGTGAGAAGGCATTCGATTTTGTAGAAACACAATCGATTCTGGAAGCCCTACAGAAGATCAAAGTAGACGATGGGTACATGGAAATCCTAAGAGAGATCTGTACAACAGCTCAGTTACAGTTCTTATGCACAGGAGTACAAATCAGATCAACATCAAGAATGGTGTGAGACAAGGAGACACAATTTCACCTAAACTCTTCACAACAGCTCTCGAGCACATTACTGAGAGCCTAGATTGGAATGATGAAGGGATCAACGTCGATGGAGAATATCTAAACCAACTGAGATTTGTAGATGACATTGTGCTTATAGCCAGCAATGCAAAAGAAATGCAAAAAATCTGAAAGACGTGGCTAGAGAGAGTCAGAAATGAGGACTGACAGTGAATACCAGAAAGACCAAGGTTATGTTCGGACCCCTCACAACTCCATGTCAGATAGAAATCGAAGCTGTGGAGGATATATTTACCTCGGCCATATATTTACCTACTATATCTACTTTGGCCAAAAATTCAGCCTATCGAAAAATTCCTCAGGAAAGGAAGTACAGAGAAGAATAAATGCAGGATGGGTAGCCCTTGTACAGCATAAAAACAGTTTTAAGAGAAATGTGGCAACGAACTTGAAAAGAAGACTTTTTGACATGTGTGTGCTACCAACCATCACATGCGGAGCCGAGACATGGTCCTTTACAACAACCCAGGAGGCTAAACTTTAAGTGGCTCAGTCTTTTACAACAACCCAGGAGGCTAAGCTTCAAGTGGCTCAAAGGAAAATGGAAAGAAGCATGTTCAATATCAGCTAAAGAGACAGAATGAGAAACGAGGTAATAAGGAACAAGACCAAGGTGAAGGACGTGCTAGAAACAACAAAATGTATGAAGTGGAACTGGGCTGGCCATGTTGCGAGGATGACAGACAACAGATGGACCATCAGAACGACGGTCTGGATACCACGATATGGAAAGATAGGCAGTGGACGACCTATGACCAGATAGAGGGATGAAGCAACTTCTTCAACAGTCCAGCCTGGAGAAGAGAGGCACAAGATCGAAGAAAGTGGAAACTGCGAGCTGAGGCATTTGTCCAACGCGTGGAGCAGAAATAGGCTATGAATGATGATGATGTTAAGTAGAATATGTGAAAATAAAGAACCTATCTTTGGGCAACTGTTGGCCAATAATAAACATCAACAGCTTTTGCTAGACAATATAAAAATCATAAAGATAAATTCTGAGGACATCTTTCTATTCAATATAAGAATGCATAGTCACAATCCAATGGCAGTTGTTGTAAAAGAAAACTTGCAAAAAATCTCTTAATTGATAAATTCACATGCGGGTTCTATTCGAGATAATGTAATATTCATTCAGTTAAATACATGCGCGTAAAGAATCATTGCTAAGAAACATAGTAAGAATAACTAAAGTTCAATATTCTCTGTTTTTTTATGTAGGCAACTTATCCCAATATCACTAACAATGTTTTTATTCAATAATTTTTTTACCTTCACAACAATGAAAAAAAAACTCTTTTTGTTTTATTAATTGATGATTTGCCTAAGTTTTGCAATGTTGATATTTTTGCCTACGCTGATGATATCACTATGGTCCATCTCACAAACAAAGATGATTTAGTCAGATTTAGTCAGCACTCAGAATCTTGTTGACAAGTTTGTTCTTTGGGCTGAAGATAAAAAAATGACCATCAATGTACAAAAAACGAAAAGTGTGCCTGTTAGTAGAAACTCTCACATTGATCGCAGTCCGACTGTCATCGTCAACACCTTTCCCATTGAAGAAATTCAACACTTGAAAATTTTAGGTGTGGCATTTTCTAAGGATTTGAATTGGAATGTCCACTTCACCGATATGTACAACAAATGCTGTCGCTCATTATCCCTTGTCAAGCGTCTCAAATGTAATAATAATCATTCCTCCATCATCTGGCAAGCGTACATAGGTCTTGTTTTCTGTCACATGGCGTATGCGTGGCCTGTTATTTGCGACATCAGTGGCACCATGTTTAAAAAGCTTGAAAAATTAGACCGTATTGTTAGGCGTTGGACCCCAGACATCAAAAAGCCCTCCTTAAGCAGCATGTTGAGTAAAATTTGTATAAAACTGACAAAAAAAATTGTCAGAGATAAATATAATCATCCACTGTCTCAATTCTTCATTATCCGGCGTGAAAATTGTTCAGATGTCAGATATCGGCGTGTTTTGCTATCAAAGAAAAGGAGACTTTGTTTGTACAACAACTGTTTTGTAAAATTTTCTAGATGTACGTGATGTTAACTGTTATGTCTATTTGCACTGTCATATACCGCTTGTTGCATTGACCATTAAAGAATTCCTATTATTATTATTATTATTGTGGACAGTAAAAATCTTTCGAGGAAAAAATATACAATTCAATTATTTTTGTAGAAGGGTGTCGGGATGTGACATGAGGTCAACCAGGATTGATCTTAAATAAGGCGAAACTTTTTTTCCTTCATTGGAGAACATGACACTCACAGTCCTTAGAATCCAGGATTCTTCGAACTAGTTTGTAGCTGCGCCATGCTTGTTTCTGCTTCTATAGAGAACAAACTTAACCATGGATAAGTTACGAACATGTTGCGAACAGGCTGTACGCTGCTATTTCTGCATGTTATGAGTAGTGACATCATGCAAGTAGGATGTTCAACATTTACGGGGCATGGGTGGGCACTGGCAACAAAGCACAAAACGGAAGGGGCACCTAACATTACTTGACTCGCTAATGACTAGTTCAAAGCAAAAAATGATTGAGTGCATAATTTGAGACTGACCAGAAATACTCGTATACTGAGAGGGAACAGGTGTAGTGTGTAGTCTGTTCCCTTTCATTATTATGACATATCCCTCATTTACACCTTGTAACAATCTTTTACATTGCTGAACGAATATTTAATTCCCAAATGCTACTTCAACTAATCCATTGCACAGAAAATTTGAAATAGCATCTCATAAACTGAATTCAGACTTTGTATCAGTTTACATATGAAGATAAATGCTGAAAGGAAGCAAGAGATCAATCGACAGACGTCAATTGCGATTGCATCCTGATGCTGAATATCCCATTTGAAGCCAATTAAGTTATCTACCGCAGGATCAGAGAAATGTCGTGGTACGAACATTAATTGAAATATATTTAGAACATTTCCTGGAAATGTCATGTAACGATTTTCTGTCTGTACAAAAGCATGAATAGCAGAGTTTCCTAATCAATCGTCTGGTAGAGGAATACGTTGCCTTCTCTATTGATTATCGGTAGAAGACATTACGCAATGTGGGTTTTTTGTTGCGTCGATTCGAATGGACGTCCGATGAGATTATTTAGAAACAAATCTAAGCAAAACACGGATATGCAAATAGTTTTACCAAAAGACCAAGACTCAGTTATGTCGTGAGTTCTATGAGTCATTTACCCAGCAGCGTTAACAATGATCTGCGTTGATTCAATCTTTGTGGTTGAGGTTCATTGTCTATACTTCTGTAGTGCCTTTGTTTGTTGGGCGTCCTGATAGTGGTTCAATTGTCTTCAATGCACGTATTCGGGAGTGCATCCTGTACACTAACAGAGGTATTCAGCCTCCAACTTTGTTGATCATTGCTATTTAGAATCCGATCATTGACTGACGAATAAAACCTCCGACAGTACTACTCCTAAGCCGTGAGTTGTTTAGCGGCAGTAATCAAGGCATGCACTCGTGCAGTCATTTAGGTCAAAATTCGAAGACTGTAAAACTCAGTGGTTGGAACTTGCGCGATGATAAACTAAATTGGCAAGCATAAACAAGTATAGGCAATGGAATATGACACCATCTTGGGAATCCTCTTAGGGACAACCGGAAATAACTGAATGATAAAGGGTGCTAATGGTTAAGTTGCATGAAAGCGACGAGAATGAGAAATGATGTGGGCAGAAACGAGGAATGTGGAGTCGGAGTCCTAAAAATGATGATGGAGCCTCTGTTACCATCTTTTCGGATCTCGATTAAGTACAGTACACTTTGGGGAATAATGATCCCGACACTGATAATACTTTTGAGTCAATCTTAGATTTTCTTTTTTGCGTTCTACATGGATCACATTCTGGGCCGAACGAACTTCGCTTTAGCATGGATTTTAAATAATGGACATAAAAAATTGAATTAATTTATAATGAAAATGATAATCACAATCGGTCGGTCGATCATATCAAAGTGAGACGAAATATGGACGACTTGATTGACAAAAATAGGACCCGATTATACCAGTGGTGGGCAACGCGTGGCCTGCGGGTCACTTGGTGACCCTGGCCCGCCACTGTTTCTCTTGTTTTAAGTGGTCCGTGGACGTTGTTTGAATCGGTGATGTGAAAATGGTCCACTCCGACCTTGACCTTTATTATAAAAGACACTTCTGAGGTTGAGGGATCTTTAGAATTTCCAAAGGCATTAAGTAAAAGCTAAATGAGCAATATGATGGCACATAATTTAACATTCGAATGCTCAAACCATCTTCCTTTCGTAATTCTTCTCAGAATGAATGCATGTGACACAGACATCAACTGTGTGAATTGATGCCAAGTCACGATGCCTTGATGAGCAAGCTTCACTACGCAACAAACCACGTTCCAATGGGCCGATAAATACATGAAGTAGGCGCATGAAGGAAACTGTATGAAGATTTTTGCAACCAACTTTTCTTTCAAGTACTCTTGCTGGATTTTATGTCTATGCTGCACTAATATGTTTTATACCAAGAATGGCATTATCTTGAGTATCGTTCGTGGAGTCTATGTGCGGTTCTTCAAAAACCGTTCATATTTTGGTGACGTATGTACACATGAGTACATGCAGTTTAGCCAATCTGTTATTTTATACAGCACGGCATGGTGGTGGATAAATGTACTGTGCGTTAGACCGATGATAAGTCTTCAACCTTCGCCGATCTGATCACATTTCCTCAAAGTTAGAGCAGTTTCAGTAGCCACCTGTTCTGTCGAGGATTGAACTCCGATTAGTTGCCATCGTTGCAGAGTGCATGAATGATCAAGCTCCGACTTATCTTCAACATTTGTGACTACAGTGTTCGATCTTCCTAAGCGATCGCGTCTCCGTTCTGCGAACTCTCAGCTCCTCATCACCCCACGCACGAAGCTAGTGTCTACAAGTAGAAAAGCTTTATTTTCAAGTTCTCCTCGTGCCTGGAACAACTTGCCTGCTGAATTAAGATTGCCGCACTCCCTTCGTCATTTTAAGCGTGCAGTCAAATCCTTCTATCATGAAAGATCACTGTGAAATTGATTTGCTTCTTTTCATTGTTTCCTTATATCATATGTTCATGCATCTTGCAAATGGTCTTGAAGTGACTTGCTCACATAACGCTATTTAAATAAATTCGTGATTATGTCTATGAAAAAGGGTCATATCATAATTCAAAAACAAAAAGAAAAGCCTTCGTAATTAGCTAGGCTTTAGATTGCAAAAACCTAATTCCTTGAAAGCAATCAAGTTACATGTAGTTGTGCACAATGCTGCTATATGCATTTACATGTACAATCACGTCATTTAATGACATACGACCTCCATGCAGCCTATAGTGCAATGGGATTTATGTACACTCAAAAGTGCGGAGTAAGGGAATTTAAAACATATATTTGACTTTTTAAAATTGGAGACCTGCGAGCCACTTCTTGTGGACCTCTATCCCAACTTGGTTGCCCACCACTGGATTAGAAACTACCCGAAAATTGAAGTCGATCGTTGCTGCTTCTTAACTTCAGTAACACTAGCCACGTTATAAATTAGTGAAGCATAATTTATTTCATTTGCGGTCTGAGATTAAGTGCCTCACATCCGTAGTTAACTCCTGTTGTTATTGTATTCAGTTCCGATCAGTGGCGTCAATTTATATTTATGATTGGGGGGGATGAGCCATCATTGACGTGATAAACGTGGAGGCAAATTTTTTGATATATTTAGTGGGGTTCAATGTATATATATATATATATATATATATATATACAAAAAATATCTGTATTTTTATTACTATTATTATTATTATATTAATATTTATTATTATCTAAAATTATATAAATATATATATAATAATATATATAATAATATATATATATTTTTTATACAAGTAATAAGCTTATATAATTATAATATATATATAAGCTATTATATTTATATATATATAAAACCAGCTTTTTTCTGGTTTTCATCAATCTTTATTTATATCTATCTATCTATCTATATCTATCTATATATATATATATATATATATATACACTAATTGACTATTGTCATGAATTTCACATTCGGTTGGTTATATCATCATGACATTCATTATCAGTTGATTAACTTTATCAGTTTAGAATAAACTCGTAAACTGACAAATATCTAGACACATTCCTTGTAACTGACTGTGCCTTCATCAACGATATATACGATATACGTAGAACATATCATATATATATATATATATATATATATATATATATATATATATATATATATATATATATATATATCATATATATATATATATATATAGGATATACATAGAATATACGCACTATATTTCCATGTACACTCTTAACAAAAGAAAAATCCAAATCTTGTAAAGGCAAAAATTCATTTATCTTTTGAGCTTATTTTTCAAATTATCATGCTTAACATCAATGACAATCAAAAAACGTCAAAAATTGCATTAGTTAGAAAGAATTGACACATCATTTTATATTATCATATTGTAACAATGAAGCATGTTAAACCGGCGCATAACGAAAATTGCGGGATTGAAGATAAACTTCATCAAGGTCGTCTCGAGATCATGTCTGATAAAAGAAATACATAATTTATCCGAATTCTGGTATTTCCTGACTTAGTTCTCAATCATATCTAACATTAGAAAATGATTAAGCTAACAACAAATGTAGCCTCTTCACAAATTGCTTCTCGTGTTAAATTTCGAAAATCATCATGCGCCTGTTTGACAAGTAATGCATTGTTATTTTGGATGTATACTTTGTAGCAATCGTGTAAAATGGTATAGATTTTCAATATAAAGAATTGTAAAAATGATTCACTTACAAGCAAGCTGCAAATGAGAATACATGCAGAAAAACAGAATGCTAAAATCTTTTCAAAAAGTGTTCAACTTATTCACATCATTTTCATGCATTGCTAAAATATCAAAATCATAAGAAAAATCGATTCAAGCGAACTTAAGAGTTATAAGAACCAAATACATTTCGCCTTGTTTCACTTCTTTCAGTAAAACATTTTGCCAGTTCTCTGACGTCAACTTGGTCCAATCGTTCCTTATGAGTGTGGCAAACAGCAATGTGATTTAATCTGTGTTGCGACATGGTTGACCTTAGCCAAGTTTTGAGACGTCGTAATGTTGAAAAAGACCTTTCACACTCACAAGAGGTTACCGGGCACACAAGCAGAATTTTCAAAAGTTTTAAAACTTCCGGGAAAAGGTTGCGTACTTCGATAGACATTTTTCGGTACGCCAACTTTGCATCATGAATGGATGCTGCACCAGTGTGCATTCGAAACATAGGTACCTGTACTTCAATTGCTCTTTTATTTAACTTATACTTTTCTATGATTGCATTTGTCGGATTGCCATTAACAATAACATCCTCGAGGTCTTTATAGTCTTTCAATTCTGTCGAAGGATTATTTATGTCAAAGCGCCACGATAGTCCATGTAGAACACGATCAATAAATTCGTAATACATTCTACGAAAATGTTCTTCGGTCGAGGAACCACCAATCACTGAACTGCCGCTACATAAAAATTTCTTCGGCATCTTTCGATTTCGGGGTAAGGAGAGTGGGTCGATATCAAGGTCGTCAGCCATTGTGGATACCTCATTGTACATTTTTGAGAACTTTCATCTGTACGCCATCGTTGCAGTTGCTCCGAGACAACGTTTACTGCGGTAACATTTAATGACGTCAGGCAATTATATTTTGACAAAAAATCTGACTATGTATAGGCTGCAGCTCAACTAAATCGGAATTTTAAAAATTGACAAAGCGATGTCGATGTGTTGTATCGTCATAAACAAAGATGCTGAACATTTCCTCATCGACGATAAAAGCAAAACCACATGTGCATACGAAACCCATCGCTCATTTTCATGAAATATTAACAAAGATACACTAAATTCCGACGCAGGAAATTGGCGATGATTAACTAATTTCACTTGCCTGTCAGTGACATAATCATCCGCATCATATACCCCCTGTCGCAACGTCTGCACATGAAGGATGAATGAAAGAGGAAATTTATTCAACAGTCAACATTAGCAGAAACTTTTCAGAGATTGACGTAAATTATGAAAAATTTTAATATGTGGCCAAGGAACAAATGCAACTTTTTACAATATTCATTTTGTGAATGTCAGAGATTTTTTTGGGGGGGTGGGAATAAATGCATTACTCATCCCCAAGCTGTCATTATTGGGGGGGATATATCCCCCGTATCCCCCCCGGGATTGACGCCCATGGTTCCGATTCAGATGGCTCATCTACGTTCACTTCAAGAGACAGGTGAATCTGATTCTGTGGTACTAGTGCTATATGCTCGTGTTTGATATTGTCCCTTTACACCTTGTCCATTGTATTGAATTTATGACAAATTTTGCATATAATCGCTTCAGATGAATTATTGAACTATTAAACAGTTCCGTAGATATTATTGTCGAGAGTACAAAGTGATCTGATCCTGAGACAGATCCTTCATGCATTCTATATCTCATTCCTAAGTGGATTCTGTCAAGAGCTAGAATGCAGTGCCGTTGAGCTAACAATCTTAAATTTCACTGTTTTCTACTTACAAGTCAAAATGATTCTGTTGCTCTGTAAGTAGAACTCGTCAGTCGTTAATAGTGCGCACGACTAGCATACATGACCTTTCAGTTTTACAGCTTAAATATCGCACGTTTCCTACGAGCTACGTCTTCCGTATCACGAGTGCAGCGCTAGCAGTGATTGCAGGAAGTCAGTAATGGACAGCTCATAGAGACTAATGACAAACCCTCAGCAACCTAACCACCATCCGTCTAGTAGAGGGTTTCAACTTCACACGATTTTGATATCAAGAGCAATAATTTGCTTCCCTCATATACTGACAAGAGACAGGAAACTCCCTGAAGCATCCCCGTCTCGTCAGGGATAACTGCGTTAAATACCGACGCCCTTGCACTACACAATTCCGCACACTGTCTAATAAACTATTGAAGTGTGAATAAGATCGGATGACTTACTTTGAGTTTGAACATTCTAAAACACAAAATGTCATTCAATCATATATGTTGACGAATATCATAGCTTTGGATCGACCTGTCAATCTCTCACGAAGCTACTCCGGACAGCTTGCGAAGACACCTGCCGCCGGTAGCGACCAATCTCTCACGAATCTACGTGTTAACATGACCTATTTTGATAAAAAAAATTAGGAATTCCGGGTAGAATGTGACATACGCATCCTTGAGTCAGGACATCCTTCATAGAAACTGTCATTAGTCACTCGAATGCAATCGATCTTCTGCTGACCACTTAATGTCCCACGGTGTTTGCGCTGCCACCTGCAACGTCCACTGGAGATGTCTTCTATCAAATAAAAACGGAAGTTTGCTCTCTCCTAGCTAATCCATTACAATGCAGTACACCTACAATGAAAGTCTTGCCTACAAGCGCAGTGATCGGGATACGAATCTCCAAAACCTCGACGCATTCATCTCAACGTCTTCCGAAAAACACGAAGTCGACCTCAACAAGTTCACTGCATGATAAAAGGATAAAGGCTTTGGAGTTTACGTTCAGAGGCTTCTCCTCGTGGTGTTCGTCGTGTCAAATTCCGTTCACCTTCGCCATTGATCCTCCAGTCGTAGCAGATGAAAGTGAAAGCTCTCGTGTTTCTCTGTGAGAATTTGATTGACGTGAGATCAAAGTGTTCATTGTTAGAATATCGTGGAGTTCATAGATTCTCTTCTTCCAAACATCAAGAGAAGTCCCGATTCCGAAATCATCACATAAATTGATGCATGAAACCATCGGATGTCTTCCTACTGCGACAGCAAGATAATGGTTTGTGAATCCTTCGCACGATATCTTTGAGATCACAATGACTCACATGTACAGCTCTGATCACCGGTGCTCCATCAATTTCGATCTTCAACCAGCGATGAGGACGTAAAAGGTGTTCGCCGCCTAGATATTAATTACTCATAAAGTACAAAGTTCAATGATCTGCACAATGTTACTTACTTTCCAGGCAAGAATGCAATGTGTGAAGTGACAAGATATCAATAGCAGAGCGGCTTCAGAATTTCAGAAAAAACGATCCTCTAGCTCCACCTTACTCGCAGGGTTTTAGATGACGCTGACTGGGTCTGACTTTTGATATTTGTGACGCCTTTATCTTGGCTATCCCTCCAACCGACTTTCAGTAACATTTCAGTGAGTTCACACCATATGAAATGATCGCAACTTCTAGCCCAGCGCCGCAGTACTCAGGGCCATTTATTCTCCAATAGGAACGCAAAATCCAGAAAGATGTTTGAAGTTCCGCTTAAATAGCATACCACCCGTTGTGAAAAGTAAAAAAAGTCCTGCCTTTTTTGTATGAGGGTTATATTACTGAATTTTCCCCCAACTCCAGCAGCATCAGAGGATGAAATCTTCATGAATAAAGTCATCATACACAAAATGTCTCGGCTTTTTGATTTTGCAAGAAAATGTGTTCACCATCGGAATTCACGCAAATTGATCTACCGTATGTTCTCGACTACAATCCACCGACGACAACACGATATTTTGCAATTTAAGTGCAACCTTTTTTATAGAAAATGAGGCAACTTTTAACAGTCACACCAAGATTATTCAACTTCATGATAAGCCTACATAAAGTTAAATTCAACTGAAATTATTTTAATTTCATTCCAATAACATGTAGACAGATGTCTCTCGCAGGTAGATTCATATCACTTGCAGCAGACCAAAATATCTGTGCCCCTGATAATGTTTTGAGACAGCGGTTAATAGATATAGAGTCAGACATATTACATTTTTATTTTATTCTTTATAATGACATGGATTAACCTTCCTGAGTTAAGAAGTTCAAATACATTTGCAATCGGGAGTCATAGGAAAGAAAGGAGTGGTGGGGTTATATCTCGCAAGCATCACAGTTTCATGGAACTAGAAATGGGTCTGAAATAACTGCAGCTAATTGAGCGATGAGTCAATTTTAGACTAATATTATAGCAGACAGTGTAACCGTATTTGACCTCGAATTTTATGTCCAAGGGACAGACGACGAAAGTGAACAAACTGCTGGACACATCAAAGTACCTTCAGTGCTTGGAAAACATAAACTACAGCAGTAGAGATCAATAACTTCGCCAAACACTATTCAATTTTTTAAATAAGCGAGAGAATTCCAATTTATTATCGCAAAGTCGATTTCCGGGGACGTCTGGAAATGAGACTAAATTGTGAGAAACCGGAGCACGAAATCAACGATATAATTCTCATTTGTAGACTGACTGCATCGTTAAGTTCGCAATATATTAATGTAATACAGACTGAAATCTATTATAAGTCGAGGATGCTTTTTTCCAAAGTAATATCGGAAGTCATCAGTATCCCAGGTGGATGCTTTTATGAGGAAACTATCAGCCAATATCGCTGGAGAATGGTACACACACGTTAAGTTAATCAAAAAAAAGGTTGACATGTTTAATATAAAATTTAAAGTTTAGAGTTAGCAGCAAAATCAAATTTACACATTCTGTGAATTCAATCATAGTGGTCTCCGTGGCACAGTGGTTAAATGCTTGGCCTGGAGATCTTTCGGTCCAGAGGTAGAGCCCCGAAAGTTTCATTGGAAGTCGTCAGGAAGGGCATCTGGACTAAAAGATCACAACGCTCCAGATTTAAGTCTGAATGTCTCAGCATCGTCCAACCCCCAGTAAGGGAGATTAGTGACGTTAAACTACCAATTTTTTCGATGAATTCAATCACATGTAAAAAAATCTTGGTCTGAAAATTCACTGCATAAAATTAAGTTGCTGACTGGAGACAACATTAGGGAATTAGCTGTGTACAATGATGCTAACTTATTGCATGGTGAAGTTTAGCCAGATCGGGTTAACACACGGTCATTTTGGATGGAAAATTTGCCGATCTGGACTTATACGTTACCCGTCTGGATTCACAATTTGTCAAATTGGATTGACACGCTGCAAGTCTTCCCGTGCGGTTCCTGGGTTTGAATAGAATAGGACCGACGTTCCCCTGCGTGTCGTGGGAGGCGACTGAAAGGGCCTTTGCCACTACAACTCTGGTGTTGGCAGTTTGATGTTTTATTTTCGTTACCTTTCCTCAGTGGTTATACTAAGTTGATGTTGCGGGAATCCTGACAGCCGAACCCTAGCTGCTGGGATATCCAACAAAGCTCTTTGAGCTTCCTCCCCGGTGGCAAATCTGACTATGCATTGTCCAAAGTCCTCTCAGCGATGGCCGACGCCGCCACTCTTCGGAGGAAAGGTGTGTGGTGGGAGCACTGGGGTTGCTGTCTCCCCCCCCCCATTAATACTGTTCGCCTATGTGAACAGTTTGTCTTGTCTTGGGTATGGCAGCACCCCGGTGCTATCTAAATGGCCATCTCTTCCCCGGGCAACTCCTCGCCAGCCATAGGCATTAATTTGCCTACTCTGCGTGTCGCTTCATATTGTCTTGATACGAAGCCTCCTATCCGCTGGACGGAGCCGGGTAAAACGACAACAACATCAACGCTGCAAGTCTGGATGGGCAGGTTGCTGATATGGACTTACACGTTGCCCGTCTGGCTGGATGAACACATGCCGAATCTGGATAAGAGTCAAAGGCTTTATTAGAAAGAGCCAGTTGGTAAATCCACTGTCCATTCATATCATCATTTCTATAGGCTTCATCCTTGTTGACCTGTCCTTTATTGATGCGACATCCTTAATTTACTCCAATTGTCATTTACACTGGATAAGCAGCAAACGCAGCGGTCAGAGCAAGGATTCGAAGTAGTTGGTGCAGATTTCAGAATACGGTACCTTTTTGACATCCATGTCAGCGGAACTTCCGATGATGGCAGCCATCTATAAGTCACATGCAAGTTGTATTCACAGCGAAAATTGGACGATGAAATCAAAGTGCTGGAAGCTACTCGAAATGGTCCGGTGGATGTCGATAGTCTCTTCTCGAATGCATTTCCAACGAAGAGTTCAGAAGAAGAATGTACCTGAAACCTCTTAGTGATATAAGAAGACGACGACTAAGATTGTATGGACAAGTGGAGAGCAGAGAAGAGAATCAGTGGCTGAAACACGTCTGAAAATTGCGAAGAAAGTGAATGCTCACCGACCCAAATGAAACACAGAGCGACAATGCCAGAGAAGACCTTCAAACGTCCGGAATCCGCATAGAAGATGCAAAGAAACGAGTAAAATGGAGAACCGCCATACAAGCAAACCGTCGAACCCATCACGGATGGAAGAATTGACGATAAATGGCATAAATAAATCCTACTTAATTAGAAGATATTTCCTACTTAATTAGAAGACAGCTAATTTACCGCTTATTTGTGGATTGAAGGGCAAGGAGTAAGAAAATGTATTATTAACATTAACATAAGCTGATGCATGTATTATTACAAAATTCGAAAGAGTTTTATAAAATCAGTAAATGAAATGAAGTTGATGGAGATAGAAACCAAGTAATTTGACCATCATTCTTTTCAGATATTCCTATCAGAAAACAGCTTTTCTCCAACTTTCTCGACGCGCTACAGATTCTCTCCTTCCCTAAGCTCTCATACAGCTCAGTGACTCATCACATCATCTTGCGTCTTGCACACAGGGAAGTTACCCAAGATACCACGGCAACGATCATATTATCATAAACGGAGAATCTTGAAGACAGGGATTTGATAGGAATCTTTCATTCCACTCACACATTAAATTAGAAAAAATAGTTCACAGGCATGACAAGAATTTACTTAGGCACCAATGAGCAACATGTATGTAACATGCTATTAAGTTTCCGGTTTCCCTTTAGTAAGGAAGTCATCAGTGCTGCGAAACGCTTCAAGGTTGAGTAATATACATATGCAATTTTTGTATACTCATTGTATGATTACTTCAGTTGCTCTATTCAAAACGTAGTATCCGTGGCACAGTGATTAAGTGCGTGGCCTCTCTTTTGGTCCAGGGAGCCGAATCCCGAAACTATCATTGGAAGTCGGCAGGAAGGGCATCCGTACTGAAAGTACCACAACGCTCCATAAAAATCTGACTACGTCAGCACCCCAGAAATCATATTTTTATATTAGATTTAAAATATTTTTGCCTTTAAAACACTCATTTCACTACTCATAATGCAACATATTCAAATTTAATTATAAAGCTATTTATCTTTTATGTCAAAATCCATGACAGATTGCTTGAAGGTGCATTTTAATCTCCATAGCCTCCACACACAAATCACTGTGTATTCATCACCACTGAAGAAGGTCGAAAGAAGACCAAAATATATATTTGGTGCCTTATCATCGTTTTTTTGGGCGAGTAACGATTTTGGCAAGGGTAGGCGCGCAACATGCGTCGATCGAATGGTCGACGCTTTAACTCAGACAGTACTTTGTCCATAGTGTCAGCAATTTGTGAGAATTCAATCTTAACTGGTTGGTTCTACGTGTAAGAAGGACCATAGACCTATTTTAAATGGCCTAAATTCATTGCAATAGTTCGTAATGTCATACGTTGTTGTATTGAATAAGATGACGCATGTATCTTGGTAAGATCAAAAGTTCGAGGAATATAGGATGTCATATTTTAAAATGCTTCATCTCAGACTGACGTCTGTTCGTTGCTCGATGTCCAGCACGATGACTTTGCTTCTGAAATATGGAAATATGCCTTTAATTCCAGGTCCATATTCTACAGATATGAAAAATAAGCTTAGTTCAGCGTCAAAACAATCTTGAAGCTGCTTCACGGCAGTGAATATCAGTGGAATGTGTGTGCAGAAATAAAAGTACTGACGATTATGAAGTGCAAAAAATGGATTTACCAAATATTCTTGCATGATATGTATGTGAGACAGTCGCAAGAGAGACGATCATTAAAAGTGAACATGGCTTCAGCGCAGTTTCTTTTACTCCCGGAGAACAAAGTCTGGAAAACAACCCATTGATCAACCCAACATCTTAAGTGATTTTTCAACCTTCATATATCAAACTCGGACTTGCAAAATAGTTAATCAAGTCCTTGTATCCAGATCGTCCCTAGATGCATCCTAGGTTGTCTGATGTTGAATAGTCAGCTGAGCGAGAAAATTCAATAACAACAATTGGAAGAAATGCATGGATATCATTTCAATCTTTTAGTCAAGGGTTTCTTTGAAATCATAAAAAAGGCCATGATGAGAACATGATTGAGAATTTACTGTGATGTTTTAGAAACAGTTGGGTTGCAATATGCCAATCAAATTGCATTGACGTCACGCTAATTTTGACTTTTTTGATAGAATGGTCCAGAGCTTTCAGTTCAGAGCACCTAGATATACAACACAAGCAGCAGAGGGAAACATCGATGATGGTGATCATATTTCGACTCATCGCCGAAAATATGAAAGTGATTTCAAATAAAAATAATTTCAACAGATCATTGTTGATGTGAATTGAGTAGCGATATTCTAGATCAGCGTCCATGCTTCATTTTTTGTTTATTTTTACTATTCTAATCAATTACAATTACGTTTATCAATGAAGTATGCAATTCATTCTTAAACACCATCGCAATAAATAACAAAAATTTTAAGTTTATAAACACAATGAATTAGGCTAACAAAAAACCTTCAAATTCGTATTTTTCAGAGTTGAACTGATGAACATAAAATTTATTAAATGAGATCATCAAATGCATCATGTTTGTGTTAATTGCATCATGAAAAATGGACAATTGAAACTTTCTATACACCATGTAACCAGCGAATAATGAGTGATGTCTAAAAAATCTACTTCAGATACGCATTTTTCAGAATCGAATTTCATAGAATCATTATTCATGTAAGATATTCATGTACTCTCAGGCTGAATCGCACGTTGCAGAATTCACTTGCAGTTGTTGTCAAATAAAACTGCTTAATTCACAAAATCTGATTTCAGAACAATGCTTACTTTCTGCTATTTGAATTTTCAAACTAATCCGGATTTATTGGAATTTTCCATCGTTGCAACTAATCAAACCAAATTCTTCAAAGAAATCCTTCCCTGCCCTGGCCTGCCATGGGTCACTGGCCTTGCCAATAATTCACAAGGGTACTTTTCGGTATGCCTATTTGAACTTTTATTTGACTGAATATATGTACCTTAACTTTTGAATGTTGTCCATATGCATTCGAGAGCCCTGACACTATTTAACCCTCGGGAGGTTTAAAATTCGCTATTCCATTTCGTGAAAATCTGGGTCCACGTGGACCCAGAAGATTTATTTTCACAATCAAGCACAATTAGTACGAGTCACAGAGTTCGAATGTTCATCACAACAGTGATTCCCACACCGAGCACAGGTTTTTCTCAGTTTTCCGATCTTTCTTCCACCCGCAGAGTTGACCTCTGTCTTTTTTTCGTGTTGCTCTCTCAACATCCACCTTTGCTTCGATGATTGGCCGTGGCACGTCTTTTGACTCCAAAAATGGCTTGACCAGCTCCTCTCCTAAGCATCGCAGAAATTGTCTTCTTTTGTGAGGCTTGTCTCTTCCCCAATGAGGATCAATTTCGCAATTCAACACATATGCATTTATCCCACACAAATCCAAGAGGTTGCAAAACACGATTGTGTGCCATCTTCGGCTGATGTATTTCACCGTATATGTCGCCACCATTTGGTCAGCTTTATCTACACCTCCTTTGGTCGCATTGTAGTCTTTTATCATTTCTGGAACCTTTCGGTCAGTCTGTTGATCAACAACTGGCTCTTGATGGAAGGTGCTCAAAAGAAGGACACAATCATTTTTCTTGCATTTGTAACTGAGGAGGCATGTTTGATCTTCGAGGTTGAATCGGAAATCTGAAGAGTAAACAGCACGGCCCTGTAGATTCTTCATCTGCGGAGGAACTTCTCGTCTGTTTTTCCTCAGAGTTCCTAACAAAGTCATGCCTTTTGAGCGGAGAGAGCGTGCGAGCTTCAAAGAAGTAAAGAAATTGTCAGTTGTTATGTGTCTTCCAGAATTTTCTAGAGAGCTGGTCAAATCCATGACAACACGTTCTCCAAGTCCGTGATGACTGGGATTGTCTTCTTTGCCTGTGTACATTTGTAGATTGTAACAAAAATAATTGTTGGCATCGCACAACAGCCAGAACTTAAGTCCATACCTTGATGGTTTGCTTGGCATATATTGCTTATATGCACAGCGACCTCTGAAAGGATATAGTTCCTCATCAACGGTAAGAAATGCACCAGGCACATACGATTTTTGACAGTTGTTCGTGAAACCATCCAAAAGAAGACGAACCGCTGCTAATTTGTCTCGCAGTTGTCGAGCAGCCCTTGTTTCAGGATTGTCAAAACGAAGCATGATACGTAACTCTTTGAATCTTGAATGGCTCATTGTTATTTTGAAGATGGGCCTTCCGTGTTCTTTCGACCACAGCTCTTCAGTACTCTCCATGTGAGAACGATACACGCCGCGTAGATATAACAGGCCAATGAAGGCTAACATTTCTTCCATCGAAGCGTCCGTCCATGCTGCACCTTTGATAGATCTCCCTCGCCGATTTGTCTCTTTTAGTATTGTCTCCATCATATCGTGATCAAACAAAATTTCCCAGCTATTTATAATAGTATTTGGCGCGCGAATATGCCGCAGAGAGTAACTTGTAAGACCTGGTGCTGGTCTAAGCAGATTCTCTCTTCGCTCCCTGCCACGTCTCTGTTCTTGAGGTAGGAGAGAAGTCCATTGCTCTCCATCAGCGGATGAAATATTCACTTATTGCCGATTGCTTGGTTAATGGATACGTCGTCATCAGAAGGTGAAATATTGTCACTTTCATCGATATCAGATGAACCAGATGATTCACTGGAGTCCTCCGTGTCATTCGCAGATGAAGAAGCTTCGGGAACGTCTTCCTGCGCGCCCCTCAATAATCTCAAAGCTTCAACTTTTGAGCTCCGTTGTGAGCGTTCCGCCATCTTCGCTCGTAGCATAAAACAGCAGTGCGGTGTAATGACAGAACGGCCTGCCTGCGCGGTCTCATAGCCAAGCGCAGGCAGGGAGCATTGTTCACGCGTCACATCAAAATCGATTTCATTAGTTCGTCACAGTTGCACCTGCGTGCGACAATAGCGACGATAGCAAAAGCTTTGAAGCAAAGCGAAGTTTCAGCTGCGTTATCCCGTGTGTCTTTGTGTGTAGGGAAGGAGTGTGCGTGTGTCTGTGTGCAGCCAATAAGCACTACCGCTATTCCGATGCTTCATTATCTACTGTTTCGCATTGTATCAGCGAGTTGAGGCGGCCCAATCGGCCTGGGCAGATCGACAAACTAATCGATGGAATCGTTTGCAAGTGCGCCTGTGATTTCAACGTCTCCAAAATCTGACCAGTTGTCAGCCTTTGAAGTGCATGGCGTTAAGGCTAAAAATAGAAAAAATGCTACACATCGTGAGCGCGTGACGATAGCTGCCTTCACGAATATGACGGTCAGGATAAGGCTAAGATATAGCGTCGCTAAGGATACGGGAAATCCTTATCTGGTTTCACGAATACGGGCCTTTGTTATATCAGTGTGACTGGGTCCAGCTGGACCCATAGATTTACTAAAAGGTTTGCGATGTATTGCAATTATTTAAACAACAGCTAATACATTTTCACTTGGCAGTTATAATTGACATATCGATACAGATAAAGTCCAGTGATATCAATAATAAATAATGAAAACTTAATAAATAACAGCAAGTGATCTGGAAAAATGGGTTCACGTGGACCCAGAAAACCCCCCGAGGGTTAAAATCTGTTCTTTTTGGTAGTCTGCTTTCCGCTACTAAAATAGAGCTCAAATCCAGCACGGATAACCCCACACCGTTCGAGGTCGATATTAAACCAAAAAACACTAGTAGTAAGCAAAACTCCACTTCTGGACCGCGCAAGATGGCGGCCATCGCTGCGTCCCCCCCCCTCTGGCACGGCAGAGTGTCGTGGTCGGCCGCCGTGGTGCTTCGTGTCTGAGTCCCCCCCCCCCTCTGGAACGACAGAGGTTGTGGTCTGTCGTGGTGTGCCGGCCGGGTGGGTCCACGTTCACAACATGTTCGCTGACGTCCCCCCCCCCTCTGCAACGACAGAGTGTGAGACTCGGGTGAGTTGGTCCGACCGCCTGGTTGACGTGGGCGACCGCCAGGATTAGTCTTGAGGCTATAGTGTGTGATGTTTTTGGTGTGTAGCGTCCAAACGAAGCATCGGATGAGAAAACGGAGGCCAGATTCGGAATCTACGTGAAATTTTGGGTTAGGAAGGATGTTTCCAGCGAAATCGGAGAGAAAAAATTTTCGGCTGACGTCCCCCCCCCTGGACGGCTTGCTTCCAGTGGACGGATTTTGTCGTGCGATAGCTCGTTTGAAAGCTAAGAGTGAGACAAATTCAGTGAAAGAATCGGCTTGTTCGTATCTGCCTTCGTTTACATGTGAGACGCCATTTAAGATTTTGGGACATTGGTGAAAAACGACAGAGTTAGAATTTGGGACGTTTTGGGCTGTAGCTTCAAAACGAACTATCGGATTGGTAAACGGATGCCAGATTTGGAATCAACTTGATGTTATTGTCCAATGAGGATCATCATCCAATGAGAATCAAGCATTTCTTTATAAATAGCGAGCCTTCCACAGTGAGAATCATTCCATCGTTGAATCACACGAGTGACGGACGCACATTTTCTCTCTCTAGTTCCCTGTTCTATTATCCAACTAAAATGGTAAGTCGCTACTTCCCTCCCTCTCCTCCCTTGAACGCAAACTTAATACAATCTTTTTTCATTTTCAGGCATCTACTCCATCTGCTGCACTAGTAGGACAAAATGGCGGTCAAACGTTACAAGGTTCGCTACGGTCAGATCATCTACAACTGAGGCCAGTGGAAGAAACATCCAAGGTACATAATCCTACACCGCTACAGCGTAAATTTAAACAAGCCTTGCGTTATGATGATCATAGCGTAGTACTCCAAACGGGAATGCTCCCTTCCACGGATGTCAAGATAATGCACAATCAGTATGGGGACTACATACTGATCCCCGTGAGTCCGTACATTCGCCACCAACTTGATATTATTGAGGAGTACGTGACATTAAATATGGACATTCCTACTCCTCTTGCTCAAGAGTGGAAGGCGAGAGATGACAAGGATACTCCCTATAGAAAGATTTGGGATGGTAATCACATTTGCCTACCGGTATCACATTGGTGTACTTACTATAAGAAGGAGGGAGATCATTCAATACCCATCAGATGTGATGAGCTCGGAGAAGGTACTTGGGATATCCTTTTCAAAGTGAATGGGCTATATTATGGTCGACACAAGGATAATAAAATAGCCTCTCTCTCCATGCATATGGAATCCATCCTATATATTCCGAAACCACCCAACGTGGACGACATAATTGATCAAATCCTTAACAGCAGTGGTACGAAGCGCAAGTCGGAGAAGAATGCTACATCAAAACGCAAATCAAAGAAGGAGAATTGCTAGTCCTTTCCTAACTCTACCCTATGACAATTCGCTTATGTGCTTTGAGTGTCGTAGACGTGGTCTTATTAGATACATTTTACTTCTTCGTTGCCATCATATCATTTGTGTATTTTGTCGTGAAAAGCATCGATGTAATTCTTCATTTTGTAATATGTTATAGAACGTTTCCTTAGATGTGTAAATTTCCGTTTTAGGCTTCTATCATCATTTTTATGGATTGTGAGGGTGAACCTGTACAGGAGCTCAGTGCTATTGCTATGAACAATTGGACATATCAGATTGTTAGTGTCTATCATCAACATGCCAACTGCGATCCCAATGTTGATCAATGGGCGAGAAAACACATTCATGGACTTAATCTGAAATATTTACAAGACTATGGCTTTTCTTGTGAGAGTGCTCTTCTTATTGACTTTAAACGATGGTTAGCTGCTTTCAATGTTATACGCATCTTTTGTAATAATCCTGGTAAGGAGAGGAAAGTATTTCCCAATCTAATCATTGATGATATTTTGCTCCCACCTTGGGATAGTAGAGTGAATCAACATTATCATGAAGTCACAAAACGTTTTAAGGATTTGTGTGTTCCTATTTTGTCTGTTCGTTGTAGTAGCTACGTTCATAACCAATGCTTCTTTCCTCCTTACCTCAACACTGCCAAAGTCCTGTATGGTTATCATTGCTCGCTGTATGATAGTTACCAGCTGTATCTATTTTATCTCTTTCAAACCATTGATTTATAATGCATGCTTGTTACCATTATTCAATAAATGTTACTATGAGAAGAGTTGTTGTTTTCATGCAATGGATGGGTTAGATAAAGGGCGATCATGTCTTTCTCAAACGACTGCGGAACATTACGTTTTCATAGGCAAAGTTTAAAAGGAGCTGTTCAAGATTATGTGATAAAATTTCATAAAGATGAGACCGACATCGAAGCAGTGGTCGATGATGCTAGCACTCTATTTCTAGAGTTAATGAATACATTCTCTGATAGCATTATCATGGCGCGATTAGTTGCGAAAATTAAGTTTAGTCATTTTGGAAAGGAAGAGGTGGAAAGTCGCTCTTTCCATTTTGCTTCTTATTCAATGGAAGTGGTAGATCACCCCCAAGAATTTTTTAAAAGACATATGATAAAAATTGCTGAACGTCTTAACGCATTTAACCATCATGGTAGCAGTCTAGTGATTGAAGCGATTTCAGATATTCACATTCAACTTTCCATAAAGAAAAATTGAAAATGCAGTGGTACTTGATTGTAGCACAACTGGTTTTCGAGCTATGTCTGCTCACTCTCGAAGTATATTCCTTCTGTACATGCGTCTATTATTTAGAAAAGGCTAGCAAATTCATATCTTCAAAAAGACTTGCTATAGACATCAGTAACGGTGAAACTATGTGTTGCGATGTATGTAAGCGAAAGGATGGAAATGAAAAGCGCATCTTCAAGAGATGTAAGCATGCTTTTTGTCAACGCTGTTTCATACGTAATTGCATTCAACTTTGCCAATGTAACCACTGTGACATTGCTCATTTCGAGTGTCACTTATGTCGCAATAGTTAGTACCTATGCAAATGTGGTAAAGATAGGTTTTAGCAAAGACTAACACGGAAAATGGCGAAACGTAAAATGACGAAACGTAAAAGTCAAAAGTTTTCTTCAGCCATTCAAGCTCTCCGACGAATGAAAGCAAATCAGCGATACAATGCTATACGACATGCTAACGATAAATTCATTTGTGAAATTATTTCTCATGTGAGGAAGTTGAGGACGAAGAAATTAGCGCCAAAACAACGAAAGTTACTTAAGCGATATGCTACGAAATTGCGTTTCATCTCCAATCCTAAAGTCGCCCTTCAAAGAAAGAGGAAAACTCTAACACAAAAGGGCGGTTTCCTTTCAGCAATACTTCCAATGATAGCTCCTGCCGTGGGCAACCTATTGGGAAATATCTTTGGCTCTAAGCGTTAATTATGCAAATGTTGAGTCTCAAAGTAATAAAATGGATTTCAGACTTCAATGTGATAAAGTTCTGACTGTATCAGGTCCATCTCATGCAGGTAAAACTGTTTTCACGCTGAATTTATTGGATAAAAGAAGGGAGTTGTTTAAGGAACCTATCAATCGAGTGATTTGGTGTTATGGTATTTATCAACCGTCGCTGTTTCAGGAATTGCAAAGTCGCAACTTTATTCGACATGAAGGAATTATTCCAGTGGATAAACTTCAGTCTAATGATGTTGTTGTATTGGATGATTTATTAAAAGAAAGTAAGAATTCAAAAGATGTTACAGATATGTTCACTCGCGCAGCACACCATAAAAGGTGTTTTATCATCTATATTACACAAAATTTGTTTCCTGATGGAAAAGAAGCTCGTACACGAAACCTGAATACACACTATTATGCTATTTTCAAGAATCCGCGAGATAAAAGTCAATTTGAAATTTTAGCGCGACAAGTTGCACCCAGAGGATCAAAAGCCTTAATTGAAATTTTTCAAGCAGCTACTGAAAAACCATACGGTTACTTATTCATTGACTTTACGCAAGAGTGTCCGGAAGAATTTAGATTTCGAAGTGATATTTTGAAAACTCCATGATTATCTACAAACTATGAGTTCTTATTCTCGCATGATTGTTATTCCTCAGGATGAATATGTACAATTGACTGCCATGCAGCAAGTAAAGCAACCTCTTGCAAATCAAATGTATAGGAAAGAAATAGATTATCAGCAAAATGTTCACATCAAAGATCCACATCGTGCTGTATTATTACAATCGGAAACTGTTGAGCAATTGAAAAACTTGAAGAATAAGATGCGTGACTCTGTATCGACTGCTACACCTTTAGCATCTCGCGCACATGCCATATCTCTTTTCAACAGTATTGAACCCCATCTCAATGTAAATGATAGAGGAGAAATCATTACAGATGAAAATAAAGTGATTGATGCTTCACGTTATGAAGACTTGATTCAGTATGCGACACGTAGAAAGCGCCGTCAGGGCTATGTTCCACCTGGTTGGTCATACTTTCTTAAACTATTGAAAAAGCATAATGTGCCAAAATTTGCTTTAAATAATGAGACATTGAAAGAACTTGATTCAACAGTGGCTACTACTCCAATGCTTCAGGCGATGAAAATGCCAACAAATTGGTTTAAGACGTCACCTGCTACATCCCCTCCCACACTCACTAAGCAAACAAGGGGAAGAACTCGACGTAGATCTGTATCGCCACTAAAACTGGTAAAAGGAAAACGTAAAACAGCTCCTCCCAGGAAATACATGTTCTCAGACTATTAATATGAAGCAGATGTGTTGCTTGCCATGTAATGAGCCGCCAGAGGTGAATGTCGTTGTCACTTGCACTTGCTGCGCCAGCTCTCATAATGAAACCCCTAAGCAATGTGAACACGATCGCAAAACCGCTAAAGCTAAATGCTGCAGTTGTTGTAAATGTAGAAAGGGAAGAAAACAAAAAGATGAGAAGGAGGAAAAAGAGTCAGCCGTCATCGACTGAACGTTTGAAGTCAATCTATTATGATGTAAAACATCCGGCAGGATTTGCATCTATCAAGAAATTATCAAAAGCGAGTGGTCTTCCACAATCACAAGTGAAACGATGGTTAAAGGGTCAGGCTACCTATACACTCCACAAACAAGCGAAAAAGAAGTACCGCACCCGCCATTATATTGTTCATGACATCGATGAACAGTGGCAAGCAGATTTGTGCGATGTTGCCTCCATTTCAAAACATAACTCGGGCAATAATTTTATTTTAACCGTCATTGATATTTTCTCGCGTTATGCGTGGGCTCAACCTTTAAAAACTAAAGAAGGGAAAGGAGTAGCAAAAGCATTCCAAACAATTTTTCGAGAAGGTCGCATTCCAAAAAGAATTCAGAGTGATCAAGGAAAAGAGTTTGAAAATCAGCATGTGACAAGATTATTTGAGAGGCATGACATTGAGTTGTTTAGTGTAAAGAGCGCTTATAAAGCTGCACTCGTTGAACGTTTTAATCGCACATTAAAAAATCGTTTGTGGCGACATTTTACTGCCAACTTGACACAAAATTGGACAAAGGTTCTACAAGATACACTCCATGCCTACAATCACTCTATCCATCGTTCTATTGGACTCAGACCAGTAGATGTAAATGCTGACAATGTAGATAAAGTGCGCGAATCATTCCAACGTAAACGCACTCATGTGAAAAGTGATGTGAAAATTGGCGATAAAGTTCGTATCTCAAAAGTGAAAAGTGTTTTTGCTAAAGGGTACCTCCCGAATTGGACAGAGGAGGTATTTACAGTATCAAGGATTAATCAAAAAGACTCTCCGACCACCTACAAGTTGAAAGATTACGATAATGAAGAAATTGAGGGTAGCTTTTACCGCGATGAGATTGAGGTAGTCACTGAAAGTGAAACATATTTGGTAGAGAAAATCATTCGATGTAAAAAACGGCAAGGTGAAGAATGGTGTCTTGTTAAATGGACTGGTTATCCTTCAAGTATGAACTCTTGGATGCGTCGTGCCGACATCTTTCATCTAAGTGATCGACAGTGATTCATGCAAAGTTGTAACTAACAATGTTTAGGGTTTGAGCTATGAATCCAACTGCCTCATTTTATTCACGACCCTCCTACGTAAGTGGTGGAGGACAAATTTACATCGGTGCTCGCCGCCAACGTGGAGGTAGCATACTTGGTGCACTGAAATCTGTTGTAGCACCTCTCATATCCAATGTCGGTAGATCTTTAAAACGAAATGTTTTAAGTAATGCCGTTGGCTTTGCTGGTGATGTTGCTAGTGATCTTTCCAGAGGTAGAAGTTTTAAGAGCAGTTTGTTGAATCGTGGGAAGGAACGCGGTTTAAAAACATTGAAGCAGACCATTGCTGGTGTTACTCAAGGAAAGAAATCACCTAAACGAATGAGAAAAGGAAGGAGGAAACATCGCGGAGCTGGTAAGGTGCAATCTTCAGTCAAAAGGCATTCACGCAAACGTCGCAGAGGCTCTAATCATTCATCAGGCGCTAAACGACGACGCTGCTATAACTTCTAATCATGGAGTGTAAAACTTCCGGTTTTTGTTTGTTCGATCAACAAGCCATGCAGACAGATATTCTTAGTTCAAGTATTGTAGATTATCATCCTCGAACAGCTGAGAATGCTGGCCCCATTGAATTTGTTATTCCTGGTGGTAGTGATGACTACATAGATTTGAGTTATGCGATGCTTGATTTGAGGTTTAGAATTCAACAAGCAGATGGAACTGCTATTGACGATGCACATAAAGTTGGACTGAACAATTTACCATTGACTACATTACTTCGCGATGTTTCTCTAACGATTGGAGAGCAGCAGGTGGAAGGTGGTCAAAGCGATTATCCCTATAAATCATATTTCAATCATGTATCACAGTTTCATCCAGCAGCACAAAAAAGTCATATGGAAGCCATGGGATGGTACAGAGATGAAGCAGGAAAATTTGATGTTGAAACAAACAGTGGCTTTGTAAAGCGATCTGCTATGATTAAAGATAGTAGAGTATGTCAGCTATATGGTCCGCTGAATTTAGACTTCTTTAGACAGTCAAAGTTTTTACTCTGTAATACCAGCATGCGACTCAAGCTGACATTGAATAAGCCTGAATTTGCGCTGAATGCATTTGCTAAAGTTGACAATTTTAGAATTCATGTGGAAGATATTGCACTTTACATTCGTCGAGTAGTACCGAATCCAAGTGTCATTAGAGGGCATGCTGAAGGTCTTAACCGCCAAAATGCCATTTACCCCGTTCAGCATACAAAGCTTCTCACCTTTACAATTCCGAAAGATCAAAAGAGTTTCATGAAAGATGGCCTCTTTCCATCGGAAGCACCGAAGCTCCTCATGGTGGCAATGGTTGAAAATGATGCATTTAATGGTAATATAAAGAAGAATCCTTTCAATTTTAAACACAATCAGTTAAGTGAAATTGCTTTACGTGTTAATGGTGTGAGTCATCCTGGTCCACCCTACAAACCAGATTTTGCTTCGGATCAATTTATGCGCAGTTATGTTGATTTTATGGATGTCTTTGGCTTTTACAATACGGATGATACCAACGGACTGACTATGAAAGAGTTTAAGAGTGGATATACTATTTATGCATTTGATTTGACTGCTGACAGCGATATTAGTGCACCCTATCGTCAAGCGAACGTGCCTCATAATATTCGTTTGGATTTGACGTTCAAAAGAACACTACCTGAGACGATCAATGTATTAATTTATGCAGTCTTCGATTCAAATATTGAAATTACAAAGTATCGTGACGTGATTCTTCAGTATAATCGTTAATGAGTTGGTTGACTGCTGACGATATTAAGACTAAAGTGCAGCATAATGCAGACGAAGCGACGTTGAAAGCTTTCGATAATGTCTATTCACTCGATACCTTACCACCTGCAGTAAATCACTATCCCATCTTTATTGTGCTAAACACTCATTCACAGAATTTAGGCGGTGAGCATTGGAAAGCGATCTTTATTGGAAAAGACCGACGTGGTGAACTATTTGACTCTCTTGCTCAACCTCCAAATATACCAACACAGCAGTGGTTGAGAAAACATACGCGTCAATATCAGCGAAATGAACGCATACTACAACATCCACTTTCATCAACGTGTGGTGCTTTTGTACTGTACTTCATCTTAAAACGTTTACATGTATCTCGATTTGCATCTATTATTCAAAACTTTTCATGTAATCCATCCTCTAATGAAAAAATGATTTGTAAGTTCTATCATGATTTGAAATAAAAACATCATGTTGGAAAAATTGTTTTTTATTTTACAATCCGCTGGGTACGTACATACTCAATGAGATAGTCTAGGATCATATTTGCTTGTTCATGAGATTTTAGTCCAGTAATGATCACTTTACTATTATGAAAGATTGCCACATGCACAGGCAACCAACAACTAATGAGAGCTGCAGGAAAAAGTTCGGGTTCATAACACAAACTGTAACTGCTGGTACGAATCTTCAAAAATGATAGACTGTCACTCAATTGAGTAGAGATCACCATATTGTCCACAGTCAGATTCGACATCACACACCTCTCCCTCTTCCATATCCGACGTAGTAGTCTTTGTAGCTCTAAGCGCATTGACTGCGCCGATGAATGAGAAAGGGCGCCGAGAATCTGTACAGTCCCATTTGGGAAGAGTTGAAGATTCCGTGAATTGTTCATCTTCACTACTAACATTTGAGGACGGCCCGGGTAATACTTGCTGTTTGGAAGCTGTTGGCGTAATGTTGTGAGATCGATTTTGGTGTAGAGTCTGAAGCGACGGAGAATGTTGACGATGGTGTAGCGATGGCGCTTCATGATGAAAGAATGAGTAAATTGAGCGATGTACCTTCCTTTTATACTTTTCCCAACTACCTTGATGAAATGTGAAGTTAGTATGAAGTTGGGAATGATAGAGTTGAATTCGCCGATTGTTGACGCGCAGCCAGATGCGATTTCCAATACGTGAATGTCTTTTCATATAGAAGTATTTCAAGTCCTTCATGATATGATGTAGAGATTGAAAATGACGATAAGATAAAACAAACTCTCTTCTCACATTTCCAGTTGAATCTTTGAAATAGACGTTTCGATCATGATCCGTTTCAATACGTTGTAGGGAATCTAATTTCCAACTCATGGTGCGTGGTAATCATATCTGATTAAGATTTGCATAGTAGGGCGATGAACTCACGACGAATAAATGTCATGATGGAGCGATGTATGTATCTTCTATACTTCTCCCAATTGTATTTGCGAAATGAGAAACAGTTTGCGGAATGAGAATGGTAGATTTGAATTTCATTTCTGTAATGTTGAAGCCAAACTTGATCACCCAAGGAGATGAATCTTAATGTTTCAAAATATTCCAAATCCCTCATGATATCATTGAGGTTGACAAATTGTCGCCATGTTAATGTAATTCCTCTTGATGTATGACCATGAGAATTTTTGAAATGTACGTTTCCATCACGATCAACTCTGATATATTGTAGAGAGTCCAAAATCCAAGTCTTCATGATGTTATGCAAAGTTGCAGATTAGCAATATAAAAATGTCGTTTTATCATATTTTGCTTAGCAATGCGGCTACAAAGAGATTTACTAGCAATCGAGCCGCACTCTTTTCTACTCCCATTGATCATGCACAACAGCTAAATGGGAATTGGGAAGTGGGTGTCACTCAACTTGTTTATAGCAACTGTGTCTATACTTTTGATCATGAGGTGATGACTATTAATATGAGGCGTACAGCTGCTTATCAATGTGAAAAGGGGTGCCGAATATACATTCCACAGTGGCCAAAGAAAGATCTCTTATCATGTAAAAAGTTTATATATGATTTCTTGAATAAAGCGTGTAAACATATTGTCCAATTTACTCCGCACAATGATGATTATAATTATGTACATCATGTAGTTGAGAAAGATTGGATTGTTGGTTTAAGTCCAAGTTTAAGAAATGATTTAGGCTACCTCGCTAGCGCCTTAACAAGCTATGATAATTTTAACGTTAATTACCACATAAGTGGTCATAAACAGTTAATATATCGAGAGGAAGCTTATTATGTAGATCTTATTCCAAGAAATGAGAAGACGTTGGTGAAGAAGATTGTGATTAAGCCAAGAAAGACAAACATGACTCCTGAAACATTATTGAAGAAATTTAATTATCTCCTTCGAGTTGATGACAAACAAGTGGCAACATTGACTTATATTAAATCATCTAATCATATTGCAATAAGTAAATTAAATGATGATGATCTAGTATTAGTTTGTTCAAAAGATTTTCATCAGTTCTTACGACATCGTTCTGCAGCTGTTCATGGAAAATCTGATATGCAACATTTACCATGTGAAAGGTCAAATCAATTTGATACAGAATGGGCCGTATCTTTATACAGAAAGTGTGTAGAGCCTTTTGGTGGTTTCTTACATGAAACAAGAGTGTTGATGCCTCGCATTATTACTTCGGTTAAATTGGTTGTAGATTATTTAAATGAAGTGATTAATGAGCAACATATTTCATTTTCTGAAAAAGAAGGTACTTTGTCTCTCACTATAAATGGAAAAGGTATTGAACTAATTATGGATAAAACTCTAATGGACATTTTGGGTTTTGATCAAAATATCTTTAAAAGTGGTACTGTAACCAAAGCTAGCGCAGACATGTCGCTATCGCGTCGTATTAACTATTTTCAGATATATTCCAATATTGGTGAAGATGTACGTGTGGGAGATGTTGAAGCTCCATTGCTAGCAATGATACCATACCAGCCAAAAAGCTGCAGTATTTTATCTGAGCATACTTTCAAGAAAGTGCATTATACAAAGCTGAAATCAAACTACATCCCACAAATTGATATTGCCATTTATGATGATGCTGGTGCGTTGATTCCTTTTCATAAAGATGCTGTGACAAGTATTACACTCCATTTCCGAATGAAGAGTTAATGCAAAAGTATGCTAATATATTTTTCCAATGTGAATAATATGGAAAGTGAAAATAAGGACTCGTTTCTAATCTACTTGCCCAGTAATGCTTCTATGAATAAATTTCCCAAAAATAAACCATCAGACTATCGAGTAGAATTAAATCGGCCACTGCATTTAGAAGGTGAATGGGAAGTTGGCGTTTCTAGTATTTGCTATGATAGCAATATTCAGAATGTGAATGATTTGGAAGAAATGATATTGACTCCTCGCACCCATGATGGAATAACGATGAATAATGCATTTCAGTTCCCATACAATTTAACATCAGATGGAAAGTGGAACTATGAATGGATTCAGATAAAATCAGATTCTTATGAGCCATTTGGGAATGAGAAAATTATTAAGGCATTCAACAGTGGTAATACTTCCATCATGAAGAATAAAAATCAGAAAGCTTATGAGTTTACTATCTATCATTGGAGTGGGAGACAGTTCCTCCGCTTTCATTCTTTTACTAAAGGTCTTACGCTGAGGTTGGATAGTGAATTCTATCCACATCTTGGTTTTGGTCATGGACTACATCTAACGTCAATTGCTACTGCAAATGTTAAAAAAGTTTATTCAACTCGAATCAACAAATTTCATTATAGATTTAAAATATTTGATGAAGATGTTGTAGAATGCGAAGAACGCATCATTTTGAAAAAGCGTGGTGTTCAACCTTTATCACTTATTGAGTTAGTAAAACGATGGAATGAGACTGTGGGTAAGAAGTATGGAGAGAAAATTATGGCGGACAAAAATAAGTTGGTTATTCAGAAATATAATGACAAACTTACAGTTTATTTCTCTCCAACCTTGCGTCATTTTGTAAGACATTATACGCCTATTATTGGAAGCGGTGTGGTGTATGGTTCTCATGAATATCACACTAAAGCTGATTCAGTTAATGATGAATGGTGGGTGGACATCTATGGCGATCGCATCAAGAAAATTTACCAGTCTTATGAAGAATCTAAAGTTGCTATCAATATAATGCCGCGTCTATATCATACAGTTGAAAGCTTCATTCATGTAGTAAATCCTTATATACAACAGAAGTTGAAGCATGTGATGAAAAGTAAATATGATGTAAAGACACACCACATTTCGTTTTCAATTGAAAAACAACGCGTTGTTCTGAAACTGGGTGATGACATTCAATGTCAATTGAGTAAAAATTTGAAAAAACTCTTTGGCTTTTCAATGCTACAAACTGTGTTTGCTGCTGCGCATACGATTGGTATAGAAACACCAATGACACTTGATAAACATGAACAACACCTTTACATTCAAAGTGATTTGATTTTACCTATTTCTGTTGGCGAGAAAAAAGAATACATTTTACGTGATTTCATTCATGATAAAGACGCTTCATATGGAATAGTCGAGAAGATGTTTGAATCTATTTTCTATCATCCCGTCGTCAAACAAACTATACCCTCTATTGCTATCAAAATTACCAATGGTTTACAAGAGTGTATCCATGTGAAAGATACTAAATCCCTCGTAACTTTAGTGTTTCGGAAAACAAAGTGAAGTCATTGTGATATGTTTATTGAAATAAAAATATGTATATGAAAAAGTCTTTTCACAGATATAGGGGGAATGGGCTGACTGTAGGTATATATTCACAAGGAAGAAACGATCTCATACGATACATAAAACAACCATGTATATCTACAAAAAGCAACATCAAAATACTGAGTTAAAGTTGATTATGTCAATACATCTCCTGAATGTGGTAGCGTGAGTTTTATTCTTTTGGGTGGAGGTATGTTTGTGTCAGGATGTCCATGTGGAAGAGATGTGTTATGTCCTATCCAACACCTCTTATCCTCCCATGCTGAAAGTGCTCGTTTCTTGAACGTGTACGTTTTCACAGTATGAACTTGAGATTTTAAGATTGTCATATTGACAAACGTTATAGTTTTATTTTTATAGGCCTTCTTATAGGACCGATGTTTCATTTTATGAACAATGGATTTTGATATACCTTTAGCACGCTTAATACTATCTGCACATTCTTTTAGTTTCATGGAATACATTTTAGGACGGAGGAGAATCATTTCATCTATTTCCTTTCCTGCTGTTTCATCCTTAAAACAACCAAGTTTGGCTTTATTCTGTATGGAATAGAGTGGATGAGTGGGATTGTAGTTAGATGTATCGAAATATTTTTCTAATGACTTACCTACTTCATTAAAATTTAAATCTTTTTGAGTGGTAATTCCTAAAAAGAAACTATCTGTATCACCACCCAGCAAGCGAACCTCTTTTACGAGAGGGCATGGTTTTAATATTTTGTAGAAGAGTTGATACATTTCAAGCTTGGAATAATCTAAAACGGCTTGCCCAATATAGATGGGTTTGCACAACTCAACTTCTGATTTAATCATTTTAACACCTACAAGATCCTCATCGATGATGTCTCTATCAATGAAAAGAGGTGATGAGGTCAATTTGTGATATTTTTGTTCATCAACGACTAGTTTGTAATTCATACGTTTTCTAACATCCTCCATGGTCTTTCCGAATAGACTATTATTCTTATATTTATAAAAATCCTTTTCAAAATTATTTTGGGCGAGTGCACGTTTTTGACTGTTACTATCTATGTAGGGTTTGAGGAAGGCTTTCTGTCTAAATTTGATAATGCGGTGAACTGACTTTAGAAGCATGCCCATTTCTAAATAGAATTTTAATATGCAGAAGTGTACGAGATAATTTTTCTTATCATATTGGGTGAGTAAAAGTTTGCGGCATGGTTTGTACCTTGGCTGTCCACACTCTGTTAAGTTATTATGAAATTGTGACATGAATGGTGAAAACATATCTTCAGTCACTTCGCCAGATTCAGGTGCGAGTGGGAAATCAGCAGTTTTATTTTTAATACTATTTGGATAAATCAAATCCACTTCAAAATAATATCCCCAATCACCTTCATCTGGAATATTCAGTATGTTTGAAGGGTTGGAGTAATACTCAAGCTCATTTTGATTTAACCAACTAAACTCGGAATGAGGTAGTGGTTTAGACAGTGAACTGCCATATAAATTATTTTGGTCATAGTACTTTAGGTGGATATGATCATCACCTACTGTTTCAGATTTTATATGATGTTTATTTACAAATGTGAGACCACCGCGTATTCCGCGCTCAAATATATTATACATCTCCGGGTCTTGTAAGAGATGAATGGTCTCACCAGTCATTTTAAAGGCTGATTTAAAGGACATGGCTGGTAGACTGACAAAGTGGATAGGATCTAATTTGTCTTCTTCTAATGCCACTCGTCGAAACTCCTGAAAGACATCAGCCAGCAAAATGACATCTAATTCTAAGTAAGCGATCATATAATCGCCAAACGTTTTACAATTAAATTTTAACCATGCCTCTTGAGCATGTTCATAGTCCTCTACTGGACAATCTTCACCCGTCAAATCGTTTTTGAATTTGTCAATGGAAGGAAGGGTTGTTTCATTTAGTTTAGACATTGAGCTAAAATACGCATAAGGAAAGACTCCTTTGCGAGTGATTATTTCATCCGTTAAGTTTGGATAGTGTTTCTTCAAAGTTTGACTATGGGGAAGAAACTTGAGATTACGAACGAGAGAAGCTAGTGACGCTGACATGAATTGAAATGAATCTAAAAATTTTATTTCGAAGAAGACTGTCTTATTTTCTTTAGTTTTATCTACTGGTACTTTTGCTGTCATTGCCATGAATTTTTCTCTCGTTTGTGCTATTACATTAAACTGCCACGATTTCATCTGGCTCAACCCTCCTTTTATGAGCATATGACTGTCATAGCCCTTAAAGTTATGAAAAATGACGGGTAGTACACGACGTCTCAACCTAAGTGAAAAGTTACATTTGGAGCAGAGTGCGTTTCTAAATTTACCAGTGATGTGATCATGATCACGCACTTTCTTAATTTTATCGTCATCAAACGTTTTATGACATTTAGGACAGGATGTGCAACTTTCAAATTTTTGTTTGTCTTCATCTGACATATGTAGTGACTTACGCTGCAATTGGGAATCATATGATTGTTGAAATTTTGCAGCTTTATCGAGAAATTCTAGAAATTTTGAAATGCAATCTTCACCTTGCCAAGTATGCATTTTGTTTTGTCTATTCCTAAAGTGGTCATGCCATACTTCATAGCAGGATATGGCTGCTGGCTTGTGGATGATATCATCAATGTAGCATTCTATGTCTGCGTAAATGACACGCAGGGGACTTAATTCGTCACCATTATCCCTATGTGAAAATATTTTATCTTTGGGCATGCGTTCCATTTGTAATTTACCTCGCTTGCACCATTCATAGTGAGTTTCAAATTTATCTTTACTCCAAAATGAGCGGATGCAGCGGTCGCATACAAAATGTTCACCTCTTTTAGAGTGCCCCAAGTGAGTGTACAAGCGAGAGATTTTGGGAATACCACAGTAGTGCCATTCCTCGCTATCATCTTGTTTTACTAATAAGAGGTTGACTACACGTTCATAACAAGTTGAACGTGAATTATAGCGGGCACCCTTCAACCCCTTCTCCCACACGTGAACGACAATTTTAATCTTATTATGTTTTTCGAACGTTTCTACATCTTTGATTTTCATGTTGTTACTATCACAACCTTCAAAGTCTAGTTCATCCTCCCACTGTCTATAGCTATAGGTGCGATCTCGATGCGCGTTGATATCATTATAGTGAAGGATGGATAGGACTGCATATTTGAAACACTGTGATTTACAATCAACATTGATGACAGCTTTCTTATTATACAACGTTTTTGGAAGTTTAAATGTGCCTCGAGCTGCATGACTTTCTAATAGGGAAATTTTGAATATGGCTGAGTCCACACCATCAAAAATGAGAGCGCTGTCGCGTTGATTGAATTTATCTACATTTGATTTTAAACATTGAATGTGAAAATTTAGCCAAGACTCGCAGTCTACAACTTCGGTTGCGGAAGAGGAAGGAATATGAAACTGTATTCTCTCCGTCACTTGACCCGTTTGAAAATCTATTTTAATATATTTTAGTTTAAGGTAGATGAGCGCCTTCATTCTAAAATTGTCTAAATTATTGAAGAGCGCTTCGATAATGTTAGAATTTTGAAGGAGCCACTCAGGAAAATCTACAATTTGAGTATTGGACTCCATGCAGTAGTCGCGTACTAAATTATTATGTGAAACATTAATGAGGGAGATGGTAGAGGTACCGTTGGTGTAGTGATCATTTGCATGCGTGTGTTGAAGTCTGTGCGAAGATCGCTGAAAGTGACTATCAAAAGAAAGAGGGCACAAATCGCAAGGAAAGGAGATGTCATCGTCAGAATCAACTTCACCTCCGGAGATTGACACCGCTTTGCGTTGACACACACGTTGTTTGATGTGTCGAAGGAGACTGTGCTTCCTTGTAAACATATGTCCGCAGTCGGCACATTCCCACTCGTTGCCTTGCCGCGAGAGTCCTGAGCTGGAACTCACATCACCTGAAAGAGAAATCATTCTTTCATCTCTGTTCAAGCCTCAGTGTAGTGTTACAACCTACCTTGACTCAATAACTCTAAACTTTCCTCGAGAAGAGAGGGCGTTGGTGATGAAGTTGTTGCCTGAAATTGAGGAAGATGCTATTAGTCACACGTTTGAGGGAGATGAGAGGAAATTTTCAACTTACCATTTCAACGAAATCAAGTTTAAGGTTGATACTTCTACAAGATAGAGACTTCACTCAAATAATAGTCAAAGAGAGAGATCGTGCGTTCGTCACTTGTATGATTCACAGATTAAATGAAATGACCTGAATGTCACTTTGCTTATATACTTTCATCCTCTTCATTCATTGGATGTTCATTCTGATTGGCTGCTTGTGTATACTTAAGAATTAGAAAAATGTTAAAGTTATCATTATTCAAAGTCAGCATTTCAAAGACAACATGACAAGTCCTCCAACAACACCAAATACCGCATTGGAGTTCTCCTCTCCATATACATCAGCAAAGGTGCTCGTTACACCAAATGCACCAAGAAAGGCGAAGGTGGAGAAGACATACAATCTCGACAATATACGAAAGTTATCATTATCGGAGGAGGATGAAGAGGAGTTGCCCGACCTAACAGGCATACGGTGGAAATATTTACAATATGATGCCGAAGGGGTGATGGAGATGACCAGCAAGTCGCACTTGCATCAAATATGGGAGTGGTACACCCCTAACTCCCAACCGCGAACCGTGGCGGAGTGGGCGTACATTGAGAAAGTGAGGGACGCTGCAGAAGAACGTTTAAAGCAGCTCAACTGTTTTTGTAATCTATGTGAAGCCAGACTCTGGGACGATATTGACGATGAAGACCTTTTGAAATACATGCCATAATAAATGTTTATTTCGTATTATCTTTGCTTTCATACTGACTTACTTGAATGGGGTTTTAGTGAATAATTTAACCATGTATACTTTTTCATTTGGAAATAGTAGCACGCTTAGTCTAACTTGTAAATCTAAAAACATTTCATATGGACGATGATGGTAGATAAAATAGTGTCAAATAAATTAAGATAGCTTACACTTCTGATACAGGGATAGCAATCGACTGCGATCCATGTGTAAAGAGCTTGTTAGACTATGGATGGGCTTAAGTGGATGATTTAACCATGTATACTTTTTCATTTGGAAATAGTAGCACGCTTAGTCTAACTTGTAAATCTAAAAACATTTCATATGGACGATGATGGTAGATAAAATAGTGTCAAATAAATTAAGATAGCTTACACTTCTGATACAGGGATAGCAATCGACTGCGATCCATGTGTAAAGAGCTTGTTAGACTACGGAAGAGAGAAGTGTGTTATGTTGCGTGTGGCGCGTGAGTGTCCTCCCATTTCATTCCATTCATCAATTCGTCTCATTGATAGAGACAGGTAGAACTCATGGTTCTCATAACGTATGCAATGGAAAGTTTTAGGCAACCTTCGACAGTTGGCTAAATGTCGCCCTGGCGCGAATGCATACTACGTTGAGACAGAGGCAATCACTTGCAAACATGACGCAGAGAGGTTTAACAAGATTGACCATTGCCGAATGTCCCTTGCGGTATACATAGCTACGGGTTTCACCGCCGCCCTTTACAGGAACGCCCGTCGAAAGGAAGTATTACACCGAACTTCATTTGCAACGTTCAAGTTGACTGATAGCAGATTCAACTTAATGATAGTATTCGCCAGTCCGAAGACTGCCCAGGGCAAACCGCGAGGAGGTTCTATCATGTCTTGCCCCATGGTGGCCCTTAAGAGAGCCGATGGTTCGTTCTCGGGAGTAACAAGATGACTATTGGCTTGAATAGTCAATGGGTATGACGCTTAGGTTGTCGTATACCCTATACCGCCTAAGCCGTGGTGGTGCATCTGGCACCTTTCGGATGCGAGTGGTATTCGGAGTCCACACCTCATCCGTCCAAACGATCCTCTTGATCTTCCCCTTCTTCTCATCCTCCTCATCCCACTCGTCGAGGATGATGAAGTCGGGAATGCCGTTGTCTTCATCGGTGAAGACGGGAATGTTGTCGGTAGATGTCGCTTCCATCGTGACTTAAAATTGAATGAGAAGCGCTACAATCTTCTAGCTTATATAGGGTTTTCAACAATGAATTGCTCAACAGCGAATCAGAATGCTTCAGGGATAGCAATCGACTGCATAATGTTCAAGTTGACTGATAGCAGATTCAACTTAATGATAGTATTCGCCAGTCCGAAGACTGCCCAGGGCAAACCGCGAGGAGGTTCTATCATGTCTTGCCCCATGGTGGCCCTTAAGAGAGCCGATGGTTCGTTCTCGGGAGTCGTCATCCTACAGCCTACCAATTCTGCTGAGAGAGTCAAAGACTCTCTCTTTGGTAGCACTGTCGACTTCCACACTAACTGGCATGTGAGTATAGAGTGGAATGTAGCGCCATTCCGTTGGATTGACAGCAGTTGCTGTCATCGGATTGCCAATCCGAGCAAGATTGTTGTGGACTCTGTCTTGCTCCTCTAGCCTGACGAACTCCTCAAATAAATTTCGCGGCCTTATCTGCGGTCCGCGAGGAGAGCTGACTTGACTGTTCGGCGTCTGCATGATTGAAATGAAATGAAATGAGAGGCAGTGGTTTATATACCCCTCTAACGCGACGCAACGTTCAAGTTGACTGATAGCAGATTCAACTTAATGATAGTATTCGCCAGTCCGAAGACTGCCCAGGGCAAACCGCGTGGAGGTTCTATCATGTCTTGCCCCTAGGTGGCCCTTAAGAGAGCCGATGGTTCGTTCTCGGGAGTAAATTGATGGGGTGGTGAAGGCGGGCAAAGATCTGCAATGAAAATGATATGTATTAGAATAGGATATACTATCTTATTTACTTTTTCACTTACCAAGTTAGTCATCCTTAGGTAGTCTCGCGCGTTTCCGAATCGAAAATTTGTGTAGATGGCCGCGCATTCGTAAGCTTGCATGGAGACACTTCTTGCTCGGATGACCGTTGTAGCATAGGATGGATTCGTCTAAATTCTGGTTTACGAGTACTTCGCCGGCCAAATGATTGTCCCGAATAGGGATGTGAAATTCAAACAAACGATCCTCATTCACACGTTCCCACTCATCCCTCATGCGCTCCAACTTCTCACACGCCTGCCTCTCATCACCCCGCCGAGCCACAGTCCTCTCCAACTCAACATTCCTCGCTCTCAACACACTCATCTCCTTCATCATCTCCTCAAACTTCGCCTCTGCATCTCTCATTCTTCTCTCCGCAGCACTCGCCCTCTTCTCACACGCATCATTCTTCTCTTCCAACTCTCGCGTCTTATTCTTCAAATCAGTCACACAACGCCTCATTCTAATGTTTTCATCCGCCACCTCCTTCGACTTCAAATCCTTCTTTTTCAACTCATCCAACTCCTTCACAACTTCATCCTTCACTTTCTTCAAACTCTCAAACTTATTCACTAACAACTCATGCGCCATCTGCTGCGAAACATGTCTCTTCTCTTCATCCTTCAACCACCTCGCCGACTGCATACGAATCCCACCACTCTTCACTTTTGGGGAAGATGAGCTCTTCGGGGGGTCGGTGATGACGATGTTGGACACCTCCGATGACGAAGAGCTCAACTTCCTCACACGCTTCCTCACACGCTCCCTATCTAAATCCACATCATCCTCATCATCACTCTCAAGCACTCTCTTCCGCTGCTCAATCTCACCCTCCAACGACGCAACCGCTCTCGCCAACTCATCATTCTCAACAACATTCTCAACAGCATTCTCAACAACATTCTCAACAACATTCGCAACATTCGCCAACATTCGCTCCCTCTCTTCCACAATCAACTGCGTAAATCTCAAATCAGTCACTAAACCACCACTACAGTCAGCATGCACTCTGTAAAAACGCACCTCATCCTCATCACCCTTCAGCACTCTACACTTTACGCAAGCAACCCTATTCAAGACAATCATGTGGCCGGTGCCCGCCTTCTTCACATGAGCTTTGGCGTCCGCACTGCGATTAACTCGCCCACAAGAGCACATTTTGATGTGATATTTGCGATTTTTGTCGTTAGCCATGTTAGATTTATCGTTAGCTGTAAGATAATGAAATTTGTATAAGTTTGGAATCATGTAGTACAGTCATATTCCTAAAGAGTGTAGTGAGTGGCACTCGATCCCGTCGACAGCCCGAAGGCCTTGTACCGATCACTAGGGAAGTGAGAGATCTTCCCCGATACCCGCTCTTTACAGCTGAAGACATCATTGTCACTGCCCCGAAGTGGTAACAGGAACGCCGAGTCAAAGGTAGTGATCAGTAGCTGGGATCTAACCCCTCAAAGCTGCCTTAGACTTAGTTAAATTTCAAATCTGATAGCATATTTGAACTCAGGATACTTGAAAACCTTAGTCTATATGTTAAAACTTTGAAAAAAGTGAAAATTAAGAATTTTTAAAAAATTCCGCATTTTACTACTCATACTACTTTTAAAAAATTTTATCAGTAGTAAAGACACTATCAAACTCTATCATACAAACTTTGAAGTAGCAAGATAGCTTGCCTACTTCAAAAGATAGAGTCCTTTGCACCCGATATCGGGAGCTCAGAGCGACGACCGTCGCTTACCTCGTCTTTCGATGAAGTGATCAGACTTGCGTTGTCGGGGGTTTATATATGCTCGGAAGAAAACTTAAAATGGCTCTATCTCCGAAAGTATTCATCGTAGCGACATGCGGTTTGTTGCAAACGATTCGTCTCATCATTCTTTACAATATGACACCTGAACCATTCTCATATGACCACGGGAAGTTGGTCCGCCAGCACATGTCGATGTAACATGCCACAAGTGAAAAAATTCCTAAGTGTGAGAGCTCCAGTGTGGTGAAAATTTTGAAAAATTTAAAACTTCCGAATTTCAACCTGGGACCTTAACCAAAACATTTTTCATCAAATTTCACTGACCTCCCCCCCCCTCGTTCAGAGAAATTTGATGAAAAATGTTTTGGTGACGGTCCCAGGTCGAAATTCCACACTTTGGAAAATTTTCAAAATTTTACCCATACAAAGTCACTCTGACACTTAGGATTTTTTCAGGTGAGCGAGCTCCGACCTAAAATCTTGTAACCGCTCTAACTTTTGAACGAAGACAGATAGGAACAAGCCGATTCTTTCACTGAATTTGTCTCACTCTTAGCTTTCAAACGAGCTATTGCACGACAAAATCCGTCCACTACAAGCCAAGATAGAAGCTAGCTGTCCAGGGGGGGGAGGTCAGTGAAATTTGATGAAAAATGTTTTGGTGGCGGTCCCAGGTCGAAATTCCACACTTTGGAAAATTTTCAAAATTTTACCCATACAAAGCCACTCTGACACTTAGGATTTTTTCAGGTGAGCGAGCTCCGACCTAAAATCTTGTAACCGCTCTAACTTGTGAACGAAGACAGATAGGAACAAGCCGATTCTTTCACTGAATTTGTCTCACTCTTAGCTTTCAAACGAGCTATTGCACGACAAAATCCGTCCACTAGAAGCCAAGATAGAAGCTAGCTGTCCAGGGGGGGGGAGGTCAGTGAAATTTGATGAAAAATGTTTTGGTGGCGGACCCAGGTCGAAATTCCACACTTTGGAAAATTTTCAAAATTTTACCCATACAAAGCCACTCTGACACTTAGGATTTTTTCAGGTGAGCGAGCTCCGACCTAAAATCTTGTAACCGCTCTAACTTGTGAACGGCTGGTCCGATTGACTCGCAACAAAAAATGTTGTCGAGCAGTTTTTTCTCCTCTTTCAAACGAGTAGCTGTAAGACAAAATCCGTCCACTAGAACCAAAGTTAGAAGATTGTTGTCGGGGGGGGGGTCAGTGAAATTTGATGAAAAATGTTTTGGTGGCGGTCCCAGGTCGAAATTCCACACTTTGGAAAATTTTCAAAATTTTACCCATACAAAGTCACTCTGACACTTAGGATTTTTCAGGTGAGCGAGCTCCGACCTAAAATCTTGTAACCGCTCTAACTTGTGAACGGCTGGTCCGATTGACTCGCAACAAAAAATGTTGTCGAGCAGTTTTTTCTCCTCTTTCAAACGAGTAGCTGTAAGACAAAATCCGTCCACTAGAACCAAAGTTAGAAGATTGTTGTCGGGGGGGGGGGGGTCAGTGAAATTTGATGAAAAATGTTTTGGTGACGGTCCCAGGTCGAAATTCCACACTTTGGAAAATTTTCAAAATTTTACCCATACAAAGTCACTCTGACACTTAGGATTTTTTCAGGTGAGCGAGCTCCGACCTAAAATCTTGTAACCGCTCTAACTTGTGAACGGCTGGTCCGATTGACTCGCAACAAAAAATGTTGTCGAGCAGTTTTTTCTCCTCTTTCAAACGAGTAGCTGTAAGACAAAATCCGTCCACTAGAACCAAAGTTAGAAGATTGTTGTCGGGGGGGGGTCAGTGAAATTTGATGAAAAATGTTTTGGTGACGGTCCCAGGTCGAAATTCCACACTTTGGAAAATTTTCAAAATTTTACCCATACAAAGTCACTCTGACACTTAGGATTTTTCAGGTGAGCGAGCTCCGACCTAAAATCTTGTAACCGCTCTAACTTTTGAACGAAGACAGATACGAACAAGCCGATTCTTTCACTGAGTTTGTCTCACTCTTAGCTTTCAAACGAGCTATCGCACGACAAAATCCGTCCACTGGAAGCAAGCTGTCCAGGGGGGGGGGACGTCAGCCGAAAATTTTTTCTCTGCGATTTCGCTGGAAACATCCTTCCTAACCCAAAATTTCACGTAGATTCCGAATCTGGCCTCCGTTTTCTCATCTGATGCTTCGTTTGGGCGCTACACACCAAAACGTCCCAAATTCTAACTCTGTCGTTTTTCGAAAAATGTTGAAAATTTTTTCTCACCGATTGCCTTGAAACTCACCCTACCGATGCAGAATTTCACGCTGAATCCGAATCTGACCTCCGTTTTCTCATCCGATGCTTCGTTTGGACGCTACACACCAAAAACATCACACACTATAGCCTCAAGACTAATCCTGGCGGTCGTCCACGTCAACCTAGACGGTCGCCCACGTCAACCAGGCGGTCGGACCAACTCACCCGAGTCTCACACTCTGTCGTTGCAGAGGGGGGGGGGACGTCAGCGAACATGTTGTGAACGTGGACCCACCCGGCCGGCACACCACGACAGACCACAACCTCTGTCGTTCCAGAGGGGGGGGGACTCAGACACGAAGCACCACGGCGGCCGACCACGACACTCTGCCGTGCCAGAGGGGGGGGGGACGCAGCGATGGCCGCCATCTTGCGCGGTCCAGAAGTGGAGTTTTGCTTACTACTAACACTGCTTCATATTCGTGATAATTTTCTCGGTAATATTCTACTCACAAGCAGTGAATAAATCAGCCAAGAATTGCTGTTGAAATCACCCAGATGTTGAGAAAGATAGCGGAAGGAATATTAATAGGGAACTGTCTTCGATTAGCGCTTCGTTTATTCCAAGTAATTCTATCATCAAATATCATCCTGCTACCTCAATTGCAGACAGATTTTTCTTTGAGGGGAAGTTGACCAGCGGTTGCATCTCTATCGGCGTGGGATGAAATGATTGTAATCATCTGACTGCCGTCCTGTCTTAAATATTCAACAGACTGATAAGATAAGAAATATTCTGTTACTTCTCTGTCATTAATTTAATGAAGTTGAATTAAGGAAGAAACTTCCTATCAAATGTTACATCAGAACAGCCAACTTCTCGAGAAGAGTTTATAAATATTTCAATTGTTTGTAAGACGATGAACCAGCTCGAAGCATCATATTTGAGACAAGCTACTTGTGCAATTCTGGAGACGTGCTGATTTCTCGACCGAAGAAACCCATTAGAGAGATGAAAAATTCGCGACCATTCGATTGATGATTAACGGTTCGGGTGAAGTTATGCGTTGTAATGCAGAAGCACTATCAGGCAGGCAGGTAGGTGAGACATCATCCCGGAAGTCTATGCATCATGTTGTTCAGGAATCTTCAGGTTAGCTAAATATTGAACTGAAGCCACAAATACTATCAAATTATATAAGACGAAATAAGATAACATCAGAGAAGAGCGTCTAGTGCATCTTATAAATGCAAATAGCTAACGAGTGAAAGCAATCACGCGTTCAATAAAATCTTCTTAATACATACAATTTTAACATAGGAATTATGGAAAAAAACAATTATGCCATAGAAGAATTACGCTGAAATTTTATTGCTCTCAACATGCCCTCATTGGAACGGGGTCGCATTATGTTCGATTTGATTTTGATTTATAAAATGATGAACAATCTGATAGATTTACCTATTGATTATTCCTTTATTATTGGAAACAAGGCGCCCACACGAGGACATTGCTATACCCTATCAATCTCTAATCTTGCTAATGTAAACGCCCGTTGTCATCTTTCAACCATATATAGAGTCATGTCGATCTGGAGCGCTCTGTCTGAATCAATAATGCTGTCTCCTTCATTTCACGTTTTTGAACGCAACATATTAGCTCAATCCGCCAATCTTTCACAGTACTGTACTTGTCTCTGAACTGCTTCTATTCTTTATAATTACAATTATTTTAGAATTTATCTATAATTATTAAACACACACACAAAATCTTTATCCCTCAAAAGTCTCAGCTGCGCTCCGACTTTTGGGACTTTTGACGACACCCTGCACACTGAATGTAGCAAGGAGTAAATCAAACAGCACACGAATAGCTCAACACAAAAAAACAAATCGATGGTTTTCACACCGTATTCATGAGCCTCCGATCTATTACTGTACATTCCGAACCCAATTTACTCCATTCATTGAAAGATAGTCGGAACAATTGCCGCAAGAGGAGAGGGAACGCTGAGCACTTTGTTGCGTCGCTGTTGAGCGCCGGGAGAACAAGGTAGCCAGCCTAAACACAAACAAGTGCAATTATCTACCACAAGTCGTGAGGAGATTTAAGGAAATACTGAATGGTGACATATCGGCAAGTAGGTGGAGAACTTACTTTTCTCCCTGTTGGAGTGATCCATTCTCCCTTCTTAACTACAGCAAAGGAGCCGTCGCCGATCTTGCTGAAGAGATAAAGATCACTTTCGTTGATGAGGCAGGTGAGTTGAGAGGTCGAATTCAATGCTGGAGCCATCGGAACGGCTTTGGTACTGCCACCGTTGTGGGAAACGTTATCACCAGCCGTAGGTTTGCCCAGGATCTGAAGCAGTAAAACAAACGTTTTTCATAGCCCTTCAGTGCTTTACGACGGTTTTATAAATAATCCTCCTCTTTAATCCACCTCCTATCTATCATTGTATACATCCATTTTATACATCATATTACAATTTTAATGTGTTTATCAATTATTTCGAAAGTTCAAAGATAGAATCAAAGAAAGACTACTCATAGCTTTGATCGAAAATTACTTCAAGCTGAAAATTTATGTCAATTTGCGGCGCTGTGTTGACGGGCCTTTGCCGTCCTGCTACCTCGCACGGCAGATGACAGATCAATTATGCCATGAAATTCCATTAAAATCTCCCATAATTGTTTTAGTGAATAATTCCCATCAGGAGTAAGCTGCTGGTACAACTGCATCCAAAATCTCAACGTAAGCAATTTGACAGACATTTCAAAATCAGATAAGTGTTGAAACTTGTTAATTTATCTGTTCATATCACTTTTATTACACTTAAGCCGCTAGCCGTTCAGAAATGCAGTATCTAGCAGCGTCTGCCGTGCTTCTGGTAGGTGCTACGACTAAGTAATAATGTCTATTTACGAAAATCATAGTAAAAAAATAATCTTGGGAAATCGCTTCCCGTGAGACGTCCCTACTGGATAATTCCCTCCATCCAAACAGATTGTCCACTGATGGCTTTGTGATTTGATGTCGTGCTTGAATATTCTCTAGATCAAGTCCTAGTCCAAACCTGCCTACGACTGATAAAAGTCCAGTAGGCCGAAATGTGTTTCGTGGTGGTTAAATCTTTTGAGATTTTTCATAAATTGATCGAACCAGGTTGCGCCTCATGTATTCTAGAAGAAATGATTGCCATTGAAAAGTGAGGAAAATATGTGACAAAATCGCTTCCTATCATTCATGCATCAGAAGGAAGGTTGAATAAGCCCACGGGGAAAACCGAAACTGAAAAAAGCTGCAGCAAAGTTGGTTAAATTATTTGAATTAGAATGATAAATTTCTATTACAGAGACTGCTTCAGTGATTCAATTTCTTATTACTGATTTGTTACAATGACTTTGTTCCGAATCGTTTCCTGTTTTCTTTGCGTTCGTATCCAATAATTGTAACATATTGCTAGACTTCAACAGAGGAACGTTCTCCTATAATTGGCATATCCAGGTTACTATCTCTTTTAACCATGCTCGCTGAAGAGCAAGTTTTATGCGTCTCAATCTGTCTCTAGACACTAATAATTCACTTTCTCCGCAATCTGTTCCAGGTGAGGTCTGAAATGACTGGTCGATACATCTATTACATAATATAAAAGATATAACTACTAAACAATAGCGGCTATATCATTTCCTTTTAATGATATTATTTCCCTCACATATACTGTATTGTGTGGAGTTCATTGGCTTTAGATGCATACTTTTTTACAATGTCTAATCCTTTAGACTTTTGTCGCATATCTTCTCAGACCAATTAGTAAGTGCATCATCATTTTCTGCATTCAGATACTATGTGTCCAAATTATGCATTCTATCAAATTGAGTTAACATTCGAAATCTCCAAGGAATTTTGCGTCTGGTAGACTGTTTTGAAGAATCGAACTTGGAATTAGAAATTAGTATCCATGGTTATAAGCTCTACACAATTCCTCATAGTTGGATAATGCCGCTGCTTTATCACTTTATGAGAACTAAGAAAATTGATGAAACACTGTACTGGAGCAGTTACCCAATTCGACGGTAGTTAAGGGCTGTTGCGCATTTTTGATAGTGACATTTAATCATCTTGAGTTTTAAGGAGGGTGTAAGGAATTTTAATTTCATTTTATTGAATTTCATGAAAAATAATTTAGTTGTGAAGTATTTATAAAATCGATTAACTTAACAATACCTATTTGCATGGATCACGTTTGCATCATGCATGGAAAAAAGGCATGAGAAATATTGAGAACATGTATATTGAAACAACAATGAATATAGAAATGAGGTAATATGGAAGAGGCCCTGACCACGACCAGTCATTTAAAGATTTATCGTTGGAAAGAGTCAGGAGTATTTAATGATGCAACCAAGTGACTGCAAACTGTTCATATCTACATGTACATTGTGTTATCCCATTTCTTCTCATTGTAAATATCACTTTCAAATTAATTTCTTATATCTGAACTCCTACCTGAAGATGATTGCCGGATAGTAGTCCAATTATTTTGTACAAGTATACAAGAATAATAATAGCAACATCATAAGATGCTCCAAAGTCTTTCCAACTATAAATCCATGGAAATGAAGCATGAGAATTATGGAGAATAAATATTGAATAAAACAATAGGTAAAACACTACTCAATAATAATTTTACGTTCAATTCAAATGTTTTTACGGTTCCATCCGTGATAAATCCTAGGGTTATGAGGTATTACACAAAACCTTTAAACTTAAACCAAAAGAAAATTATAATATTATATCAAATTTAATTCAATAATTAGCTACATTTCATTATATTATATTAAGCCATTTGGGTCCTGGGTATTACGATAAACTGCATCCGTCATGTTTTATAGAGATAATACTCTCTATAAACAGCTCGGTGTCTACGAATGTGCCCTTACTGGTAGAAATGGTCCTCCAAAAATGTGAAGGTCTACCTGTGGTCCTCAGCCTAACCAGTTCACAGGAGAAAAGAAGGAAAACTCCAACTTCAAACCACGCCTTGCAGGTCATGCTTCGACAAGCAAAGGCTACGAGAAGGAAACTGGGAGAGAAAACCAGTTGGGGAGATGGTCCTCTTTAGCCTTGGATGGCAACCCGTCTAGGTCCACGGCCAATAACAGTGATTGGGCGTCAGCAAGGGCATGCGGCCTGTGAAAAATTCCACCCCAAGTTTTCAATGGAAATGTCGCACTATGATATTACGGACAGGGCTACCGCGCATAGGGCAACCGACGCGCTAGATAACCGGGTTGTGGCGAAAAGTGAGCGAATTTTCGGAGAAAAGCAACTTTTATTGCGTATGGTGACTCTAAATGTCGGTAAAGGCGGAAAAGTAGTGGACTTCATTAAGAGGAGGAACTGCAGAATATTATGTGTTCAAGAGACGAAGTAGAAGGGAGACAGAGCAAGAATCATGAGAAAATGAGAAGATCGCAGATGTGGCGAGTAAAAGACTGCAAAGTTATTGCGGGTGAGCATGTAATGACCCAGCACACACTTCTGGTGGTTCTATGTGGTAGAAAGAGTTCTATGTAGCAGGCTTAAGGGACAGCTTGGTCATAAATTTGGAGAGGAACAGCAAGGATTCCGGGAAGGGAGAAGCACAACCGATGGCATGTTCGTAGTGAAGCATTGGAAAGGGATCGTAACATAGCGATTGCGTTGTGGATCTGGAGAAGGCATACGACACGTTACCCAGACGTTTGGTGATGTCAACGCTGAGGTGGATGGAGGCTGACGGAGATGATGTGCGGGTGATCAAAGATATGTACAAGAACACAAGAGCGGCGGTAGTGATCGTAGCGAAGCGCACATGGGCCTAAGATAGGGTGCTGCTTTGAGCTCATTTCTATTCATAATGGTAATGTAGCTAGTTAGTAGGTAATGGAGCTAGCAGTGAAAAGGGCTAAGACAGGGTGGTGCTTTGAGCCCATTTCTTTTCATAATGGTAATGTAGCTAGTTAGTAGGTAATGGAGCTAGCAGTGAAAAGGGCTAAGACAGGGTGGTGCTTTGAGCCCATTTCTATTCATAATGGTAATGTAGCTAGTTAGTAGGTAATGGAGCTAGCAGTGAAAAGGGCTAAGACAGGGTGGTGCTTTGAGCCCATTTCTATTCATAATGGTAATGTAGCTAGTTAGTAGGTAATGGAGCTAGCAGTGAAAAGGGCTAAGACAGGGTGGTGCTTCGAGCACATTTCTATTCATAATGGTAATGTAGCTAGTTAGTAGGTAATGGATCTAGCAGTGAAAAGGAAACCATGAAGAAATTGTTGTACGCGGATGATCTGGCGGTAGTAGCGAAGGACGAATTTGAGTTAGAAGAGAGGCTGAATGAAAGACTGGGATAGAAATTAGATAGGACTGTGTCAAGGTCTGAGAATGAGCTTGGTGAAGACGGAAGTGATAAGGATAGGCAGGGAGTGGAAGGACTTGGCTGTGGGTGTGAAAGAAGTGGAACTGAAGCAGGTAGATAAGTTTGTGTACCTTGGTGGAATGGTCTCTGAAAATGCTCGGGGCGATGCAAAAGTAAGAAGGATACAGGCCGGAGCTGGGCATACAGGAAATGGGCAGGAGTGCTGGCGGACAGAAAAATTGGTCAGAGGATACGAGGAAAGGTTTTCGAAGCATGTGTCTTGCCAGCATTGACATACGGAGTAGAAACGATGGCACAAGCCGAGCAACAGCAAAAGATGTTGCAAGTGTGTGAAAATAACTGTTTAAGGCGCATCTGTGGTGCAGGGTTGGTGGAGAAACGAAGAATGGTGGAGCTGAGGGAGGAAGAAGGATTGAATAAGACGGTGACACAGAAAGTGGTGGAAAAGAGACTGAGGTGGACAGGGCATGTAGTAAGGATGGGAGACGAAAGGGTAGTGAAACAAGTGGAAGAGATGGATGACACAATGACAAGAAGGGGAAGGTGAAGGACTCGATGGAAGGACTGCATCCAAAGAGACATGGAACACACAGAAGAAGACTGGGGGACTTGGAAGGAGAAGGCGAAGGACAAATTGAAATGGTGTGATGGAGAATACATGAAGTGACTACCGACTGCACTTTTGATTACGAATTGTTTTTTGTATGTGTTTGACATTTCCCCCTACCCCAATTCAAGGAAAATGCGATTGCTAAAATTTAAAAAAATGAAAAAATATTATATTAAGCAACACAATTAACAAATTTAGATGAGCTAATTTGAAGTCGCGCCCCGAGTCCTCTAAAACGTTTTAATTCAGTTCAATGAAGCAATTTCGCACCAGATCGGGCTGACGAAATTTTATCGGATTCTCACTGGATGCCAGCACACCCTCTAACCACAATGCCGTCTGAAACCAATGCACATCTCATGGTGGCTACACCTATCGAAATTCAAATAATTTAATAATGAACTAAATAAGTTTACTGATTCTACGTCCTTATTCTCAAAAAGTTGTTCTTTGGATAATGCAATAGTCACGCAACTTTTCATGTGAAAGCATTCGTGTTTCTCATACACACGATTACTCAAATTGCCGAGTCATTGCGTTCGACTGAGGATGGCAATTCTTCGCAAATAGTAGAAACGCTGAACTGTTTGTTGACTTTAAAGCATGATCGAAATCCCAACTATTCCTTCCGGGATGGATTGAAATATTGGTTCACTGCTTAATTGCATCCGATCATCGATCATACTCGGTCGGTATGCAAATAACATCATTTCAATCCTGATATCAGCTGTATCAATCCATATCTTCCAATTCAAAGTTATGAAATCCGACAATATTTCATGTGTTTGTCGGAGGAAAATAGAATCAATAAAGTTACAGGTGCTTCATGTGACCAAACATCGTCGATTTGACAAACATGAACATTACTCATAAGTTAGTGATTGGATATTTGATGCTGCTCCAAGAGTCATTTCTTAGTGAGAAATGGAAATTAGTATTATCGAAATTTCATATACAAGAAGCAGTCTAGCGGAGTTGGAAACAGTCTGCATCGGTCAACGTTTTTAATATAAAGCTGAGCGATGTTTTCTCAAAACATCGTGACAAGGTAGCAAAGAGATATCAGACATAGAATGAGTGAAAAGTGGCTAGGATGTCTGACGGTCTTAGTCTTCGAATAGATAGCAAATTAACATCTCACAATAACTACTTGCATGTTGAAGCTTTAACGTCACTACTCCCTCATGCTGGGGGCTTGGACGGTGCTGACATAGTCGGACTTGGTACTTATGGGTTATCTCCCCTCCCCCAAATTTGTCTAAAATCCGTAGAAATGAATCAATCATCACAAAACATTAGAGACACGTATTTGAGTATATTTTCTACCCACTTGCAGAATTTGATGCAAATCTGAAATTAATTTTTGAATTGGAGACGATGACGTGAAGTGTAGCGAAGTCAGCAGCTTGATCTGACTTCGTCTGACCTCATCGTCTTGGCAGATAGCACTAGGTCAACAAAGTCATATCGTGACAACTCTTGGAGTGATAATGACCCAGAACATGTCCTTTCCATCAATGTGCTTAACTTAAGGAAGGTGTGGTGGGGTACTGGTCGTGGGAAGATTTCAAAAAGTAATGGATGAGACGGAGACGGAAAGAGAACAATGCACACACGAGCAACATTGATGCGTCGAACAGACAAGGTCAGATCAAGCTGCTGACATCGCTACACTTCACGTTACCGTTTCTAATTCAAAAATTGATTGTCAGATTTGCATAATGTTTTGTATCTGGGTAGAAAATATACTCAAATACGTGTATCTGAAGTTTTGCGATGATTGATTCATTTTTACGGATTTTAGACCAATTTGAAAACGTAGGGGGAGATAACCCATAAGTACCTCAGACTTTCCTGGAGCGTTGTGGTACTTTTAGTCCGAATGCCCTTCCTGCCGACTTCCAATGACGGGACTCGACCTCTGAACCAAAAGATCGCTAGGCCAAGCACTTAATCACTGTGCCACGGAGACCACTATGATAACTACTTGCATGCAAGCTGTATAATGCGTACTTGTACACGAATCATGAAATCACGCTATTCATCTCTACTCGACCAGTGGCAAAGTTTGCGATGCGGCCTGACTCGTAGCTCGTGGAATGTGATGCGCTACAGGTATATTAAGAGTGCCGTGGACTAGAATCTCATTGAATTAGCGACATCTGCAATTATATAAATTGATTCCTCTTAAAGAATGATTCAAGAAATGGGATGTACTGCCTACGGCTCCGCACCCTTTGACCCAAAGACCTGACAGTACCCGAGGTATGCCCCCATCCAAACCGGCAACAGTCGCACCACGGTGCCAAGTTGAACCTCTAGTTAATCGTGCAGCTAAATCACATCATTATTTTGAAGATTAGCAAGATTGAGGCTAAAAGATCAAAACTGATTTTTCTTAAACGCATGAATAGTAAGCATGCTGCCTACTGGAGTCGGCTAACATGGTCTTAGCTACGGCTTCGACGTGGTTCGGCTTAAGACAAAATTAAGCCAGCTGCCATCGATTAAGTTTTCTCGAGCAGTGTACACATCTGTACTACAATATACTTTATCAAGACTATTTGCTCTAAATAGTCGACTTTCTTGGTCAAACGAAAAAACGTAGATGCTCGTACATTTAAAAAGAGATATCTTTATAAGATTTCAGCTTGAGAGAATTTAGCAAAGATAGGTAATTCAAGAGATCGGAAAATGCGATCACGTAATCATTGAACGAAATGCTACTACCCAGGATTTTTATCTTTGAATTATCCCTTATACGGATATCCTCCAGAAAGTACTTCAACGTGAATATTTTAACTCCCTGAGAAGGGATGAATTCATTCGCAAATCTGCACCTCAACGCAATTTAGATTTTTCCAAATTCAAACGACCTCATACTCGACGAAACCGTCAGATAAATCATCTCAGCAGCGCACACAACGCAGTTCTGAGTCATTTTCGGGACGATAGCACCCAGCGACCTCGTCCACTCTCTTAGATAAGAGGAAAGAACCTCGTATATATAAGAGTCGTGAGGATTTTTATTGCATCGGATAGCGATGGAGAGGCACCACTTCGCAATATAGCAATATACATGTATATGGATTCTAGTCGGACAATTTCTTCGCAATACGTTCTCTCATCCGCACGAAAATCGAGAAAAATTATTCTGGGGGAAAAATGTAAAATAATTCTCCTTTCTTAACTCGATTAAATTTATTGATGAACTCCTACAAAAATAATTCATGACAAATATTGGACTTCAGAAAAGAAACCCACGAGACATTTTATATCGGCAAAATACCGATGCATGTTGCACGTAGGTAGAAAGATGTCCTCTGACTTAAACAGCTAAAGCACGAAAATTCCTTGACACCCGTAGAGGCAGTGCTTTGCCTTACAAGGGCTCGTCAGCACGGCTCCGAATGGCACAAACTAGCTTCGATTATTTAAAATTCAAAAAAATGTCTTTATCCAGGCGAACTGGAACTCTGGAACCTTAATGAATTTTATGTTGTATGTAGATATATGCAATTTAATAATATTTAATAAGTGAGACCACAAATTCAATTACATGTTTGTAGATAAGTGCATATTGCTTTCAGCATGATGGAGAGGATAACATTAAAAAATAAAATGCTGCCTTAACTGCACTATAAGACTGATATTAGAAAAAGGCCCATATAGGCTACAAGCTTCACAAAATCCTGATAAAATCGAGAGACACATCAATCAATTGTACTGTAGTTCTATCAAAGCCTGTAGTCAGAATTCATTTCCTTTCAAAGTATTGTGACTCTGAATTCATGATTGTACGCAATACTTCACAGTGTCCCCAGCAAGTGACCCAAGCAAAATTCAAATTCTTGGTATATGCTCCGAAAATGCTCATATTTATCTGAGCCAACAATGTTCGTACATCATTCATTGTTAAGTTCCGCTTTCATTTCATTAAAGTGTTACACCGATGAATGAAAATGCAGATTGCATATTACGTATCTACATCGTACATGCAACTGCAACTGCTTCATGTCTTTGACATCATTGACTCAATTACCTAATATAATACCTGACAACTGACTAACATTACCAACTTAGCAATTTTCCTGATACAGTAGACTCCGCTTATTGTGGACACCTCGGGCCAGGAGCAACTGTCCACAATAACCGAAATACCCCTCTAAAAAGTAAAAGCCAAAATGCCATGTAAGACAATTTTATTGTATATCAAATACAGTACTGTTGTGTATCAAAATATGTATGTACTTGTACATAATATTATCAAAATAAGTCTGTGAGCTTGGTCTGTTTCGGTGGGAACTTACGGCGCAACTGGTCTCTGAAGGCTTCCATGCACGCACTGAATCCGTTGATCTTGAATCCCTGCTGCCGGTATCCCCGCTCTAGCACCTCCAAGGCGGACCGCATCAACTTTGCCGAAGCGACCGGCTCTGGCTCATCGTTCTCGTCGTCGCTAGCCGCAGCGGATTCTCCTTCTTGGTTCTTGGCGTCAACCACGACTTGGGCGAGCTGTCGAGTCACTTCATCAGCTGTGGCTTTATCCGCGACTTCCACTTCATCGTCCATTGCCACCCAGTTGAGGAAGAGCTCCTCTGTCACGTCTTCCGGGATCTCGATCATCACGTCTTGGGCTTCCTGAACTTGAGCTTCGGCTTCCTGATCTTTGGAGAATCCTCCTTCTCGCCAGCAATTGATGAGGGTCTCCGTCTTCACAGCCTTCCAAGCGGCAGCCAGCATTTCCTTGGCCTGAAGCATGTCTACCTTTTTCACCACCTCATGAGCTGAGATCTTGTCGTCATCTTCCATTGTCTCGATCAGTTCCAGGATTCTCCGGCGGAGATTTGTTCGGAAGATTGCTTTCATGGACCGAATAATTCCTTGGTCGCAGGGTTGTAACACGGAGGTCGTGTTCGCGGGTAGAAATCGCACGGTCACATTCTTGAGCCCGGGAACAGGCACATGAGCGCTGCAGTTGTCGGCGAGCATCAGGATTTTGCGGCCTTGTCGTTCCATGTCCCGGTCGAGGTCTCGGATGAAGTCCTCCCAAATCGGCCCCGTCATCCAGGCATTCCGGCTGGACTTGTAGTTGACAGAGGGCATCTGACGGACACCTTTGAAGCAGCGTGGGGATTTGGACTGGCCAATAATGAGAAGAGGAAGCTTCTCGCCTTCCAGGCTGCACGTGACCAGAGCTGTAATCTGGTCCTTGGAGGTCTTGAAACCTTTGGTGGTCCTCTTCGACTGTTCTCTCACGTAGGTCGAATCTGGGAGAGCACGGAAGTAGATCCCGGTTTCGTCCGTATTGAAGATGTCCTTCCGGTGAAATCGGCGTTGCAATTCGGGCCACTCGTTCTTCAGAAAAGCTTCCGCGCCTGATGTGTCCGCCTCCGCTGCTTCTCCCCGCAGAGTGGCAAAAACGATGCCGTTCCTATTCTTCCATCTTGAGAACCAACCATCAGTCGCTTTGAAATCCTCCACACCCGCTACTTCAGCGATCTTCTGGGCCTTCTCCATCAATATTGGACCGCTGAGTGGGATGTTCTTGCTTTTGGCCCAGTTGTAGAAGTCCATGAGAGCCTTCTCAACGTCCACATCCTTCCCGTGTCTCTTGCGCTTCGCTCGGCTAGCACCATCTTCAGTCACATGAAGGCGAATCTCTGCTTCTTGCTTTATGATCTTGTGGAGGAAGCTCTTCGACACGGTTAATCGTTCTGCCGCCTGACGGACGCCGATGTTGGGGAATTCCTTCTTGAGCTCGTTGAAGCGATCGAGGAGATCCACTTTCCCCGACGTCGATTTGTCGAATTGCTTGAAAGCAGATCGCTTGCTCATCGTGTGTAGAAACAGTTTTAGAGTATGCAGTGGTATGTATGTAAAAAAATAAATTTTGGGAAAACCAGATGTCTAAAAATAGCAACGAGTGAAAAGCCGAACCTGATAGAAGCTGGGAAAACCAATGTCAAAAATAGCCTCAATGACGTGTCCACAATAGACGGCGGCTGTCCACATTATCCGGCGGATTTCACTAGGGCAAAATTCTGTTCGTGGTGACCTGTCCACAATATACGGCTGTCCACAATAGGCGGAGTCTACTGTAACTGAAAAAGACCGCGAAATGAGAATCTAATGTATTACAGCAGAGAATGGTAGGACCAATCTGCATTAAAATGACAAGCGTTGTGATTAAACATCCCAATAATCATTTCGTTGATGCTATAAATGAAAGTACTGAAATCAGATTTAGGAGACTGCAATAAGGCAGTGCTGACCAAGAACAAAGATCAGAGGAAGATCAGTGCACATCCCAAATGTTCGAGCACATTCCGTCCTTATCCTCTCTTTCAGTCCACCTGGTTGGACTACATTTTTCAAATGCTGTAAAACAACAAATTTTACCACTGACAAGACCTGCAAAGATTTTTGACTTCATGCAAGTAAAAATATTGTAAAGATCACAGACGGTGATATTTGAAAAACGAATGGATAGGTATAACCACGAAGACCAAAGTACGAAATTTTATGGATCTGAGATGTCCATAACCTACCTATTAAATCTTATGTCAGATTTCAGACTTTGATGAGTAGAGTACTTGAATCAAGAAAGATCCTAGAACAATCTTTTCATTTTCAATGACCCTTGGAATATTCATCAGTAATTAAGTGAAAGAAGTATGACAACACTCTGACTTGAAATAAGGGGAGTCATAAACACGCTCTCACAATTTTTGTCAATCGTCAGAGACAACTATCCACGTTTAGCAATTATTTTGAACTTGTTATTATACCTTATATAGGGTTCATTGGTCATGCAACCCTGAAGAATCCAGACATAATCTGTGTGACAGAGACCTGGTTAGATGACTCTATTCAGAACAGCCACGTGTCCATAAATGGTTTTGATATTGCAAGGTGTGAGCGGAATAATAGAAGATGTGGAGGAACTATGATATATACACGCTGTAATTTACACTGCAAACTTTTGTCATTTCCTTTTCCTGCACCTCTGGCCATCGACGTGTGTGTTGTAATACTCTTTGACATGAAATTGATAGCAATCAACGCTTACATTCCCCCAATATCTACTCATCTACATCGAGCGAAATCTTCTCATATTTCATTACTTTAGTAGACCACACTCTACTGCTTTTTCCGAATTTCAACACTGCTTTTCTCGGTGATTTTACTCAACTGAACACAAACATGTTGTGTAATGAGTTACAACTTGTGAATATTGTCTGAAAGCCAACCAGGGGCAATAGTATTCTAGATGTTGTTCTAGTATCAGACGGCTTGACTGATGTCTACGATTACAAATGTGTAATGTACGATTTTCCTATTGGCAATGCGGATCATAAGATGCTGACTTTTGCTCCAAAAGCCCAAGGGGTTTCCCACACAAGCTCAGTTCGTCATGTAAGTGTCTACGACCTCCGCCCTTCAAACATCTCCAAGCTGCGACTTGCTTTTCAATCCTTCTCTTGCAAAAACAGTGACAGATTGCTTTCTTCAGATGTGAACCAACAATGTGACTTTTTCTTAAAATCTCTACGTGAGTTAGTAGACTTAAACGTACCAACCTGTGACTTCATCATGACCGATCGCGATCCCAAGTGGATGACGCCAATAACGAAACATGTCATCAACGAGAAATGGAGAGCATATTGGAATAAAGGATGGGTGCACCTTAACAAACTCAAAGGAAAAGCGAAGAATGAAATAAAAATAGCAAAGGATATATGGGCTTCAAAAATCAAGAGATCAGGTGGAGGTATCTGGAAAATGACAAAGGAGATAACTGGCTCATCCTCTCGCAACAGAAGTCTATTTGATGTCCTGCCTCATCAAGGAAATTTCGATCAGTTGCTATGTGATATACGTGAATCTCTGTATAACTCACACCCCTTGAACGCAGATTCTTTCAGTCTTCATGTCGACGATCGTTGGGATGTTGAAGTGACGCGGCACGACGTTGAAAGTTTGATGAAGAGGATTAAGCCAGGTATAGCTAACTCTCACAATGATGTTCCAGACATAATTAATCGTGAACCTTCTGACATTCTATCAGTATTCATTACTTCAATTATATGTAATTCAGTTCGCATGAGAATCTTTCCAGACTCTCTAAAATTTGGAGTTACCATGCCCCTTCCTAAAACTATTCCTGCAGACTAATTTACGGCTGATTGCTATTCTCCCTACTGTCGGGAAAATTATGGAACGTGTAATTCATAAGAAAATGCTTACTTCTTTTTATACGAGAATATGGAAGAGATCAACACGGTTTTCGGCAAGGAGCTTCTACGGTAACAGCACTTATTGATATACACGACCAAGCTACGAGGTTATTTGATGATCCTGCATATATTGGGGCAGCCATAATAAGTATAGATCTCTCCAAGGCACTTGATTGTCACATTCCATGCTCCTTAGAAAGCTTCTAAACAGCAATTTCCCTCCTGGTTTTGTCATATGGCCTCGCAGTTCTCTTCATGAACGTTCAAATGTTGTACGAGTTGAAAATCTCCTAAGTGCTCCTTATTCTATAACATCGAGTGTTATTCAGGGATCCGTACTCGGTCCTTACCTTTTCTGTGTCTACACCAATGACTTTGTTCCTGCAAACATCGATACTCATGTTGTCAAATATGCAGATGACATTTATCTCGTCGTCCCTTTGCCAAAATGGGTTGACATCCAAAACCGAATCTCCGACGAAATGGCCAATGCACAAAGCTAGTGTCTTAAGAAAGAACTGCGACTGAATTCTTCAAAAACAAAGATTATGTACTGTGGGCGCTTTCAGCAAGTATCGGATATCTATAGTTCTGAAGCTGTGGACCATATGAAAATCCTTGGTGTCACAATCGACAAGAGTTTGAGTTTCGGACGACACATCGAATCGATCAGATCAAAATCCATTTCCCGATTGCAGGCTCTACGCTTACTCCGTCCACATGTTTCCAAAACTGAACTGCACAGTATTTATGCTCGTATATTGCATGTTCGCTCAGTTGTGGAATACGCATGTTCATGCTTTTGTGGCATGAATAAGAAGCAGTCTCAACAGTTGGAGCGATCGACAAAAGAGCACACAGAGTCGTTTTTTATGGAGATTCACATCGATAATGTGAAGGCACTTCGAACTCGGTAGCATCAGGACGACTTTCATTATCGAAAAAGTTATTTCTGCATGTTTGTAGCATTCTGCTGAATATTCTTTCTTCGCTGATTCCAAAGATTCTGCCGCGCACACGGAAATTCCAGTCACACGCGCACAACTGTAAGATCTCGTTCTTTTTTCCTGTTTACTACTCAGGCTGTGAACTCTAACAATTGTGCATAACGTTCTACAGTGTATTTTACAACAATGTTATTCTGTGTATGATATTACTTCTTGACTTGTATTGCACGTTTTTCAATCAAATACAAAGCATACAACACTACTACTACTACTACTACCTCATTTAATTATGTACCAATGAATGAATGCGCCGCCGTCAAAAGCATAAACTACCATCATTAGGTCATTCTGCTACCTACATTTGCGATAGGCAGAATGCTATCCATGTATCGTATGACCACAGAGATGGCTTCACTTGCATTTGGCAGTGTGCTATTCTGAAGTTGTTGCTTGTAATGGCAGCATGCGAAATCATGAAAATATGATTGATGTGAAAATATCCGTCTCCCTTTGACTTCTGTAAATGGCCAAGAAAGCAGAATGCAGAACTAACTCGCAATAGGGAACACGCGAGCTTCACCTACTAGATTGCAATCATCTTATCAAGTGAAAAGTTTATATCTTAGACTCATTATTTCTCTATAATAAATTCGTCAAATGGAAATATTATCCACACAACTCCTTCTTTAATACACAAAGCAAATACCATGAGTAAATTTGAGCTACATCGCTAGCATATTAAGTGAAATTTCCGCGGTGGGGCTGTATGTCTAAATAGGGAGTTGTGCCGATGTTGATTGAGAGATATGAACTAGGTCTGCTGATGATTCCAGGTATTGACAGCTATTCAGGTCTGCTCTCATTATTCAACTGAGGATGTAGCTCCATATTTACACTTTGCATGAATTGCACAATACCGCACGAAGAAATTCCAAGGAAACCATACATCAGGTCAAAAGCCGTTACGCTTTGGATGTACACAAATCGAATGCTACCCAAAAGCTTGGCTCCAAGGACTTCTGGAGGAGAAAAAAATATCACCAACAGGAGCAAATCCTCCATCCCAGCACTTCGTCATGCCGAAGTCAGTACTTCTATGGCCACAACTTCAGCAGACAAACCTGAGCTTCTTTGCAAGGAGTTTTCCAAGAATTCAACATTGGACGATGGAGGTAGAATTTCACCTTCAATTGCCACGCGCACTGATGACTGTTACTTCTCCATCAGTCGCAGTCCGAAACGTCAAACAGATCATCGCAGGTCTCGATACCTCTAAGTCTAGTGGACCAGATGGCATCCCGGTTTCGGTCTCCAAGCATCCCTCACCTGAGCTTTCTCCCATTTTATCCAAACTGTTCAGTAGATGTGTATCCACCGGTGAGTTTCCCTCTTGTTGGAAAGTAGCTTCCGTGGTTCCAGTTCCAAAGCAAGGTTCTGACTCATCTCTTCCATCTAGTTACCGTCCAATCAGCCTGCTTCTAATTGCTGCCAAGATTTTTGAAATTGATTAGCAAACATATTGTTAACTTTTTCGAAACTCAAAACCTTCCATCATAAGAACAGAATGGCTTCAGGCACTCTCGATCAACTGCACATCTTCTTTCATATGTCACTGAACATGTGAGTCGTGTTCTTGACAGACAAGGTGAGACGAGGTCAATCGCCCTGGATATTTCAAAGGCATTAAATAAAGTCTGGCATCAGGGACTCCATAGGAAGCTTAAGTCTTATGGAGTTACTGATCAACTCCACAAACTTCTATCTTCTTTCCTTAGTGACCGGCAGATATATTTTGTCTAAGATGGTCAAAAGTGCTCCACGAAGCTTGTCAATGCAAGAGTACTTCAAGGGTCAATTTTGGGACCCACTCTTTTTCTGCTGTACATCAATGACCTCCCAGACTGCCTCGTGAGTAAATTGGCGATGTATGCAGATGACACAACACTCTTCAATTCCAATGAGCGACTCGCTAAAAACACTCAGCAACGTCAGCAGTTATGCGACGTTCTTAATGAAGACTTACGCAGGGTCTCAGAATGGGGAGCCAATTGGCTTGCTTCTTTCAATCCTTCAAAAAGTCAGAGTATTCTGCACTCACGACTTAAAGGAGATGATGATCATCATAGCATTAAGATGTCAGATAACAGGATCAGAGAGCAAGATTCCATCTCTTTCCTTGGATTGACGGTTACGAAAGATTTATCATGGAAACCATACATCTACTCCATTAGCAAGCAGGCAGCTCAACGCATTGGTAGTCTCTATCGATCATCTTCTACCACAGACTGTCTGCTATCTTTACAAGTCCACTATTCGTCCTCTGATGGAGTATTGTTGTCATCTGTGGGCCGGCGCTTAACAAAGACATCTTCACCTCCTTGAACGAGTTGCGAAACGTGTCAAGAATATCGTGGGTGAAGAACTTGCTAACAAGTTGCAGCCGCTCTCCGTCAGACGAGATGTTGCTTCACTCAGTCTCTTTCACAGATACTATTTCGGTAGAAGCATCTCTGCAGTAAATGAGTGCGTACCCAAGCTCAAGATCTTCTTCAGAAACACACGCAGAGCTAATGCACTCACATGCTATCATGTGAACTTAGAACATGGACGTACTGTGAGTAGCTCGAAAAGCTCCTTTGTTCGCACGGAACAGCTTTGGAATCAGTTTCCCCAGACTACTTTCCCTGACCAATACAATCTTGATACTTTCAAGAGGAGTGCGAACAGGTTTCTGATGGGGACAGCCTAATCAGACTAGAAGGTCTGCATTTTTTATTTTATTTGTTTCGTTCATGTCTCATAGCTGTGCTAGGGGGTAAAAATTCTGCAAAAAAACAATAGTGTCAACTCATTCGATTATATATCACATTGAAACGAAATAATGAAATAGAGTTTCATCATATTACTCCCTCGTACACTGTAATTGACGAAAGGAGAATCAATGCGTTCGAGATGTGGGCTTCGCGGAGACCCCTACGGATCAGCTGGTGTCAGCGGAAAACAAGCGAATGGGTGCGAGACAAAGTGGAAGTGCCAGAAAACAATGGACTGCTGGAGACTATCAAGCGGAGGAAATGCGCAAAGTACGCGCATTGGAAGCAGAGACCCGACAGCCTGGTGTTGGCGACGATCGAAGGCGAAGAGAGGAAGACGAAGAAGAACGTGCATTGTGACCATCTTCGAGGGACGCCCATGGCTCGGTGAACGGGCTACGACATTTAACCTGAAACTGGACATTGTAATTGACTAACTTTTGTTAGTGTTCACATGGTAAGTGTTTGGAAGGAATCAAATGCTATTTAGTTTCATCATTTGAATAATTTGACAATATTTTCAGCTATTTCAGACTTTTGAAACGAATACATTGATTGCCTGAAATAGATTAGAATCCAATTGTGATGCAGAAAGGAAATTTCTTCGTTTGTATTCCATTTATTGATAGATTGCAATTTCTCTTTCATCTTCCAATCCATCATGCACCATCCCTGACCATCTAAAGAGAAAGACAGCTACAAAGTCAATGAAAGATGCCAACAGCTACGATATCACGCCCGCACTCGCCTGACCCAGAAACCGAATCTAAATCCATGGAAATCACAAAAGTAAAGTGAGTAAAGACACAAGTAAATTCTAAGTGATGTCGACAGGTTAATGTTTTATTCTTTTTGATAATAATTGCTCTCCTTCTCTTTAGATATTCAATATATTACGATGCACCTCTATTGTCAAACATGCTGTGTGACATAGTCGAATGACATGCTGTAATGCAGTCTCGCTGCAGACAATAAGCTGTCCAATTGGATTACTTGAAGATTACTTATGTTTCTATTCGCATTCTTTTGGTAACGTCTTCCGTTCGCGCCTCGTGAAGAAGGTGCGAACTCGTCTCCACCGCGGACTTCAGCTCGATTCCCTGGTCAGGAGAGTGCGGTCAGGGAATCAAAGGTGCTGATCTCCTTTGTTAACTTAAATTGCAGTCGTTATTCTGTTTAGATAGGATTTGTCAATTCCTGCCTAAAATCCCTGAATAAAAATCATAATCTAAGTATTGGAATTTTAGTTCTTGTGGAAAAATGTCAATTGCCATGCCTTCCTTTACTCCTCTCCATCTTGATAGATGCACATAATAACTTGTCCTCACGTTACTTGAAGCTAATCATATCACAACCACCTGTTCACCTCAGTAGTAAGCAAAACTCCACTTCTGGACCGCGCAAGATGGCGGCCATCGCTGCGTCCCCCCCCTCTGGCACGGCAGAGTGTCGTGGTCGGCCGCCGTGGTGCTTCGTGTCTGAGTCCCCCCCCCCCTCTGGAACGACAGAGGTTGTGGTCTGTCGTGGTGTGCCGGCCGGGTGGGTCCACGTTCACAACATGTTCGCTGACGTCCCCCCCCCTCTGCAACAACAGAGTGTGAGACTCGGGTGCGTTGGTCCGACCGCCTGGTTGACGTGGGCGACCGTCTAGGTTGACGTGGGCGACCGCCAGGATTAGTCTTGAGGCTATAGTGTGTGATGTTTTTGGTGCAATCTGCTGAATGTTGGGTTGTAAAATGGGTTGTTTCGAGTGGAAGGAGTGGTCGGATGAGAAAACGGAGGTCAGATTCGGATTCAGCGTGAAATTCTGCATCGGTAGGGTGAGTTTCAAGGCAATCGGCGAGAAAAACTGTTTCTTCAAAATTTTGACATAGAATGTGGGACGTTTTGGTGTGTAGCGCCCAAACGAAGCATCGGATGAGAAAACGGAGTCCAGATTCGGAATCTACGTGAAATTTTGGGTTAGGAAGGATGTTTCCAGCGAAATCGGAGAGAAAAAATTTTCGGCTGACGTCCCCCCCCCCCTCTGGACAGCTTGCTTCGATTTTGGCTTCTAGTGGACGGATTTTGTCGTGCGATAGCTCGTTTGAAAGCTAAGAGTGAGACAAATTCAGTGAAACAATCGGCTTGTTCCTATCTGTCTTCCTTCAAAAGTTAGAGCGGTTACAAGATTTTAGGTCGGAGCTCGCTTACCTGAAAAAATCCTAAGTGTCAGAGTGACTTTGTATGGGTAAAATTTTGAAAATTTTCCAAAGTGTGGAATTTCGACCTGGGACCGTCACCAAAACATTTTTCATCAAATTTCGCTGACCCCCCCCCCCCCGACAACAATCTTCTAACTTTGGTTCTAGTGGACGGATTTTGTCTTACAGCTACTCGTTTGAAAGAGGAGAAAAAACTGCTCGACAACATTTTTTGTTGCGAGTCAATCGGACCAGCCGTTCACAAGTTAGAGCGGTTACAAGATTTTAGGTCGGAGCTCGCTCACCTGAAAAATCCTAAGTGTCAGAGTGACTTTGTATGGGTAAAAATTTGAAAATTTTCCAAAGTGTGGAATTTCGACCTGGGACCGTCACCAAAACATTTTTCATCAAATTTCACTGACCTCCCCCCCCCCTCTGGACAACTTGCTTCGATTTTGGCTTCTAGTGGACGGATTTTGTCGTGCGATAGCTCGTTTGAAAGCTAAGAGTGAGACAAATTCAGTGAAACAATCGGCTTGTTCCTATCTGTCTTCGTTCAAAAGTTAGAGCGGTTACAAGATTTTAGGTCGGAGCTCGCTTACCTGAAAAAATCCTAAGTGTCAGAGTGACTTTGTATGGGTAAAATTTTGAAAATTTTCCAAAGTGTGGAATTTCGACCTGGGACCGTCACCAAAACATTTTTCATCAAATTTCGCTGACCCCCCCCCCCGACAACAATCTTCTAACTTTGGTTCTAGTGGACGGATTTTGTCTTACAGCTACTCGTTTGAAAGAGGAGAAAAAACTGCTCGACAACATTTTTTGTTGCGAGTCAATCGGACCAGCCGTTCACAAGTTAGAGCGGTTACAAGATTTTAGGTCGGAGCTCGCTCACCTGAAAAATCCTAAGTGTCAGAGTGACTTTGTATGGGTAAAAATTTGAAAATTTTCCAAAGTGTGGAATTTCGACCTGGGACCGTCACCAAAACATTTTTCATCAAATTTCACTGACCTCCCCCCCCCCTCTGGACAGCTTGCTTCGATTTTGGCTTCTAGTGGACGGATTTTGTCGTGCGATAGCTCGTTTGAAAGCTAAGAGTGAGACAAATTCAGTGAAACAATCGGCTTGTTCCTATCTGTCTTCGTTCAAAAGTTAGAGCGGTTACAAGATTTTAGGTCGGAGCTCGCTTACCTGAAAAAATCCTAAGTGTCAGAGTGACTTTGTATGGGTAAAATTTTGAAAATTTTCCAAAGTGTGGAATTTCGACCTGGGACCGTCACCAAAACATTTTTCATCAAATTTCGCTGACCCCCCCCCCCCCCCGACAACAATCTTCTAACTTTGGTTCTAGTGGACGGATTTTGTCTTACAGCTACTCGTTTGAAAGAGGAGAAAAAACTGCTCGACAACATTTTTTGTTGCGAGTCAATCGGACCAGCCGTTCACAAGTTAGAGCGGTTACAAGATTTTAGGTCGGAGCTCGCTCACCTGAAAAATCCTAAGTGTCAGAGTGACTTTGTATGGGTAAAAATTTGAAAATTTTCCAAAGTGTGGAATTTCGACCTGGGACCGTCACCAAAACATTTTTCATCAAATTTCACTGACCTCCCCCCCCCCTCTGGACAGCTTGCTTCGATTTTGGCTTCTAGTGGACGGATTTTGTCGTGCGATAGCTCGTTTGAAAGCTAAGAGTGAGACAAATTCAGTGAAACAATCGGCTTGTTCCTATCTGTCTTCGTTCAAAAGTTAGAGCGGTTACAAGATTTTAGGTCGGAGCTCGCTTACCTGAAAAAATCCTAAGTGTCAGAGTGACTTTGTATGGGTAAAATTTTGAAAATTTTCCAAAGTGTGGAATTTCGACCTGGGACCGTCACCAAAACATTTTTCATCAAATTTCGCTGACGTCCCCCCCCCTCGTTCGGACAAAATTTCTTGAAACAAACTTTGGTAAAGGTCCCAGGTCAAAATTCGGAAGTTTTAAATTTTTCAAAATTTTCACCACACTGGAGCTCCCACACTTAGGAATTTTTTCACTTGTGGCATGTTACATGCACATGTGCTGACGGACCAACTTCCCGTGGTCATATGAGAATGGTTGAGGTGTCATATTGTAAAGAATGATGAGACAAATCGTTTGCAACAAACCGCATGTCGCTACGATGAATACTTTCGGAGATAGAGCCATTTTAAGTTTTCTTCCGAGCATATATAAACCCCCGACAACGCAAGTCTGATCACTTCATCGAAAGACGAGGTAAGCGACGGTCGTCGCTCTGAGCTCCCGATATCGGGTTGCAAAGGACTCTATCTTTTGAAGTAGGCAAGCTATCTTGCTACTTCAAAGTTTGTATGATAGAGTTTGATAGTGTCTTTACTACTGATAAAATTTTTTAAAAGTAGTATGAGTAGTAAAATGCGGAATTTTTTAAAAATTCTTAATTTTCACTTTTTTCAAAGTTTTAACATATAGACTAAGGTTTTCAAGTATCCTGAGTTCAAATATGCTATCAGATTTGAAATTTAACTCAGTCTAAGGCAGCTTTGAGGGGTTAGATCCCAGCTACTGATCACTACCTTTGACTCGGCGTTCCTGTTACCACTTCGGGGCAGTGACAATGATGTCTTCAGCTGTAAAGAGCGGGTATCGGGGAAGATCTCTCACTTCCCTAGTGATCGGTACAAGGCCTTCGGGCTGTCGACGGGATCGAGTGCCACTCACTACACTCACATCTATCATTCCTCACTAAGTGTTGATATTATGTTGAATGTTGACTAAGTTGAATGTTGAATGATGATATTATGTTCTAGGCTGTATACTACATTCAAATCTGCTATCAGAAATTTAACTAAGGCAGCTTTGAGGGGTTAGATCCCAGCTACTGATCACTACCTTTGACTCGGCGTTCCTGTTACCACTTCGGGGCAGTGACAATGATGTCTTTAGCTGTAAAGAGCGGGTATCGGGGAAGATCTCTCACTTCCCTAGTGATCGGTACAAGGCCTTCGGGCTGTCGACGGGATCGAGTGCCACTCACTACACTCACATCTATCATTCCTGACTAAGTTTAATGCTTTAGGAATATGACTGTACTACATGATTCAAAACTTATACTAATTTCATTATCTTACAGTTAACGAGAAATCTCAGTAACGACAAAAATGGTCAATAACGACAAAAACAAAAAATTTCACATCAAAATGTGCGTATGCGGTCGAATCAACCGCCGAGACGGTCTCAGGGACCACATAAGGAAGGCAGGGGCCGACCACATGGTTATCCTGAATAGGATTGCCTGTGTGAAGTGCAGGGTGCTGTTGGTTGTTGGGCAGGAGGCCGAGTTTTATCGGAGGCATGGTGAGTGTGTAGGAGGGTTGGTGACCGATTTGAGATTTACACAGTTGATTGTGGAAGAGAGGGAGCGAATGTTGGCGAATGTTGCGAATGTTGTTGAGAATGTTGTTGAGAATGCTAGTGGGAATGTTGTTGAGAATGCTAGTGGGAATGCTGTGGAGAATGCTAGTGGGAATGCTGTGGAGAATGAGGTAGAGAATGCTGTGGCCGGTTTGAAGGCTGACAAGTGGCGGAAGAGAGTGTTTGAGAGTGATGATGAGGATGATGTGGATTTGGATAGGGAGCGAGTGAGGAAGTGTGTGAGGAAGTTGAGCTCTTCGTCATCGGAGGTATCCAATATTGTTATTAGCGACCCCCCGAAGAGCTCATCTTCCCCAATAGTGAAGGGTGGTGGGGTACGGAAGCAGTCGGCGCGGTGGGATGAGGACATGGAAAAGAAGCATGTGTCGCAGCAAGCGGCACATGCTTTGTTGGTAGATCGCTACGAAAGTTTGAGGAAGGTGAATGAGAGAACGTTGAGTGAGTTGAGTGAGCTGAAAATGAAGGAGTTGAAATGTAAGGAGGTGGCAGATGAGAATATCCGTATGAGGCGTGTTGTGAAAGAGTTGAAGGAGAATGTGCGAGTGTTGGAAGACAAGAATGATGAGTGTGAGAAGAGGGCGAGTGCTGCGGAGAGGAGAATGGGAGAGGCAGAAGCGAAGTTTGAGGAGATGATGAAGGAGATGAGTGTGTTGAGAGCGAGGAATGTTGAGTTGGAGAGGACTGTGGCTCGGCGGGGTGATGAGAGGCAGGCGTGTGAGAAGTTGGAGCGCATGAGGGATGAGTGGGAACGTGTGAATGAGGATCGTTTGTTTGAATTTCACATCCCTATTCGGGATAACCATCTGGCCGGCGAAGTCCTCGTCAATAAAAGCCTGGACGAATCAATTATTTGCTATCATGGACATCCGAGCAAGAAATGCCTCCACGCTACACTAAGAATGCGCGGGCATCTCCACAAATTTTCAATCAGGAAGCCCGCGAGACTGCCTAAGGATGACTAACTTGGTAAGTGAAAAAGTAAATAAGATAGTATATCCTATTCTAATACATATCATTTTCATTGCAGATCTTTGCCTGCCTTCACCACCCCATCAATTTACTCCCGAGAACGAACCATCGGCTCTCTTAAGGGCCACCTAGGGGCAAGACATGATAGAACCTCCACGCGGTTTGCCCTGGGCAGTCTTCGGACTGGCGAATACTATCATTAAGTTGAATCTGCTATCAGTCAACTTGAACGTTGCGTCGCGTTAGAGGGGTATATAAACCACTGCCTCTCATTTCATTTCATTTCAATCATGCAGACGCCGAACAGTCAAGTCAGCTCTCCTCGCGGACCGCAGTTAAGGCCGCGAAATTTATTTGAGGAGTTCGTCAGGCTAGAGGAGCAAGACAGAGTCCACAACAATCTTGCTCGGATTGGCAATCCGATGACAGCAACTGCTGCCAATCCAACGGAATGGCGCTACATTCCACTCTATACTCACATGCCAGTTAGTGTGGAAGTCGACAGTGCTACCAAAGAGAGAGTCTTTGACTCTCTCAGCAGAATTGGTAGGCTGTAGGATGACGACTCCCGAGAACGAACCATCGGCTCTCTTAAGGGCCACCATGGGGCAAGACATGATAGAACCTCCTCGCGGTTTGCCCTGGGCAGTCTTCGGACTGGCGAATACTATCATTAAGTTGAATCTGCTATCAGTCAACTTGAACGTTGCAAATGAAGTTCGGTGTAATACTTCCTTTCGACGGGCGTTCCTGTAAAGGGCGGCGGTGAAACCCGTAGCTATGTATACCGCAAGGGACATTCGGCAATGGTCAATCTTGTTAAACCTCTCTGCGTCATGTTTGCAAGTGATTGCCTCTGTCTCAACGTAGTATGCATTCGCGCCAGGGCGACATTTAGCCAACTGTCGAAGGTTGCCTAAAACTTTCCATTGCATACGTTATGAGAACCATGAGTTCTACCTGTCTCTATCAATGAGACGAATTGATGAATGGAATGAAATGGGAGGACACTCACGCGCCACACGCAACATAACACACTTCTCTCTTCCGTAGTCTAACAAGCTCTTTACACATGGATCGCAGTCGATTGCTATCCCTGTATCAGAAGTGTAAGCTATCTTAATTTATTTGACACTATTTTATCTACCATCATCGTCCATATGAAATGTTTTTAGATTTACAAGTTAGACTAAGCGTGCTACTATTTCCAAATGAAAAAGTATACATGGTTAAATCATCCACTTAAGCCCATCCATAGTCTAACAAGCTCTTTACACATGGATCGCAGTCGATTGCTATCCCTGTATCAGAAGTGTAAGCTATCTTAATTTATTTGACACTATTTTATCTACCATCATCGTCCATATGAAATGTTTTTAGATTTACAAACGGGTCCCGTAACTAAGGGACCCGTTACTAAGGGTCGGGCCCCTTTAGAGAATATATAAGAAGGAGTTTGAATGTAGATGAATTATACCGTTGAAGAAGACTACTCAGATACAATATGGCAGTAGCCGGTGAAGTAACGATATCTACAACGTCAGCATCAACGTCAGCATCAACGTCAGCATCTATTTTCTTCCCATTGCTTCGGGATCGAGTACCTGCAATGGTGTATCGAGATATTCCCCTTTTCGCTGGGGATGTGATCCTATCAGATAAGATATCATGTGTGGTGGTCAAGCGGGCTGTGGTACAGACAGAGACTCACATATTTCCAACTACGATTGACACTTTTTATTTTACTAAATCACCTGTATATCGTATACATTCAAGTACGAATGACCCACCGGAGAAGCCACTATACATGGAACGAGATGTGCCTATGTACGAAGGGGATGTAATTCTGGGGTACTCCCCTACAAGAATGATGATACGTCGTGCACCAGGATGGGTGGATGATGGAAGGTGGATGGGGGCGTATGTGGAAGTTGAACATCATTCAAAGCCACTCATGGACCCACCGTATGAGACGCAACGATTCCGTCTAGATGGTGAAGCATGGATTCGTGTCATTCCCAACGGATGGTACAGAGACATTGATGAAGAGAGAGGTGATTATAAGTCCTTTAGTGAAATAAGTGGAGAATTTGTATTTCAATGAACTTTTATGTATATATTGAATGAACTTTTATTGAATAAACATACTTCATACATGTGATCATTTTCCTTTGAGTTATACTATAATGAATAGGATGGTATTAGAAGAAGATGGATATGGGTATAAATAAGTTAAGTGAAAATAGATGGGAATATAATCATCATGAGTGAGGTTCCAGAGTGTGAGGTTCCAGAGTGTGAGGTACGTTATCCAATACGTCATTGGAAAGGTAAATTTTGGCAATATCACCGTACCATTCCATTATTTCATGGAGACAAGATAATTTCAGAGACGAAGAACTGTGTAGTGATATCACGCCGTAAGATAGAATTGGAAAATGAAATAATTCCAACGTATATTGACACATTCTATTTTGAAGTAACACCGACATATCAGCATCCAATTACAACAACGGTGGAGAAACCGAAAGACTGTCTTTATTTTGAACGTGATTACATTCCAATGTATGAAGGAGATGTAGTTATATCATGGAATCCTACAGAAACATGTATTCGACGTTCTCCAGGTAGAAAGCGTGAAGATGGAGGAGGTTTGGCACGGGCTATGTATATAGTATATCAACATACTCCAGAAGTGTATAAACGACCGAAATTGACACGACGATTTCGTTTGGATATTGAGAAGAAGGTGTGGGTTCAGATTCTTCATACTGATACATTGACTGACATTGAATGGACGGGTGGACAAACGAGGTGATTTCAGGGTCCCCTGAAGGGGACCCATGAAGGGATCGGGTCCTTTGAGAGATGTATATAAGAGTGGATGAAATGAGTGTCACAATCATAATCATGGTAGAAACAAGAGAAGAGTTGAGAGTAAGGCAGCGTGAGGAGATGAAGACCATCAAACAAATGATTGAAAGATATAAGAGGAGAGCCTATAAATCGAAGAATCCAGAGAAGATCAGAGAGTGTGAGGACACATGCGACTTTGTGCTGAAAGCGACGATAGTGAGTCATCAACGACAATCAAATTATTGGAGAGATGGATTGTGGAAGGGACCCGATAGAGGACCCGATACCTTTTAGAGGACCTGATACCTTTTAGAGGACCCGATCCACTAAAAACTGTATATAAATGACTTTTGAAATCATTTACTTCATATTTTGACTTGAGCTAGTGAACATGCCCGACGTAACGATGATCCAACCTTTACGGATTCGCATTCCCGAAGTGTTAGTGCCAGAGAGCGACGAGGAAGACTGGCCAACTGATCTTCCGTCTGGATGGGGATCGTGGCCCGATTTGAGTGAATTGACTGATGAAGGACTTCCAGAGTTGGTGACGCCTACCCCGATGGACAATCTTCCTCCAAGGTTTTCACCAGACATTACACAGTTGGACAGATTTTTAAATTCACCATCTTCCAGTCGGACGAATTTTAGTGAAATGACGGATGAAGAGTGGGTGACGTACGAAAAGGAGAAGGAGAAGGAGAATAATCCACCTAACTCGAGGGCAGGATCTCCGGTGGTCCCATTGGGATTACGTATGCTTATCCCACAATTGCCGCATCGACAGTTTCATGGACGCATTTCATCAGAATCAAATATACGACGTGAGGTGGATTTGGTGGATGAAGCGTTGGTGCATGTCATTGATATGAACAGTGTTTTCTCATGATTTACTTTCTCATGATTTACTTTCTCGTGTGTGCTTCTTCAATAAACTTACATGGTAAGCCTTGATTCTTTTGAATGAAAGGGTATGGGATGTAGAAGTTTAAGTAATCATATACATAGCAGATTGTATGAATCATGCCATGTTATAGACGAAGACGAAGACGTCAGAGAGGGGGTATTCTTTTACCTCTAGCGGGAATGCTTGGTAAACATTTTGCAGGAACTATTACAAAGGGTGTTTCACGACATATAGCAAGGAAAGCCATTAGACGTATTAAGCGAAAGCGCTAAGTAACAGTGAATGGAATGTTATTATGACAATGCCATATCGTACTAGACGAAGACGAAGACGAAGACGACGTCAGAGGGGTGGTCTTATCATTTCAATTTTACCACGTGTCCTTAATAAAGTAATGAAAGTAATGACACATCGAGATCTAGGTGCAGGTCCTACATTGCTGCATAGATTTGGTGACGAATAAGATTTACTAGTTTGCAATTTAGACTAAGCGTTCTATTATTTGTAAATGAAAGATATAGTTTCAATAGTTTACACGTTAAAAATAAAAATTCAATAGTGTGTATGTTAAGAATAAAGTTCTATCTGTTTGTATGTTAGAAATAAAATGAAGTTTCATCAGTTTACAAGTTAAGAATAAAGTTTTATCTGTTTGTATGTTAGAAATAAAACAAAGTTTCAACGGTTAACAAGTTAAAAATAAAGTTTCAATAGTTTACAAGTTAAAACTAATGTTTCAATAGTGCGTATGTTAAGAATAAAGTTTTATCTGTTTATATGTTAGAAATAAAATGAAGTTTCGCCAGTTTACAAGTTAAGAATAAATTTTATCTGCTTGTATGTAGAATTAAAACAAAGTTTCAACCGTTTACAGGTTAAAAATAAAGTTTCAATAGTTAACACGTTAAAAATAAAGTTTCAATAGTGTGTATGTTAAGAATAAAGTTCTATCTGTTTCTATGTTAGAAATAAAATGAAGGTTCATCAGTTTACAAGTTAAGAATAAAGTTTTATCTGTTTGTATGTTAGAAATAAAACAAAGTTTCAACCGTTAACAAGTTAAAAATAAAGTTTCAATAGTAAACTAATGTTTCAATAGTGCGTATGTTAAGAATAAAGTTTTATCTGTTTCTATGTTAGAAATAAAATGAAGTTTCGCCAGTTTACAAGTTAAGAATAAATTTTATCTGCTTGTATGTTAGAATTAAAACAAAGTTTCAACCGTTTACAAGTTAAAAATGAAGTTTCAATAGTGTATATGTTAAGAATAAAGTTCTATCTGTTTATATGTTAGAAATAAAAATGAAGGTTCACCAGTTTACAAGTTAAGAATAAAGTTTTATCTGCTTGTATGTCAGAAATGAAATAAAGTTTCACCAGTTTACAAGTTAAAAATGAAGTTTCAATAGTGTGTACGTTAGAAATAAAGTTTCAATAGTGTGTATGTTAAGAATAAAGTTTTATCTGTTTGTATGTTAGAATTAAAAAACCGGTTTCAACCGTATACAAGTTAAAAATAAAGTTTCAATAGTTAACACGTTAAAAATAAAGTTTCAATAGTGTGTATGTTAAGAATAAAGTTCTATCTGCTTCTATGTTAGAAATAAAATGAAGTTTCATCAGTTTACAAGTTAATAATAAAGTTGTATCTGTTTGTATGTTAGACATAAAATAAGTTTTAGCTGTTTGTATGTTAAAAATAAAATAAAGTTTCAATAGTGTGTATGTTAAGATTAAAGTTCTATCTGCTTCTATGTTAGAAATAAAATGAAGTTTCATCAGTTTACAAGTTAATAATAGAGTTTTATCTGTTTGTATGTTAGACATAAAACAAAGTTTCAACCGTTAACAAGTTAAAAATAAAGTTTCAGATTAAAATAAAGTTTCAATAGTGTGTATGATGGAAATAAAGTTTAAGCGCTTTGTGCGTTAAAAATAAAGTTTCAACATTGTGTACGTTAAGAATAAAGTTCTATCTGTTTATATGTTAGAAATAAATGAAGTTTCGCCAGTTTACAAGTTAAGAATAAATTTTATCTGCTTGTATGTTAGAATTAAACAAAGTTTCAACCGTTACAGGTTAAAAATAAAGTTTCAATAGTTAACACGTTAAAAATAAAGTTTCAATAGTGTGTATGTTAAGAATAAAGTTCTATCTGTTTCTATGTTAGAAATAAAATGAAGGTTCATCAGTTTACAAGTTAAGAATAAAGTTTTATCTGTTTGTATGTTAGACATAAAACAAAGTTTCAACCGTTAACAAGTTAAAAATAAAGTTTCAATAGTTTACAAGTTAAAACTAATGTTTCAATAGTGCGTATGTTAAGAATAAAGTTTATCTGTTTCTATGTTAGAAATAAAATGAAGCTTCACCAGTTTACAAGTTAAGAATAAAGTTTTATCAGCTTGTATGTTAGAAATAAAATGAAGTTTCACCAGTTTACAAATTAAAAATAAAGTTTCAATAGTGTGTACGTTTAGAAATAAATTTCAAACAACCCGTTTACAAGTTGAAAAATAAAGTTTTAACAGTGTCTACGTTAGAAATAAAGTTTTATCTGTTTGTAAAGTACGATCGTAGGATTTACTAGTTTGCAAGTTAGACTCAGCATTCTACTAGTTTTAAATGAAAATAAAGTTTCAACAGTTTACAGATTAAAATAAAGTTTTAACAGTGTGTACGTTAGAAATAAAGTTTTAGCTGTTTATATTTAAAACAAAATAAAGTTTCAACAGTTTACAAGTTGAAAAATAAAGTTTCAACAGTGTTTACGTTAGAAATAAATGAAAGTAAGAACTTCATCGTATGAGTATTCAAAGCATGTTTTGTAAATCAAATGTGTGTAGTCCTGACATGATAGAATCGCGTTAGAAATAAAGTTTCAGCCGTTTACAAGTTAAAAATAAAGTTTAAACAGTGTGTACGTTAGAAATAAATTTTTAGCTGTTTATATGTTAGAAACAAAATAAAGTTTCAACAGTTTACAATTTGAAAATAAAGTTTCAACAGTGTGTACGTTAGAAATAAATGAAAGTAAGAACTTCATCGTATGAGTATTCAAAGCATTTTTTGTAAATCAAATGTGTGTAGTCCTGACATGATAGAATTAAGCTTGAAAAACGCGTTTTGTAAAGTTCATTTGATTCTATCATGTCAGGACTACACACAATTGATTTAACAAAACATGCTTTGAATACTCATACCGATGAAGTTCTTACT